>OZ030023.1:16747500-17005000 GCA_964023405.1 Apodemus agrarius | reverse complement strand
GCCTGCCTCAGCCTCCCAAGTGCTGAGATTAAAGCAGTACGCTACCACTGCCCAACAGAATTTCTTAAACATAAGCACCCTTCCTATCCAGTCCAAGGCTGGTCTTGTTCTGCATCGGGAACAATTAACTCCTGTCTCTAAATCATTAGCTCTATCATGTATACAAATTTGGTCTAAAGGAAAGATGCGGGCAATTCTTTCCAGTATTTTCCCATTTGCTGCAGAAGAGAGCAGGGCGAATCCATCTATCTCGGAAATGCGCTGTCTGTCCTGTGTCTCCGGTGGCTCACACAGCCACGCCTTGCATTCCCCTCACAGTCACGTGCATTCCCCTCATACGTCAGGTGGAATCCCTGCTGCCCTTCACTTGTTCATTTCCAAGATTTGAGCTCTTTCTTATTTTCTTGTTTTTTTAACATGTGCATAGGTCTGAAGCAGGCATCAGGTCTCTTGGGGATGGAGTTACACATGATGTGGGTGCTGGGAACTGAACTCTGGTCAGAGCAGTAAACATTTCCAATCACCGAGCCAACTCTTGAGTCCTGAAGTTATTAAACTCTTGACCCAAAATACATGCATGGGTTTGGTTTTGCTTTTGGTTTTTTTGTTTTGTTGTTTTGGCTTTTGGGGGTTTTTTGTTTGTTTGTCTGGAGGGGCTGTTGTTTTTAATTATAGAAATCTAGAATTTTCTATAAAATAGGAAAACAGGCTTCATCATAGTGCTTTTACATAATGTAGAAGTTAAAAACTTTACATTGGGGGAATAAATACAGACATTTATTTATTGTGTGGGCCATTGTCTGGCTCCTAACTCAGATGATCATAAACAGCTGCAAGTCACCCCTCTCTTCTGATCTGATATTATTTGGCTGGTGGAAACAGGAAAAAAAAAAAAAAAGCTGATCACTGTGTCCTTCTAGATGTGGCCAATCCGGTGCTAGCACTGTGACATGGTTTCATATTCTTCTCGGAAAACATTTCATGTCTAAGTCTAAATGTCATGTGGCATCAAGTTAGTGGAATCAGAGTATTGATTGTTACATAAATACCACTCCCAGCATTGCTTGGGTTTGCTAAGCAGAGCAAGGACACTTGAGGTCTTAAAGGGCCAACATCCACTCCTAGCACCCCTGTGGCTTTGTCCTATTCAGCACTAGACTTCCACAATCATTTGCTCTGGTCTTATGACTATACATAGCATCAGAGGAAACCGAGTTAACCAAGTCATTGACACTGACATGAGCAATTCCAACACCCCTTAAAGCAGGAAAGGCTCATCCTAAGAGTATATACTGTTATGCAGATTTGAATCTGTGCCTCTGGATTGTCCCGATTATCCAGATGAAGAGCAGACAGGAGGTAATGATAGCCCGCAGGGTGGGAGTTAAACATGTCACCAAGAACATAAAGGCACGCACTATATTGCTTATTCAAAAATAAAACATTATTTTTTACCTTTAGAATAAAGTAGACTACACCGGAACACCTGAAAACATAAAGGTTTCCAAACAGATCCCTGAACATGATTGTGACTTGCAGGTAAAATATGATAAGGCGGCCACAGCTGAAAAAATAAGAGAACATGCTTTGACTTTTTACTACAGGACAATTCAAGAGAGCGCTTGGCAAGAAATGCTCGCATCATTCTAGTGGTGGAAAATGTATTTGTCTAATGCCGAAAGCTCATATTGACACAGATAGGTTTTAAGTTACATCGCTCTCTGCAGGGGAACTGCAAAGCAATGGATGTGCTTAGCCTCATTCAATCAGTGGGGGGGGGGGAGTGTGCACTAGTGTGTGTGCTGTGCACTAGCGTTACATGGCCACATCCTTCAGGAAGAGCGAGACACGGTGGCACACAAACACACAGAAACAGAGAAGCAACAGAGATACAAGGGAAAGAAAAAAAGGAGCACATAGAAAATAACCTCCAATCAGAAGCCAATTTAAACAGCAACAATAACGCATATTCAGGAACATCTTCTCAGCATGGAGAGACAACACATTGTTATAATCCACACAAAATTCAGCAACTTAAAAATTATCAAAACTCAGACACGTGCACATAATAGAATGAGCGCAGGTATTTACAGTATCTGAGCCCAGGAAAAAGAAATGAGGACAAACACAGAAAAAAAAAAAAAACAAGGAAATCTATACTGGGGATATGAATAGAAATCAGATAGAAAGGAAAACTAAATGGCTGAGCAGTTTCTGAATGTTATTATAAAGTTTATCATTATAGAACACAATTTAAGATAAGAATATACAAAATGCCAAACAGGTTAGAGGAAATGAGAATGCCAAGTTATCAACACACATGCAACGATATGAAGGCCTTCATGGACTATGGGTAGGACATTAAGGCTTAGTCCAGTTGAAAACTAAAACGTCCCATGTTAGGGATGTAGCTCAGTTGATAGCGTGTTGTTTAACATGCAGAAGGTCCTGGGATCAGATCCGCTACAATACGTAAGCCTTGCATGACAGCACATGCCTATAATCTCAGCACTAGGGACAGTAGAGATATGAAAATGAGTCCAAAGTCATTTTCAACTACGTAGCAGGTTCAAGCCAGCCCCCACCCTGAGATCCCATCTCAAGACAAAATAATCCAACAACCAAGTATGTCTTATGATGGAGAAATTCCACATTGTGCTGTACATCCAGACAAGATCAACACTCAGAGAAGTATTCCAGGAAATCTATTAGGGATAGTGGTCAAAGGAGTGGAGGTGGGGTTGGGGGGAGTGATATTGAAGACAACGTGGATATTTGTCCCTAAAACAATGGTAAAGTAAAATTGAACCAATGCTCACACAGAGTTTTGTGCAACCATCAGAAGCAAGGGATCATATGCACGTGTAAAAACACAATACTGAACAAAACAGCAAGGTGGAGATAGGCTTGATATCAGAAAACCATTTGCACACATTGAATGCACATCCTTGCCCTGTCGCCATGATATTCTGCCAGAGGTTACCGCAAAAGGACAGAAGACGGGAGCAACAGGGTCTTGAAGAGTTGAACAAATACTCAGCAAGAGAGTCGTGGGCAGCAGCCACGGTGAATAAGTGTGCTGGCACCTTACACTGTTGCCAGAGGCTCACTTTGCCTCTGAGCTCTTCCCCTCCACAATCACACAGCAGGGGTTTAGCTGGAGAGCAGCAAGGACACATTCTGAGCATCAGTCTACTGAACACATCCGGCTGGGAATCCTCCAAACTGGTGAGGCTTGCAAATATGAGGGAGGTCTGAAAAGGAGTCACGGCGTCAAGAGCAATAGATGTGTCATATGTCACTTGAATGCTAGGTGAAGCCTGGGTGGACCCCTGGGGCAGGAAAGGGACAGGAAAGGGGTGGGTAAAGGGATCTGAATATAGTCCAGACTTGCTACTTAATAATGTATGTTATATAAGCGTAATGCATCAACGTTGCTCCACTGGATGACAGATTTACTATAGTATTGGACGATGCCAACAGCAGAAGAAACTGGGTCAAGTAAAAACAGAAATATTCTAGTATTGGTTTGCAATGTTTCTCTAAATCTAATGCAATTTCAAAAAAAAAAAAGTAAAAATATCCATGGCCATGAAGCTCTACACATTTTAAAGAGCATAAAAGGCGTATCAGATATTTGTAAAATGATTCTAGGGGTGCAGTTCAGCTGGTAACGTGCTTTCATGTCATGGATTCCCGATGTAAGCGGGAGTTTAGTACCACATGTCCCGGGAAATGCACAAAGGTCAGTTTTTTGGCCCCACAGTAAGTTTGAGGCCAATCTCAGCTACAAGAATACTTGTCAGAAAAGAAGGGAGGAAAGAAGGAAGGAAGGAAGGGAGGGGGAGGGAGGGAGGGAGAGAGGGAGAGAGGGAGGGAAGGAAGGAAGAGAAAGAAGGATGGAGGGAGATAAAAAAGGGGGAAAGAAAGACTTCAGGAGAGAGGGAGGGAGGGAGTAAGAGGGAAGGAAGAAAAGAGAAAAAGGATGGAAGAGAGGAAGAAAAGAAGGGAAGGGGCAGAGTAGGTAGTGCAGGGGGCTCCCGGCCTGGAGGGGGTAGTAGTGTGACAGAGTAGGACTCTGGTGTGGCTTTAAAGTCTGAGGGTCTCCTTACATTCTAGCTCTCTAACTGTACTGAAATGCTGATGATAACTTCTGAAAAGAAAAGCCCTAGAAACTTTTTTGCTCTTTCTGGGGGTAAAAGGCTGCTGGCTTAGGTGAGTGACAGCTGTAGTAGCCCAACAGCAGAGGATTAAGTAATGTGGCCTTTGTTCTATCTCAGCTGGAAGTGCTGGCCTCTAACTTTCAGCCTGCTAGTCAGAAGTTAAAGGAAGAAAAAGAGACTCTTTGAAAAGTGATGATAGCGTTTATTACTAAGTTGTAAAAAGTTTCCTATGAAAGCTGTCTGAGGGAAAAAGGGGAAAGATTCTGAGTGGGGAAAGGGAAAAATTCTAAGTGGAGAAAGGGAAAAAATTGTCTTCTCTAAGCAGGAAAAAGCAAAAGATTCTTCTCTCTCTTATTCTCATCTTTTTTGTTCTCAGTACTTATACAACTTTCAGAATACATGATCACATGTTAAAGAATTAATCACAAGTGCACACAAAATGTCAAATCATAAATTGAAATAGAAGTTTACAACAGAGAAAGTTTACATTCATATCCATTAGGAGTAATTATCTGGCTAAACATCCATCACCTGTCACCGCTCCACAGGATCACTGAAGATTGAAACCCTTAACTAAGTCATTAGATAAGTTTTGTATAGATAAACCCAGTCAATATTTTGTCCTCTGTCCTAGCACCAATAATAAATCATTAGTTTCCTTTTTATGACCTTTGGTTGATTGTTTTATAACCTCTTGGGATGTGCTCTGAGTAGGAGAAAGTCTGGTTACCATCTAACAATTAACTGGTGACACTTGGGAGACTGGCAGAGTTCTCATTGCAGCTTTGACTATCAGAAAAGAACCTAATAGCAGTCCCACTATAAAAGAGCTTAATAATCACCGAAATAATTTTAGGAATTCTTATAGGATCATCATTAAGACTTAAGAAGTCATCTATTTGTCTATATAGCATCACTACAAGACAGTACATCTTCACAGATCTGCATGGATCTGCTCCAAAGGGGTGGACTATTACCTAATGATTGTTATATACATTTAATAATAACAGGAAAATCATAGTAATAGCAGGAATCTTTTGTAAAATGAATTCTCTTAGGCCTTGTCTCATCAAAGCAAATCTGTTGCTGATTAATCCAAAGCAGACTATCCCAGGAAGATCACCTGCTAGTTACTATCTTGTCCTATTATGGCTCCCGACAAGGCAGAAGTCATGAGAACATATGTTTAAATTCCTAGAACCTACATAAAGGGCCAGATGTGGCAGACTATGTCTATAAGCCTATTTCTATAGTAATACGGGAGAGGAAAAAGTGAAATCCTGGAAGCTCACCAGTCAGTCAGCTAGCTTTGCATTTGCAACATATGACCATAGACTGACTAAAAAGAATAGAGGGAGGCCAACACCAGAGGGTGTGCTTGGTTACATACAGGCTAACCTTGCTATGAATGAATGCACTCATACACACACACACACACACACACACACACAGGCACACACATGTACATGCCCATTTTTCTACTTGATGCTGGTTACTGTTCTTGCTTCTCTTAGTATCTACCACCAGCCTAAAGTGAAAAAGTATGCTCAACATACTGTCAATCTAAATACAACAAATAGCTAAAACCACAGCTGTGCCCAAAGTTTACCACACTGGGAGAAAATATCTGGTTGTTATCCCTCTTTCCAGTCATCTCAGACTCAAACACTAAAATCCAGTGGGATGACTCAACACTAGGAAATGCAAAACAAACAGACAAAAAAAAAAAAAAAAAAAACAATGATCATAGACCATTGGTCACAGACCACAAAACAATGGTCTGTGACTATTGTACTCAGGTTGTCTGGGAAGGTAATCACGAGGTTGGCTTGGCTCTGTGGTGCATTTTGTCCTGAAATTTCTGTCTTTGAAACTTTTTTCCAATAGAGTGCATTTTGTATGGTACTGTGGACCAATTGAAAAGTATGCAACTTGGCCATATTTTATTTTTAAAAAGTTCAGGCATGGGCAGTAAGATGACTGGGTCACTTCTCTGGCTCTACCCTCTGCAGAACACACAGCTTGTCTCCTAGGCTCAAGCCAGCTCCACCCCATGGCTGCTGCTATTCTTGGTAGTCATCCATGGTACTAGCAACTCCAAAATGCTGGGTCTTCTGTTGAAACTGGGCTGCATTCTCACCAACAGCTTCTTCTGGACTCTCTTAAGGAACTTCAGTCCTGCCACACAATACCAAGCCTCAGCTGTTCTCTATAAGCCCCCCTCCCCCATGCCTTCAAAACCAGTACCACCTCGGTGAGTCTGAACTTACACCACCAAGTTCTATTGCCAGTAGGAGGTACAACCTCAGGCACCTCTAGAACACAGTTTCTGTGTGCTGATGCTGAGAAAACACCAAAAGATTTCACCTCAACCATAACGGCCTCTTATTAATCACTACTAACTCCTCAGTTCCAGCTGACCAGCATCAATTGCCCCAGAAAAGCAATGATTTTACTTCAGTGACTCTAGTCTCTTGTTAATCATAGCTGATTTTCAGTCCCAGCTAACCAGAACCACAGATTCTCAAATCCAAAAATGCAATGGCCTGATAGTTTTTTTAGTGCCTCTCAAACCTCCCTCTGGATCTTCTCAAGCCAGACCTCCATTGTCTGCATTTCTCTCAGTGCTTTTATCTTCCAACCTTCCGGGTAAGAGCTCACCAAGCTTTGTACACTCAATGGTTTTTCTAAGCTTAAAGTTCCAAAGTCCTTCCACAATCCTAGAAAAACGCATTAGACCTGTCAAGCAATATCCCACATGGACTACCAATTTGTCCTAGTCAAGGTTACTACTGCTGTGATGAAACAGGAGAAACAAAAGCAACTTGGAGGAAAAAGAAAAGATTTGGCTTACACTTACAAATTACTGTTCGCCATGGAAGGAAGTCAGTGCAGAGACCTGGAGGCAGGAGCTGATGCAGAAGCCATGGAGGGATGCTGCTTACGGGCTCGTTCCTCTGTGGCATATTCAGCCTGCTTTCTTATAGATCCCAGCACCACCAGACCAGGTATGGCACTGCCCACAATGGGCTGGGGCCTCCCCCACCAACCACTAACTAAGAAAACGCTCTACAGGCTTGCCTATAGCCTCGTCTTGTGGAGATGTTTTCTTAATGACGGTTCCTCCCTCTCAGATGACTTTAGCCAGTATCATGTTGACACAAAACGATCCAGAACAAATACTCAAAGCAGAGGAGAGAATTCTAGTCCATTTTTCCTCTTTATTAGTAAAGTCTGAAATCTTTCAAAAGAATAGAAGGACTTTTAACTGCTGGCATAACTGGTTTAAAAAAAAAAAAAGACTTTTCTGGCAGGGGACCAAGATACGCTGCAAGGGTTGAGCAGAGGGGCCCCACCAGTAACTTCCTGTCCAAGGGCATTTGTGCCCTTGCAAATGCGGAAAGTAAATTAATACTGTGAAGCAATTCAAATGTAGAAAAACTCTACTCCAAATTAAATCATCTTAGTAAAAGCCTAAAGAAGCTAATTAAATTCTCAAATCTTAGAGGACAAGGAAGCACAGTTTGCAATACCTCAGAACATCGGAAGAAAGTGGGGCCAGGTACATGCTATAAAGCAATGCTAGAGTCCACTCAGGTCAAGAGACTCTGGGATTTCCTCTTTGGCTAATACAGAAGAATTAAAAAAAAAAAAAAAAACACCATCAGGTCCAAAATGAACATGTCCTCTGGTAAATTCCAAGAAAAGAACTTTGAAAGAAAAATTATCAGCAAACACTGGCAGTTGGTATAGGTGGGGATCTGAGAGGCAAGCAGCATAGGTATCACTAAAGGGGTTGGTTCTGAGAGTTGAAACCTGTCTTTTACCAGAGTTTCATTCAGGATTCCAAGGAGTTTCAAGGCAACTCAGGAAATACTTCTCTACAAATTTCGGTAAAACCACGAGTGTTTCCTACATGGCTTGGGAAACAAGGGGCTCCAGGAAGAACAGATGCATTGTGGGATAGCATTGTGTTTATCTTAAATTGAATTGAGGACAGGTGGGCTTATTATACACAGCCAAACAAGGAGACAGGTTCTTAGTATACAGAGAAACGAGGAGGCAGGTTTAGCTAATCTTGGTAGAAAGGCATTTTAGGAAAGCAGTCTCAGGCTGCTGTCACCCAGGAGGAGAAAGCTGCAGTTAATATTTTCTATACATATGTCCATACTTTCTATTTAAACCAGAGGAAGACTTTTCCACTCCCATTGGGATGCTTGATATTTCTGTGCCTATATCAAATACTACAAATTCACTCTAGAATTCATCTGCTTTGCAACCATGTAACGGACATCCATGTCACAACAAAAATAAAGGTAGAGTATTTCTCCATTTGTAATACACATTTATATGTAATATGTATTAGTCATTAATACACACACACATTATACACACACACTCACACTCACACACATACACACATACATATATATGCATAAAATGTTTCAAAGAAAGCTGGGTACATCTGGGGATTAACAAGAATAAAAGGAAGAATTTTTACTTTGTACACCATTTTATATTTACTGTTTTTTTAATTATGTAAATTCAGTGTTTCAAAAAATGAATAGAACATTAATATAAAATGAATATTTTATATTCATAACTCATCAGTTTTCTCAAAATACTCAGGTCGTATTAAAATACCTGATTATAATATAAGAGGAAAAAGAACTGAGTGATGTGGACACAAATCAGGATATAGGGAAAGAGAACAGTAGTGTTTGCATCTACAGCGAGCACGGCGAATATGCTTCCAGCGAGGATTCTCGTCCAGTTTCTGTGTGTGGCAACACATATGGTATCAAAGCAAACAAGAGACATCCCGTTTCTCTGCACAGACAGATCACAGTCATCTGTCTTAGTCAGGGTTGGTATCACTGCGATAAAACACCACAACCAAAACCAACTTGGGGGAAGGAAGGGTTTATTTGACTTACACTTCCACATTGTAGTTGATCACTGAAGGAAGAAGTCAACACAAGGCAGGAGCCTGGAGGCAGGAGCTGGCACAGAGGACAGGGAAGCATGCTGCTCACTGGCTTGCTCCCCCTGGTTTGCTCAGCCTGCTTTCTTTAAGAAACCAGGAGCACCTACCCAGAGGGAGACACGCCCACAAAGGGCTGGGCCCTCCCGCATCAATCCCTGATTAGGGAAAAGCTCTGTAAGCTTGCCTACAGCCTCCCAGATGATGCTAGTTTGTGTCCAGGAAACAATAAACTAACCAGAGCAGCATCTTCCTCCTGTGTCCACCCCAGTGAGTCTGCTGATCCTGCCGTCTAGTCACCTTCCCAGCCTGTCAAATCCAGCCTGGGTCACACTGAAAACAGCCGTACAAGTGAGTTAGTGTACAGCTCTGTGTGCCTACATTCAAAACTCGGAAAGAATACAAAGCAATGACTCGAAGATTTGGGAAAAGAAAGGACAAACCAAAGCCAAACCCAGTTAAAACAGGAATAAATAATAAAACTCAGAGCAGAGATTAATGGAATAGAAAAACACAAAACAATACAAAGAATCAATAAGTCTAAGAATTGGTTCTTTGAGAAGTTAAACATAAGTGGCAGACACATGCATGGCCTACCTACCTGAGAGAAAGAAAGAGGAATACATTGAAAATGTATTCTGTTAAGCTTGAAAACCTAAAAGGGATAAATAAGTTTCTATATTCAGCCAGACCACCAAAATTAAATCAAGAAGTCAGCAACCTAAACAGATCCACAGTAAATGGGGATATTAATAAAGGAGGATAGTAATAAAAAGCCTTTCAATAAAAAAAAGTCCAAGGCTAGATGGATTCACAGCAGAATTCTACCAGACTTTCATATATCTACAACCAACCCTTCTTAAGCTATTCAGAGAGAGGGGAGAGGGAGGAAGGATGGAAGGAGAGAGGCAGGAAGGAAAAGAAATAAAGAAAAAAGAGGGAGGGAGGGAAGGAAGGAGGGAATGAAGGAGGGAGGGAAGGAAGGAGGGAAGGAAGGAAGGAAGGAAAAGAAAGGAGGGAGGGAGGGAAGGAAGGAAGGAAGGAAGGAAGGAAGGAAGGAAGGAAGGAAGGAAAAGAAAGGAGGGAGGGAGGGAGGGAGGGAGGGAGGGAAGGAAGGAAGGAAGGAAGGAAGGAAGGAAGGAAGGAAGGAAAAGAAAGGAGGGAGGGAGGGAAGGAAGGACGGAGGGAAGGAAAGAGGGAAGGAGGGAAGGAAAGAGGGAAGGAGGGAAGGAAGGAAGGAAGGAAGGAAGGAAAAAGGAAGGAAGGAAGGAAGGAAGGAAGGAAGAAGGAAGGAGGAAGAAGGAGGAGTATTCTCAAACTCTTACAGAGTCCTTGTAACTCTAATACCCAAACCAGGCAAAAGCACAATGAAATGGAAAATCACAAGCCAATATCCCCGATGAGCACAAACTCAAAAGCGCTGGAGAACGAATACTTGCAAAAAGAATACAGACATAAATAAGAATCAAGGTTATCCACCATGGCCCAAGCTGTTTATCTCTGAAAGGCAGACTTTCAAACACACACTAGTAAATAATTGCAATAAACCACATACATGGGCTAAACGACACAAGGACCACTGCTAACGCTGGTTCTGAATCCCTCCGGTATCTCACGCTAGCGCTGCCAGTCACAGAAACGCACAGTGATGTTCACCGATGCTCTCCCTTAGGGAAGCAGGGCCGTTGCCAGTCTGGACTGAAGACGTGAGCCACACTGAAGGGAGCCCCCCCCCCAGCATGACAGCCACGGTGTTCTGAGTGAGATTTCTCTCTCATTGAGAAACCCACTCAACGGTTCGTTTCAGCAGAGGTTGTATGTAGCGCTCAAGGCAGATCAACAGAATACCAGTTTTCAAATAGTCCATGGCGGTTTGAGGCACACTGTTGAGTAGATGTCCCAAACAAAGGGAAAAGAGACAAGAAAAGGAGGGGTCCCAGGCCCTGTCTCTGTGCCTGTCTTTGCCTCGGCCTCTTGGCATCCAGAACACACAGGCTGTAGCTGACAGAAGGAAGGCAAGGGGCAGGGAAGCGAAAGGTGCCCCTCAGCATGCACCTGGCTTCAGTGGGAGTGCACTTACCACTGCTGGGCCCAACGTGACACCGCTGCCCGGGGTCTATACACTGCTTCATTTTCCCTAACTCCCGTGTGCTGCATTCCATTAACACGTACCGTAAACAATTTGATGACACCACAGCCAAGAGTCCAGTACATCAGTAAGAGAACCTGAGATCAAAATACCTACACCTTTAGTCAAGCAGCTGTTTTGTTGCTTTCTTGTTAGTTTGTTTTAAGGCTTTCTTGTCTTAACTACTCTGGCATCGGCTTTCAGGTTCCGCTAACGGTACAGCACTGAGCGGCAGCTCCAGCAGGCTGAGGAAAGAGACCCATCCACCTCCCAGATGCTAAGAAGACCTATAACTAAATAAAATATATATTAAATTGTATATATGTATATGTGTGTATATGTGTATGTGTATGTGTGTGTATATGTGTGTATATGTGTATGAGTATGTGTATGTGTATGTGTGTGTATGTATGTGTATGTATGTGTATAAGTGTGTGTCCACGCACACGTGCGTGCAGATATTGTTCAGGAATTAGAGATGCAAATAAGCAAAAGAGTTTCTCTCCTCATACCTCATAAACAACGGTTAAAAATGTAAACAAAACGTCTTAATATAAAAGGTGTACAATTTCAGAGCAGGAGAAACTTCCCTGATCTTCAGTGGTACTTCATAGTAACAGTGCTCTTATGAACAATATCCACAGAGATGAGAGAATTCGTTATTTCCAAGACAATAAATTTATTCCCGATAAACAAATTCACTTTTTGCAGCTCCCGGCACTCACTTTCCTCTTGACAAAAGAATAATGTGTCAGCCTTCAGGTCTATCCTTTCCACAGAGATCAAAAGCAGGGGGTGGGGGTGGGGTGGGGATGGAGGGAGGGTCCAGAAAGTTAGGAAAAGCAACATTGCAATTTGCCTCAAGCCGGATACTATGCTGAATCTATGCAAATGAGGTGAGGCAGGTGTTAGGAGTGAGGTAGGTGTAAGAGATCATTGAAAAAGATATCAAAAAGATATCGGGGGATGTGCAGAGGTTCTCTATAAATATCACACCGTTTTCTACAGAGGATTCGGGTAGCCACTGGGGTTTCAGGAACCAATCCCCTGTGGAATGGCAGGGGTGGGCAGGTCTCCCGACTGTCTCCCACGGGTGTTGATTTCACAGATATTCAAAGAGCAAGCGCCCCCATCATCATCAAGGCGCGGCGGCGAAGGAGTTCACGCCAATAAAAGAATTCTGCATGCTTGCCACGCTCGGCTTCCAACGCATTTCCACAAACACTATTAAAGGTTGCATTTAGTTTATCACAAAACCCCATGGGGAAAGGCAGGGTCATGAGCGTGTTGTCATTATTATTTCCGGGAGTCCATAGAGGAACCTCGGGCCCAGGGGAGTTCAGTGAGGGGGAGTGACAACTGGACTCATCGGATGAAAATCAAACATTGCTGGCTAAGCTGTGTAACCCAAGCTTCCTGACAAGTCAGGACACCTGAAAGCCCCTATCCCAGTCTTTAGAAACCAGAAGACACAAGTGTCTTGGGATCCCAGCTCTCGGTGCTCCCCTCCTGGCTCCTCAGTCCTCTCCGGAACATAAGGCAACCCCTCTTTGCTCATCCTTAGCTGCTAATACAGGATCAGAAAGCATCTCTCAGTCCTCCCGTGCAAAAGACCACAGTGCCCTTCTGCAGTGTTTGGGGTTAAAAACTTGCTGGTGACTGCAGGAGACATTCTGATGAACACTTAGGGCATTTATCCCTGGTAAGGTTATCTGACGTTATCTCAGCCTTTACCCGTGCTGAGATCCAAGCTTCCCTGGGTGACTAGCAAGGGCCTTTGAGCATGTCTTCACTGGTGTATCTGACTGACATGCATCCCTCACAGAGCAAATTGTGATATGTATCCCTCACAGGGAAAACAAGGAAAGGAGGCCCGCTGGGTTCCTGTGGTAGGAAGAACACATTAAAGGCATTAATAAACATGAATAAATAAATAAAAGTCTTGGAAATTGCCAGGGCTGCAGAATAATGTCCCCAGCCTTTACTCCCTTTTTCCAATAAACACAATCATGACCTGACTCCCATTATACACTCTTACGATGTATGGTTCTGAAAACTCCCCAGTCCCATGAGCAAGTGTCCTCAAGTCCCATCGCATTGAGTGAGCAAGGCTCTCCTTACCTCATAATGGGCCACCCGCTGGGACTCGGATATCAGCTGTGCACTGCACACCTTGCAGTAACTGTCTGTAAATAAATCCTGATCGATATCGGAGGACTTCATCAGGCTAAAGAAAAGTCAACAGAAAAAAAAGAAAGAAAGAAAGAAAGAAGAAGAAAGGGAGTCTGTTACTCTGATGACTCTGATGATAATGCAGAACACTAAACACGAGAGAAAAGCCAGGGTCCCAGTAGCTGGTGTGCCGAGCAACGAGGTAGAACATCCAAACCCCAATGTTACCATAACCAACTAACCTCAATGATAAGGAGTTGATCATTTGACTATGAAAATCCAACAGAGGTGCTAGAGCCTTAAAAGATGGACTCCATCTTTAATGTTTCTGCATAAACAAACCAGATTTGTAGCTATTGTTTTTCTGTGACAAAAATAATTACACGTGTGATATAAATTAACAAAGCATCAAAAAGAGTACCCAACTCATGCAACAATAGCAACTAGGTCAAAAGCATTCTGATACATCCTCACCCTAGAAATAAGATGTGGGTTACAAATCCAGATTCAGAAGTGTGCAGACCTGTATGCACATAGCAGAGAATGTGTTTTCAAATATGTGGAGTGCACTTTCAGAAACGATAGGTCACTGTTTTGTAATGACTTTGTTTTGAAATGTTTCTATCAGGAATATATTTTTTATCAAGGAACGAGTTAATCACAGGAGCTTTATAGGCCACATAAAATGTGGTTAGGATTCAGTGGCAACACTTTAAAGCAATCAGGGTGCAGCCTTCCTTCGAACCTCACATCTTGGAACACAAGGAGATCTTCCCATACATGCCACTATATATATATATATATATATATATATATATATATATACACGTATATATGTATATATGTGTGTATATATATATATATATGGATATGGAGATATATATATATATATATATATATGGATTTCAGAGTCCACTAAACCATCTTAATCACCTCACACCACAACTGAATGAATGGTAAATAAATATATCCAGTATTTCCAACCTCCCATGAGATTTTGGCCTAAGTCCCCATGCCTGCGAATGTCATAAGAGGTAACACATAAAGCCTGTACCAGACTACACCACGGAGGGACAAGAGAGTCTCCACCAGTGGGCCCACTGCACCATGGGCTCATCCTACTCTAAGGCTCTCACCTTACCTTCTGGACTGTCCAAAACTGCATCACTGCTCGGCAGCATGGCCTAACTGGTTCCCTTTTCCCGAGGAGGCAGACCTATCACAGGACGCTGCTGCCGTGTGCTGTGTATCGATCACTCAACTGATTATAGTAGATTTTTACTTGTTGAAAATTGCAGGGAGTCAAAGAAGGCAATATCTTAAAAGTGCTAAATATAAAAACTTTAATCATGTTTTCAAACACCTGAAATGACCACTAATTATTGCAGATACTGGAGACCATTGAGTCTTAGAGCAGAGGTAGATCTGTAATTTCTGGAAGAATCTGTCCCTAGAAAACGGTGATTAAGCTTGAAGCCCACCTTTTGCCACTGGCTAAAGTTTACTCCTCACCATACACAATGCAATCTGCCTCAGGGAGGGTGAAATCTTTATGTCTCTTGCATTGAATACAAATCTACCCTGTGGTACCTTTCACACATTAATTCTGTCTTAGGCCCAACAGAGAATCTTCCTTTTTTCACGAGATACCCACACTTGGATTCTGAAGAGAAATCTTTTGTGTCTCTTTCTGAGTCCTGCCCTTCCCCATAACCTTGTGTCTGATTTCAGCATGGCCCATCTTCAAGAGTAGTACCAGGGAAGCAAGGAGGCCCCAGGAATGGTCTAACAGGGAAAAGCAGGCTCTACCACCAGGATAGCCTCAGTTGTAATCTTTATTCTCATGCCAGAATGGAAATAGTGAAGATAACTTTTGAGTGCGGGGAACAGAGCATGAGAACTGTCTAATGGTAAGTGAGAACATACATCTTTAAGCCAAGTTCCTGTAAGTGGCTGCCCTTAAGGATTATCTTGTTCTCTGCTATTTTTAATAAAGACGCACATGAAGATAGGTTCGTGGGTGACCTGCTTAATAGGAATCTCTGAGCTCCCTGCACACTCCCTCCTCATCACTCGGCCAACTGCAGGAATCAGGCACCGTGAAAGGATATTCAGGTGCACGCTCGCTGGACCGAGCAGAGCGCGTGGGAGTCTGTGTCTCAGTAAAGCAGCTGTGCGGCAGAAATAACTTTAAAGGCAGAACATAAAATGTGTAGACTACCAAAAAAAAAACCTCAAAAGAAGAGAAAATATGGCTTTCCCCATCATCTTATGTACGAATATTGATTTGAGCAAGTCTGCGTGCAGTGGAGACCCTTGTGGGTCTGAGGCATGAGTGAACTACCTGAATACAGTCAGTGCTAGTGGGCGGTCATTGTTGGACAAGCGCCAGTCTGGCCTGGGTGGAGAATTCTTTCTGTGCAGGTCGCTCTAGACAAGGACAAGATCCCATTTGTGATTCAAAGACTGGAATTCTCAAGAAGGAAAGCCACCATCTGGTCCCCTCCTCTGGCTTGTTTGAAGAGCTCTCAGCCTCCCTCGCCTTCAGATCGTAACAGGTGGGAAGAGAGAGAAAAGCAGAGCAGACTTCCTCTCTTAGTTTGTCCACTATGTCGCCTATAGCAGCTGGGAGAGCAACAGAGCCATCAAGTCCCCTATAGGCAGAGCCACAGTGTGAGGGCCTCCCATCCGGAAGGCATAAGATCCTTGGGCATTCTGGGTAAAAGTACAAGAATAATAGAATGGCAGAGTTCATCATTGCTACTCAGCCAAAAGCTCACATCAAAGGCACATCACAAAGCCATCAACGGGGACTCAAGTGACCTAAATTATTTTCAGCATTCACCCAGACCCGTGCTGTCCCCAGGAGACACAGAGCAGAGGAGCAGACCATATGTGAATCTGGTCAGATGACTTTGCTGTCTCCGATTTATTCTGGGAGAACCAGGTATATAAAATTGACAGTATAAGAGAGTAAGAGTTGAATGCAGAATTGGGCAATATATATGTATGTGTGTATATATATATATATATATATATATATATATATATATATTCAAATTTTATATGAATTCAAAATTCAGATACATGAAATTTGAAAAGCAAGAGCCTCTGTCAGTGTGTGTGTGTGTGTGTGTGTGTGTGTGTGTGTTTATCTCCCAGCATCCCCTAACTACATATCCCTGACTGGCCCAGAATTGGCTACATAGACCAGGGTTCCCTTAAATGCACAGACTATCTCTACCTTCCAGGTACTGGAATTAAAGGCATGTACCACTATATAATAGTCACTGGGACACTACTATATGTGGAGCAGAGCAATGACAGTAGGTAAAGTCCTTGTGTCTTAGTCACGGTGTCTATTCCTGCACAAACATCAGGACCAAGAAGCAAGTTGGGGAGGAAAGGGTTTATTCAGCTTTCACTCCCACATTGCTGTTCATCACCAAAGGAAGTCAGGACTGGAACTCGAGCAGGTCAGGGAGCAGAAGCTGATGCAGAGGCCATGGAGGGATGTTCCTTACTGGCTTGCTTCCCCTGGCTTGCTCAGCTTACTTCCTTATAGACCCCAAGACAACCAGCCCAGGGATGGCACCACCCACAATGGGCCCTCCCACCCTTGATCACTAATTGAGAAAATGCCTTACAGCTGGATCTCATGCAGGCACTTCCTCACCTGAAGCTCCTTTCTCTGTGCTAACTCCAGCTTGTAGCAAGTTGACACACAAAACAAGTACACCTTGGTTCCAAATGCTCAAGAGCAGTATGAGAAACACACACATACACACAGACACACACAGACACACACACACACACACACACACACACACACACACACAGACACACAGACACACACACACTATAATCCCCCAAAGAACTGCTAAAAAAACATTGTTGAAAATTGCTAGCGTGCTTGAGATGATGAAATAGATTGTTAGGGGACTCTCCAAGAAGGTTGGATTAGACCTGAAGACTGGACAACGGATAACGATAGAGGAAAAAAGGTCCGGACTCTAAGTCGGTTCTTTCCCCTGGCACAAAAAAGACCTGCTTATCAATGGGCATAAGAATGCATGTGAAGGATTACCCGTGGACACCACAGAATAAAATGGAAGCAAAGAGAGCTAAGACATGAATAGACAAGTGCTCGGGCCGGGCCGGGGAGACTCTCGGGAGGCCTGACAACAGTCAAGTTCTAAATGCATCTCAGGGGGCACAGAGAGGCCTTTCCAGGGCCCGTGGATGCAGCTTTCTTCTGGCCTTCTTAAAGCAAACTGAAGAACCACTGGCTGAAACCATTACAGGCTCCACGAGAAGGACTAAGACTGTTCTCTCGTCTCCGCGACTGATGGTGTGAAAAATAAAAGTGACTCAGGAGACGTTGCAAGCCCCGTGAGGCTCCTGGGAGGAGCGAATCATTGGCTCCCACGCTGGTTTCCAGGGCTCACCAGCCAGGGTGTCCAGCCAGCTCAGGATGCTTCCTGTGCTCCGCTCTCTCTTCATCTGTGAAAAGGGGAGGGGATGAGTCTCGCCGGGATACTTCAAGGATCAGAAGCAGGGTTGGTAAAACATCAGACCAGAGTGGCAGATGGCAGACCCTTAAGAAGTCAATATTCCGACCATTGTTAACAGTTGCTACCAATTCTGGTGTGGTGCTTTGGGAGTAACGCTGTAAATATTTAAGAAGAGAAATAAACATCGGAACCTCGCTGGAGGCTGAGCAGGACGATGACAGACCCGGTGTGCTGAAATCATAGTCCCTTTTGCCATTCTATTACCTGGACCATCCTCAGATGATGAGATGCAGCCGGCTACTCCTCCTGCCAGCTGATACACAGGCCTGGGGCCTGTGAAGACCCCACACTCCAGAAACGCCTACAATCTATTTTTATCACTGGAAGTACCAAAGCTCACTATGGGAACTTGATGGGAATTGCCCTCCCTCTCTCCAATTTCTGCTCTTCTCCCTGTAGCCTGCTCCCTGAGCCTGGGGGGCAGGGGGGAGGGGGCGCTCAGAAGGAAGCATACATAATCCAAGGCTTGACAAGACAGCTACACCAGCAACTTCACCCACAACTTATTACTGTGGCTTATCCAAGGTGTCTGAGTCGCCATGCTCCCTCAGGGGTGGGGGACATCAAGCTCACCCCAGTTCTCTGAAGAAAGAAGGCCTGGAGGTCTCCACCGTGTGGTCATCGCTCTATCATGAGCTATGGCAGCCATCAGCCTACGGCTCATCCGGGAGGTTAATAGGCCACCTTCCACCCACCGTCTCTCCTTTCAGTCGCCATTTAAGGCCAGGAATTAAGACTTGTGTCATTCCCAACCCTAAGACACCCCTCCACCCCACCCTTACCCCCACAGGTATCTCAGGAGCTACTCTGTGAGCTCTCCAGATCAGCAACTGTAGTTCCTCTAAGTACCCTCCTGATAGCACATGATCCTTGTGAACTCTCCTGATCTGGGAGTAAAGATTTTGCCTGGGGCCTCCCCCTACACCAGCTCTGCAAAAACCCTATTGTCTCTGTGAAAACACTAAGACTCGGGGCTGACTAACTTGCCTGAAGGTTCCTGAGTCTCCAACATGACAGCCAGTGTTCCGGGCCAAGGGCCAAGGGCCAAGGATGACTCCTCTGTCCACAGGTGCATCCCCTGGCTGGGCTGCCTTTCTCCACAATCTGTGGACAGCTTAGTCAATGCCATGGTCCCTCTGTCCAGGACCCTAAAAAGTGTTTGAAAGCCCAGGACAGATACCTAAGGGACATTTCTGACCTCAGTGCCTAGACCTCAGTCCCTTTCTTGGCCTGAACAGAGTTACGACTTGCCACCGTCTCATAGATAAATATTCTGCATCCATGTTTATATCTACAAGATTTCAGACACGGACACCATGCTTCCCAGTATTCAACACAGACAACCTGAGCTTTTATCTCCTGCAATGGTCGCCCAAAGAAGTTCTCAAATAAAATGCACCTTCCACATTTAACAATCAGTTATACCCCCAAAGCACTTACAATTTCTTTTTCTGCTCTAGTTTATTGGTATTGAAATTATGCTCAGGCAGTCGAAGGCGAATGATGGAATGTGGACTGGTCCATCTTCAATACAAAACAAAGGGCCTTGGATTTCTCTTCCGTTGTCCCTTTTAGCTTCTATTCCCTGAACCCCGATGTTATCTCCAGTGCTGTCTAGCTATGCCCGTTTTTCACCTCCTCCTCCTCCTCCTTCTTCCAGGTCTCTGTCACTATAGCCTCCTCCACTAGCTTACCTAGCAACAAAGACTAAAAGAATTGAAAGCAGACAGGATGCTTCAAAATACAAGTCAACAGTGCTCCTCTGTAACCCCCCATAAGCACCCAAAAGCCTCTGATGATGGCCCTGCCCTGTCTCCACTGCATCTCCCTCCAAGCCAAGAGGATGATGCAGTGATGCAGGGCTGGTTGCCGTGGCAGCAGACTAAGCAGGCAAAGGGAAAAAACAAAAAAACAGGCAAAAGAATTACTCCAGAAATGAAAGTAGGTTCCAAAATCCAGCCACAGGCCAGGGTAGCAAGCAGACATGAGCAGGAGCAGAAAAGGTAAGGATGTCTGTGCTGGGATTTTGGTCTCATCCTCCTGCCCACGTTTCTCCATAAAAGATCTCCCGTAGTGCCTTTGTGCAGGGTGAAGGTCAAAGACATGATCATCTTGATGAGCCTTCGGGATCCTGTGCTTCTCCAAATTACAGCCATCCTTCTGGCCCGAAGGCCTAATGTTCCAGTAAAGGAATTTGGTGGTTTGCACCCTCACCGTCAGCCAGATACACCCACAAGTTCTGCTTCCTACCCTGAGCTGAGAGCACCCCGTTGCTACCCCCATACTTTCCCCTTGCTCCTTGTCAACAGCAGGAGCAAAACTGACTCACACCATTTGAGTAATTGCCCCTTCGGGGCGCCACTCTCTTCCCTTGTAAGACTAGGCTCTGTGGTTTCTGACTCACAGGCATGTGCCACTGCTGGCAATAGAACCACATCTGTCAGCCTCTCTCCTGTGTGCACAGCCTGGCCCAGTGGCATCTGGAAAGGAAGGGGGCATCGTACTGCCAGCTTGCAAGACAGTGGCACTCCGGCCAAACTCTGAGGCAAGCCACAGTGCTTGCAGCAGGTGCCTGGCTCCCGGCCACTTCTCCCCTCGGGTTCCTTTCCCTCTGAATGGACAAGTTTGAACTGCAGATCCCACGGGGTGTCAGCAGCATTGGTGCTGAGCAGCGAGGCCACAGCTTCGGCCTTTCCATGTAGTTCTTTGGAAATCCCTTAGGAATCTCATGCCGCTTGCCAAATGTCATCTACCAAAGTCTCAGACGTGTCACAGCCTCGTAGATTGACACTCTAGACTCATTACTCAGATTTTATTGGGTATTGTCTACCTGCCTGGCACTGCTTGAATTTCAAGGTTAGTGTACTGTTAGTGAATCTCTGAGAATCTGATCTCATGGAGAAGATATCTGTAGTAGAACCAAACATACACCATGCTACCCCCAACAGACTATCAGACTATTTTCATTCTCTCTCTCTCTCTCTCTCTCTCTCTCTCTCTCTCTCTCTCTCAATAAAAGATTCACACCAGTTGAGGCAAAAAGCTTCCTACACTCCCAACACCATCTGTGCCATTCAAGGATCTCGTCTTGCCCTGAAGGTTCTGGCCAAGATGATGCCAATACCAGAAGTCTCTCTCCACCTAACAGTACGACTGGGCAGCAAGCAAAAAGTCCTGGTAGAGAAAAAAAATCTCTGTCTAGGCTTCTAGAAGATACTTAACATCAGTTTGGGGAATAGCCTGGTGTGTCCAGTAGTAATAAATCTTTCTATGCCCAGATGATGGGCCTAGCAAGCGGATGAAGCTATTGTCAGGGAAAACTATGTTTGCTTCTGCAAGATAAACTCCAGCACCTTCATCAGCTGGGTGGACAAAAGGTAGAGAACTCAGGTTTTCAGTTCCTTCTCCATATCAAGTCAAGAGTAAAACACCACACGGGGAAGGACAGACAGAAGTACTGAAACAGAAAGCTCCAATGCCCAGGAGGACAGCAAAGGTGGGGGAGGGAGGGAGGGAGTGGGAGAGAGAGAGAGAGAGAGAGAGAGAGAGAGAGAGAGAGAGAGAGAGAGAGAGAGAGCAAGCAATCCTGTTTGGCATTCATTGCACCAAACCAATGCTATGCACACTTTAGCAAGGCAGGCCCTACCTGCCGCTGTTCAAATGTGGAAAGCCAGGGCTAAAGAGATGGTGCGGTGGCCAAGTGCATAGACTACTCACCAAGAGGCCCATGGGTTGACTTTCTAGCACCCATGTTGGTCAGCTCTCAACCACCTTTAGCTCCCCGTTCTGGAAGTTTCTGACATCCATAGTCACCTGCACCCATGTGTGCCCACATATACGCTTTAAAATAAAATAAAGTAATAATAAACAACAATAATAATAAATCTTAAAGCAAGGCAAAAATTCATTGTGGAGCCATCAAATTCCCAAGGAGAATGGTGAATGTTCAGGAAGAGTCTACAAGTCTTCAAACTTACAGTTTATAGACAAGCCAGCATTCCTTTATGGTAAGTTATCTGCATGATTGGTGAGGACAGCGCTGCCCTGTCTTCAATGTGGCAATCATGTAGACAGCAGCTCCTGCATCCAAGGGTGACATAAAGCAGCATCGCCAACCATGGCTTGGCTTTGGACCCAGGTTGCATGCCCACTGCATGGTTAGTCAGTCAGCCAGACATATCCATGTCTGTCTCTCCTTCACGACAGCATGCTAACTTAATGGGACCTTTCCCAAGGAATCCAAACTGCCAGGCCCTGATTTTTCTCACCACCTTCCTTCCCGGCACCGACAAACTGTAGGACATCTAAAGTGGCCAGAGTGCCACTTGAATTTAAATTTTAATTAATCATTAACTTTTTAATTATTGAATTAATTAATTACATCCAGTAACTAAAATATGTCGCTGAGAGGGGAAGGACTGGCTACCTATCAAGAAGTTTTTCAGAGCTCACTGTCTGTGCCATCCGCTAGACAGAGCTTCCATTCAAATCCGAGAGTCGGTTTAAGGTCTTGTGACACATCCTGTCTCGGCATGCAACGCGTAGTGAAAATGCTGATGGCTTAGAGAACTCAGCCACCGTGAGAATGGGACATGGAAAGGTTACTGTGGACGTACTGTGCTCATGAATAATCAGCGAGGAGACCGGTGACAGCGAAGCGTGTCAGGCTATCTTAAGTGCTGTGGAAGGCGTGGACACGGGATCTTCCATACGATTTTAACAAGATAGCTTGAAAGCCAAGCATTATCCTACAAACCCAACAGCCCTATTCACACTACTTTACCAGGGGGGGGGGAAGATATCGCTTATGTACAATGTAGAGCAGGGGGGGGGGAAGATCTTGCTTATTTTATGTACAGTGTGAGGCAGGTCAAGTATAAGGATGGCACATTCTTCAATTAGCAAAATTTGTACACCTCACATATGCACAGAGAGTAGATAAATACACTGAGGTAGAATGGCTTCATAAATACAATGAGGCAAGACGGCAGAATACGGACGAACCGTGGCCACCTAATAATCAAATGAAAAGAAAGCACAGAGAGTATGCACACAGGATGATTTTTAAGCCACGGACATCCATCCGGGTAAGATGCGACTCTGGAAAATGTTTGGAAATAATTAAGCACAGGTTAAGATGATGGTACCCGCAAACGAAGGAGGAAGAGTAGGACAAGAAAGAAGCAGATAGTTCCGAGTAGGATGCTGCCAGATCTGATCCTTGCTTCAGAGGATGCCCTGTGGGTACTCAGTCTGCTATTACAGATGGCAAATGGTGAAAGTGATGATCTGATGACAGAGATGACAGATAAATAGACACACAGACAGATGGATGGATGGTTGGATGGATGGATGGATGGATGGATGGATGGATGGATGGATGGCATATAGATGACAGAAGATACATGATAAATGACAGAGAGACACCATGTATATACCAA
Source organism: Apodemus agrarius (assembly GCA_964023405.1). Classification (NCBI taxonomy): domain Eukaryota; kingdom Metazoa; phylum Chordata; class Mammalia; order Rodentia; family Muridae; genus Apodemus; species Apodemus agrarius. Next base: position 16,981,538 of record OZ030023.1, on the reverse strand, counting down.
TGAGGGCAGGATTGTCTGGAAATGAAGCATCTATATTCTATGTCACAGACAGCTTTTTCCTTGGTTCAGTCTCCAGTTTAAAAAAGATTAGAGTCCCCTCTTGTATCCAAAGTACCATACGGCTAATCTCTGTGTATAATGATGTATGTTCTTCTAGGACTGGACCTGAGGGTCCAGTGCACATTGAAATCTCTTGAACAGGATGGATACTGTCACCTCGGTAAACCGAAAAGCCTGTGTTCAAGATTACAGGAGCACTGAAGACCTGGACGCAGACTAGAATCTCAGGTTACAAGTTTCTGAAACGAACCTTGGATGTCCTCAGCCACTCCAACTCCAGGATTTATCTGGCATCTCCTTAACTACATCTAATGGCTGAAATTCCCTATATTTCAACTATACTTCTTATGACTGAAAAGCCTAAGACCTGAGCAAGTATCTTATATGTCTTGTTGGGGAGCTAGGGGGGAAAAATAGATGCTTTTAAGGTTTTCCACTCTAGAAATTAGACTGTTACCCTTGCCCCTGTGCTCAGCGCAATGGAGGGGCCAGCCATGATCTCAGTGCAGCTGCTTCCTCACAGCAGGCACAGTCCAGTCCGCTACTTTCTGGAGGCTAAAATAAATTGATAGGAACACAAGGCGTCATTTTAGGGCCTGAAGTCTGTCACTGGTGCACTGACCAAAAATGAGGTTCAGATCCTGGAGGCCCTTTAGCAATACTTCTCTCTTTCTCTTTCTCTCTCTCTCTCTCTCTCTCTCTCTCTCTCTCTCTCTCTCTCTCTCTCTCTCTCTCTCTCTGCCTTTGAACAAATCTGTCTCACTACCTCTGGCAGGACCAGGCTTCTGTCTCCTGAAATCTACTTTGATATCCTACAAGGGGGGCAAACCGAGCAGATGGTCCTGACCACTGGGATGCCAGGTAATGACCAAGGGCTTCACATCAGAGTAGCTGGGTCTTGTCACCTCGCCAGAAATGGCAGCTTGGCTGTCTGGCAACAGCGCTGATGTTGGGAAGAAAACACACATCTCTCCAGTCAGTTCTTAATTTATTTATACTCTCTAAAGCAACCCCCCCACCCCTGCCCCCATTCATTCTTCTCTCCTTAACAGCCAAGATGAATGCAGACCAGGCGGCTTCCTGGAAAGGAGACTAAGTTGGTGTATATTCTTCCCCTGGCTGGGCCGCTCCAGCCCAGGCTTTGGGCAGACCCAGCATGTCCATATGGGCTGGCAATGCCCTCTTCTGTCCATGCCTACTTACCATCCCTCTGGCCTCTGTCCTGACAGAGAATTGTCAGTGCCCCCTCCCACGCCGCCCACCTACCACCTACCAGCAGCAGACTGACCTTTCCCCTCTATGCTCCCTCATTCCCACGCCCCCCCTTTGAAAGGTGGGAGGGCCTGCTCTCATGGATAGCTAGCAAGTAAAGAGAAGAAGGAGGGCGTGGCGGCAGGTAAAGATCAGATGAAAAGGGGGCATGACACAGGAAAAGGAGCGTGATGCTCCTTTGGTATCTGAACATCTTGTTGTATCCCAGCTTCCTGGAGAACCGTCCCAAGGCATAGACAAGTTTTAAAACATCTTGTCATTACATAGGGTCTGGGGGATCATCTATTCAAATCCCTTCAGATTAAAAAAGAATACAAAATGATACCCAATGTCCCCCATGTATATAAAAAGGAAAATGGAGATAATTATCCACCCCCCCCATAGCATTCTTTTCCTATAACTCACTTCTAATTCTTAGCTCTTTTCCTTTACAGAGCCATTTGGCCAACCATTTTTTTTAAAGATTTACTTACTTATTTATTTATTTTATTTATTTAATGTATACAAGTACACTGTAGCTGTCTTCAGACACCCAGCAGAGGTTGTCAGATTCCATTACAGATGGTTATGAGCCACTACATGGTTGCTGGGAATTGAACTCAGGACCTCTGGAAGAGCAGTCAGTGCGGTTAAATGAGCCATCTCTCCAGCCCCCACCGCCATTTTTAATTCTTGGTAGACAATGCATGTCTGACTGGCCAAGAACACCAGCATGACCTACAAGAACCTTCCTCCAAAGATGCCTGGGAACTCAGATGCAAGCAGGGGTCTTATCTCATGTGCAACATCTTATTTACAAAGATCAAACCCAGACATCCGTGACATGTGACCATATCTGTGACACCATTCGGCAGATCTAAGTACCAGTGGCATTCAAAAGAGAGCACTGGCTGCAATCATTCCTGTTTCTCACTGACCAAAAAAATAGGATCATGTCCCCAAGTCAGCAGGCTCTGACTTGCTGACCGAGTAACCAGGACCAATTATACAAACAATGAAGACTGGGAGCATGGAGATGCAGCAGTCCAGGTACCACCTCAAGGAGGATCTTACCCCAGTTCCTGGGAACGTGGGTAGCATTCATTCTTGGCCGTCAGCCCTTCAGGACCAGCCTCTGCTGCAGAGAGATGAGTATTCACTCACTATAGTTCCTCCCTTGAGGCCATAGCCACCAGCTGGGGTCGCAAAGGAAAAGAATCCCAATCTTTACTGCTCACAGTGGGCCAACACCAAAAGGCCACCTCAGTTGCAAACTCCCAACAGAGCCAACGGAAGTCCCTGTGCTGACACTGAAGCCCAGCCTCCCCCTGCCTCACCCTATCCTGTTCGTGCCCTCCACGGGCCTTCCTCTCCACGAGAGCAACCCCAGAGAGCACCGAGTTCTCAGGAGTCTGATTCCTGGCAAAGCTAATTTTGGCAAGCCTTATTGCTGCTCCCTCACGAGGCAGACCTCACACAGTAGGCCCACAGTGACCTCTGCCTCATTGGTGACTGGCCCATGCACTGCATTCTACAACCGGAGACTGAATCGATTCCCAGAGCCCAACAACTCCAGAAGTTCCTGAACCTAGTCACAAAATAGTATTTACGTGATGGGAAGAGATGAATTGTTTCTGGTGAAGCAGTATCCTGGGGTACCTTCGATTCCGCTTAATAATATGCTAGTGTTGAGTCCCAACTCCTGTTCTTTGGAACACGCAATATAGCTACAGATACTATCTACCATCTGACTTGAACTGATGCTTCTGAGTTCCATAATGTCAAAGAAGTCATATTTCAGTAACACTTCCTACCCACTGCTAAAAATATTTTTTTTCTTCCCACACAGCTATTCCTAATGAGATATTTCAAGCCACCTGGCACTCGAGGGAGTTCCTTGGCTAATCTACCCAGGAGTCCCATGAAAGAGAAAACTGTACACAACAGTACCCCTGCCCCAGTTGAAGCTGGCAGGAAGGAAAGCAACCATACAGATCATTCTTCCCTAAAACAAAAGCTGTCCCCTGAGGTGTCACATGACCATAGACGGTCAAACTCAACAGAGCTTATCACGTTTGTGAAATGAATACACCCATAGGAGAACTGGCTCAGGGGGTGCAGGTTGGCTTTGCCCTAGGATCCTTGTTGCTCCTGGGCTTCTCGTGAGAAGAAGTCTGAAGCCTGAACCCCTTCTAGCTACTGATGTGGAAATGGGGTGGGCTCGGCTCATCGCCAGCCAGCAGCTGTTCTTGCCTCGGTCCTCTCTATGGCTTGCGGATGGATGGTGCGTGTGTATCTCTCATCATTCAGCTGATCCCAGCACCAGGCAGCACTTGCCCCAGGACACTCTCTCTCTAATCTCCCCAAAGCTGGGTTCAGGCTCCTTGAACCCAGGTCCAATAACTATAAGGAAACCAGAACTGGAACACTCCTGGCATCTGAGGGTGGGAGCCATGTCATAAGGGGGGAGGGAGGGGGAGGATAGCAGAGGCAGACAGGACATTGCATTGACATAAGTCCAAAGATTGCTCACCGCCTCCAGTTAAAGTCCCTCTAGCACTTTACACCACCTTTGTCTGAAAGTCCTAATGCAGACTTGAAAGGGCATGTTGACTTGCTCAAGTATTTGTGCCACTGAAGAGGCAGGAGCCGCTGCTTATCTTGGCTCTCAGTTAGCAGCTCGAAGTAATAAAACTAAGGGCGCCGGTAATGAAATAACGAAAATAGCATGCACTTGGTAGAATCAACCGTGCCACCAACGGAACTTTTTTTTCTTTTCTGTTCTTTCACGAAGCCTCATCCTGAAACATTGTTGCAAACAGCCCAAAGGGTCTTCTTCTAGAAAGCAACTCAAGAGCACAGCGACACAGCAGGGGGCTTCAGGGACAGCCCGCAGCTCGCAAGAACTTGTCTACCCACACCAGTGCCATAGACGGTGTAAAGTACCCGACTGTACCAGGCTGTAAGTAGCAGGCGATGCCTCTGCAGTTAGGTGCAAAACTGAAAGAGCTCTCAGCACAGAGCCTTCCCTCCACTACAGCGATGCTCCTGCATACGGAGTCTTTGTCGGAGCTGAGAGTTAGAGTAAGGGAGGAAGCAGATGTGGCTATTCTTGGAACAGAAGCAGCAAGAAACTGGATGAGCTCACCAACACCTCCCCTTGCCTCCTAGTGTGCCTCTCTTCTAACATGTCACTCGTGGCCTTGGAGCAGCTGTACCTCCATTCAGAATATGCCTGCGATACTAGGAAGACGCCGCTGAAATGTTCATCTCTTTACAGTCGTCAAGTTTACTCCAAAGCTGACGTTGAATTGTATGAATTTGATCTCCCAGAACCTGTGAATGAAAACTCCTTTGGAAGTATAGCTATGGCAGCTCGAATGCGAACAGTCCAAATATGCAGTTCCCAGTTGGTGAAACGATTTAGAAAGGATAAGAAGCGTGATCTTATTGGAGGAGGTGTGTCACTGGGGTGGGCGTTGGGGTTTCAGAAGACTTATGCTATCCCCGGTGTGTGCTTCCTGTTTGCGGATCTGGATGTGAGCTCTTAGCGCTGCTCCAGCGCTGTGCCTGTTGGCTCTCTGCCATGTTTCCCACCATGATGGTGATGAGCTTCGATCCCTCTGAAACCGTAACCCGCTGCTCCAGGATGTGCCTGTTGGCTCTCTGCCATGTTTCCTGCCATGATGGCGATGAGCTTCGATCCCTCTGAAACCGTAACCCCGGCTACATGCTTCCTTTTATAAGTTGGTTTGGTCATGGTGTTTCATGACAGCAATTTAGAAGTAACTAAGACCGAAGTCCTGGAGGGATATAAAAAAGACAAGATCCTACAGGAGCAGGATGAACCTGGGCCCAGTATCTATAAGGAAACCACAACTTGAACACTGTGGGCATGTGAGGGTCGGAGCCATGTGATAACGGGGGTGGGGGACAGCAGAGGCACACAGGATGTTGCGATGACAGAGTAAATAAGTCCAGGGGTTGCTTGCCGCCTCCAGTTAAAGTATAAAGGATGTCCCGCTAGAGTCCTCAGAAAGGCCCTGGTGCTAAGACTTAGATTTTCAATGTCGAGCCTTCATAAATATCCAGAGAATGAATCTGTATTTTGCCAAGTCACCCTCTGCATGGTACCTTTATTACAACCGCTCTAGGGGAAAAAAATATACCGAGTCCCCATTTGATGCTGCTTTTTCTGGTCCCAGGAAATGAATGTGCTTCATCCTGACAGTCCTGGAAGGCGGTTGTGAAGGCCCTGAAAAGCTACCTCGCACATCCAATTAAAGCTCAGTATGACCCACAGAATTATCACGAAGCAGTCAAAGATTCAAATCCATGTCTCCCATCTTCAAATCCAAAGTCATATCACACCTGTGATACCACATCGTTATTGGGGCCTTTGGTTCAAGGTTCTCCTAGGACTTATTAAAATGTTCCCATTATTTTTCTTCCCACTTACCAAAAGACAGAACCACAACTCTGACTGCATTCGTATCTACGAGCCAGGAAGGGCAAAGCCAGCCACAGCTACAGCCACTGGCCTGCCTGCCCCACACCCTGCCTTGGTTACCGTGCCTGCTTTCGGGCTTCAACAAAAGAGTTCTTCAAAACTGGCTTCACCTGCCAGGGTCATAAAGGGAGCTCAAAAGCAATTAGGTTCTTTTAATCACTTAATTCCACTTTAAATCTCTTCAGGAAGAAAGCAATAATTACAGATCTCTGATCTGACTGGTCCTTGGCTGGTCTTCAATCAACTGCATTCCTTCAAGGTATTATAAAACACTTTTAAAACAGTCTCCTCATAATTGCGTCCCTGAATTTCAAGTCCTTGACAGAGGGGTAAGGCCAGGATTGAAACTTAGTTTTTCCTTCATCTCCCTTATGCATGGAGCAGAACTGTCCCAGTGTCACCCAATGCAATGACCTGGATGAGAATTATAAAGCAGTACTAAGCTAGTGACGCTAGAGCACCCAGCCCCATATCAAAGGTCCCAGACACATAACTCAGCACTGCATGGGTCAGAGACTCAGTCGCTGTGCCCTGAGTTCAGCTCAGTATGAAGTTGTCGTTTGTATTCTCGGAATAAGATGAATTAGGAAGAGGCTGAGGGAAAGACATAGGAAATATTGTTTCCTCTGGAAGCAAAGAGCTGATGAAGAACATGGCCCCTTCTCCACCTGTTGAACTAATCCCTCCTGAGATCTTCCCAAAACAGCAACACTAAGTCCTAACTATTTCCGACTTCTATCTCCATGTGCTTAGCACGCCTCCAACCCTCTACACACACAGTAGTGATTCTACTACTTATTAAACACCAGGTAGATGTGAGCCCCCATGCACCATACCTGAGGATTTGTGCCTTCAAGTCATGAGTGTGTTCTGTCAAGGGGAAAGGGTCAAACCACGCCCACCTTGCGAGAAACCAGTGAAATCAAAAGTACTTGAAGGAGTGTGGGGTTAACTGACTTCTGGCTGGTTGGGAAACCTGGGGGATGTGGAAAAGTAGAGCCAGCAGGGCTGTGCCCATGCTTTGGGGATCTGCTCATAACATCTTCCCCTCTACATGGTGGTGAACATCCAAAACATCCAGAAATGGAAATGCATCCGTTCAGCAAAAGCCCAGCCAAAAAAAAAAAAAAAAAAAAAAAGCCCTGGGTATTTTCACTAGCCCAGCCAAGGAACTCTAAAAAGCGCTACAATATTCCACGACTGACCAAGACTTGGAGAGCAGGAGAGAAGCCCGTTTCGTTTTCTTTCTGGGCAAAGCTAAAGGAAGCAAGAGCTCACTGTGGTGCATGACAACCGATGACATGCATTGTGGGGTAAAGAATGCCGTGGACGCTGGACAGATGTTCTTTCTGATGATTCCAGGTGTTAGGGTTTGCTCATCTAGACTGAACAAAACCAACGTCCCTCACCAAGGTGGGTGGGCTTCATCATATCTGCTGGAGTTAGAGCAAACCATCAAAGTTGACCTTTATCTCCTTGAGCTGAGGCGTTCATCTTTCCCTGCCCTGGGAACTTATCTGCATATTAATATATATATATATATATATATATATATATATATATGCATTGAGCATGTGGGCAGGGTGAGGGTTGCTCCCCTTCTTTTATGTGGATCAGCAGAAGAAACTGAGGCCTAAAAATAATGACGTGACTTCTAGGGAGTTTGTTACGCATGGCAGTTTGAGGGAGACATGTCTCCCACGGTCTTGGGTGCCACTTGTGTCCTTAGTCCCCCAAGTGGATGGTGAGGTTGGAGGAGTCTTCGGAAGTACAGTACATCGCTGGGCAGTATATCATGTTGAGAGTTCGGAGATCTGTATCATTCCAGGTCCACCCACTCCGCTTCCTGCTTGCAGCTTCAGGCACGCGCTCTCACCTGCTACTGCCGCCATCCCCGACGGCTACCACGTTTCCCTGCCATCACCAAGGTGAGCTCTCATCTTTCTAGAACGGTGAGCCAAAAATAGGCTCTTCCTTCTATGTGTTTCTTCGGTCAGGGTGTTTTTATCACAGCAGTATACAAAAGTAATAACCGCAGCATGCATGAAGCCAGGATCTCAAGCTCCAACCCTAGGAGACATGAATTCCCTAATGTCGCATAGCCTGCTGCAGAGGCGGGGGTAGCAACTGGGGCACCCGAGCATTGGTATGAATAGAAACAACAAGGTTCCTCCAGAATGGAAGGTTTACTTCAAGCCCCTCCGCTTCCCCCGACTATGTAAGATCAACATGTTAAAAGCACGACAGTGACTGAGCTCTCTGGCTGTTGGGAAACGCAATCCCAGTTCACATGATTGTAAGGTCTGAGTGGGACTCTGCACTAAATACCAAGCAGCAATGATCCCCACTTGAAAGCCTTTACAGCCTCACCTTCCAATTAGCTCAGTGCCCCGATTTCCACGTGACTGAGATCTCTAAGAGAAACGTGTGCATGCCTTGGGTCCGCTCCCAGATCAATACCGCCAAACAGCTCCAAAAAAGCAAATTCTAAATGCATCTTCATTATTATTTTCAAAAGCTTTGTTTCCTCCAGAGGAAAACACTCTCATTTTAAGACTTGACAGCCTGTAGATCACCCAAGGAAGAGGACAAAAAGTTAAAAGTTATTAATGGGCATCTCCAGGCAATTAAGAAAAAACATGACTCCCTCGGGTTCCCGGTCCTGTCGGATGCTGCAGGCCAGTTGATGGCTTTTCTGTTTCTGAAAGATAATGCAGCCTACGGTGAGGTTGCTAAAATGGTCCATCAGCCAGCAGGTTGTGGCAGCCTCCTGAACAACATAGCGATAGCCTGTGATTCCCGCAATGGTAAGATATTTGATTAAGTTTACACAAGTTAGTTCTCGCATAGTGAGAGCCCCAAGGGACACCTGGGGGAACATGGTGGAAAAAAAATCTGTGTTCACTGTCCCAAGAAACGACAAAAGCCTGTCAGGGAATGGCAAACTCACAAGCTAAGTGCATTTGCTGGGTTAGAGAGATAGAAAAATAGGTAGATAGATAGATAGATGATAGATAGATAGATAGATAGATAGATAGATAAAGTATGTAAACAAGTAAATGAATAGCAAACCATAAACTCTTGGAAGAGGCAGCAAGAGTCCACATGCCTTCAACAAACAAAGCCAAGCATCAATTAGGACCTGCCCCAAATGTCCAGAGAAGAACCAGCCAGTGGACAGATGAGCTCTGAGCAGGAAGCAAGACTCTTTGTCTAAGAAGCTTGAAATGCCTAGATTTGGATCCCAGTCTTTTGCAGACTCACGGAGAACAACTCCACGAGAGCTGTCCTGAGGCAGGAGGAGAGCGAGCAGCCAGCCAGCTCTGTCAACGTGCCTTTCAACAGTCCGCAGAGCAGCCAACCCTGTAGGGCGGCTGTTGGTGATCCTTGCTCTAAGTGGGATCCCCAAATAACACTCATTTTTCTTTCCTTACAGTCCTTAGACCTTCTCCTTTCTGTTTCATCTTTCCCAGCCTATGACCTACTTTCCTATGTAATGTGCCCTCAGTCTGCAGGAAGGCTGGTGGGGTGGTTTCCACACTGCTTCCTGGATGCCCCAGAAGATGCCTGGACATGGTAAAGATGGCTTTACTGAGGGTAAGGATACAGACAAGGCTGTGGCACTCTGACCATCCTGGCTGCGAAGTCTGTAATTAACACTCTGGGTGTTTGATAGCCTGCTCTATGCAGAGTAATTAAAACCACTGCATTGCTTCTTTTTGCACTTCCTCTGATAAATGGTGAAAACCAGCAGCATGCTGGAGCAGTGAGGCTCTACCTCGCTGTTCCATGGCTTCCTCTGCCTCGGTAGTCTTCTGTTATGGAGGAAGGTGTAGGTAGGGAACTGCACTACAGGAAGGAGAGGGTAGGCAGGTAAGGACATACCCTAGACTCTGGCAAGAGTCGGGGGATGAGCACCAGTAGGACTCTGTCAGTTTCCCCTCCACTGTTTGGGGCAGAAGACCCAGTCAGGCCCAGAGTGGGTTTTATACAAAATTTCACAAGTGTAATTTCACGCTATCCTCTTCCCTTAAAGGACACCCCACCCTCGCAAGTCCTGTGATACAGAAGTGGGAACAATCCCGTCCCCAAGGACAACACAGCTTTGCAAAGTTTCAGCATCTCTGTCAGTCAAACAGGTAGCCACTCTGACTTTCTATGCTCATCACGCTGGGGCGTCTGGAGAATTAAACAGCCTCGGTCTAGGACAAAGCTCTCCCAGCGGCAAAGGCTGTAGGTTCTTGGGTTACCCATGCCTCCCTGAGACCGAATAGGCAAAGAATGAGTCGGCTTGTTCCCAGAGCCACTTGGCCCTGGAATTAAAGCAAGGGACACTGAGGAAAGACTGGAAAGAGCGCACATGGGAGGACAAAGGTGCTCCATGGAGAGTCTCTGTCCTCCTCCTGACATCAAAGGTGCTCCTGTAGTCCTCCCTCAAACAGTCCACTGGCAGTGCATAGCTCCACACAGGCGAAATGACCTCCCCCAGAAACCTGGATCCTTTCTGGAGTTCAGTTGTGGGGGAATCACCTCTGCCCTGGGCATCCTCCCCTGCCCCGCCTCTACGCTGCTCCTCAGTTACATCCAGGACGCACGGCTGAATCTGCATCCATCACAGGGTCTACAGGGCTTTGACAAGAACCCCAAAAGTCAGCCCTACTAGACCTTCCAAAAGTGCTGACCTACCTGCGGGCTGCGTGAGGTCATTCCCAAGGCAGACATGATGCGGCCTCTAAGTTTAAGCCAAGGACCAGTTTTCAACAATGCAGCCATGATTTCCCCCCCCCCCCCTAGAGGGCAAGAGAAACTCCATGATCCAGTGTGCCTTTCTCTCTCCCCATTCCATTGGCTGGCTAGGGAAAAGATGTTGCTCCAGTGGAGGAAAATGAAATCTATATGACCCACACTAACCAGGAAGTTAGGGTTTCCGATAACAAAAAGGAATTCTCGGAAGTAAATGAATTCGCCGCCAGGCTGCACTGGACCACAAGAACCCAATCCTGAGGCTGTGGGTGTAGCTCCCTAAGCACAGAACTATACTAATATAGCCCAGTCCTTGGGCTTGAAGGCTACCAATCAGTAAAGGAGTGGGCGTGGCTGTAGTTGGGGATGGGGTGTGGTCTGGCTAGTTTTTTGTCAACTTGACACAAACTAGAGTCATCTGAGAGGAGGGGAACCCAGCTGAGAAAATGCCTCCATGAAGCGCCAGCTGTAAGGCATTCTCTTAATTAAAGATTGAGGGAGGAAGGCCCAGCCCATTTTGGGTGGCACCATTCCTGGGCTGGTAATCCTGGGTTCTATAGGAAAAGAACGCTTAGCAAGCCATGTTGAATAAGCCAGTAAGGGCACCCCACCATGGCCTCTGCATCAGCTCCTGCCTCCGGGTTCCTGCCCTGCTTCAGTTCCTGTCCTGGCTTTCTTCAATGATGGACTACAATGTGGAAGTGTAAACCCAATAAACCTTTGGCTTCCCAAGTTGCTTTCGGTTGCAGTGTTTTATCAGAACAATAGTAACCCTAGCTAAGATGGGGGGCGGGGCAGGGGAGGGTGCAAAGTATTACATCATCCTCTTTCACACCATATTTCCCACTCTGGCCACAGAGTCCACTCCTGGGTCTGGCCACGTGTCAGAAAATGTTCATTGTATCCTAGCAGCACAACCACAAGCAAAAGTCATCCTTCTGTGTGGTTTGCACAAATCTGAACGAATCTCCTCAAGAAAAACCACGTGGTGAGCCAGCATGAGAGAGGCTCTTGGGACAGGCACTGAGGGGTCAACATTGGCTTTGGCCTTTGTTAGTTGCATAACTCTGAGGAAGTCATTTAACCCCTGAACCTCACTCAACTTGCCTATAAAGTGGTCCGTGAAAACCAGGTGGTAACATTGTCATGAGAATGTGAAGCGCCTAGTCCTTCTTAGTACGCGATAAGGGCCAAATAAAATATACTCCTTATCCTTGTCATGGCCAGTGGCTACAGCTGCAGGATTCCCCTCTATTCTGTCTGCGGTTCCCAGGCCTCTTCACTGTGGTTCCTGGTCCCACAAGCGTGGAGTGTCAGCACTGATGTCACTGCAGCTGCTCCTCAGGACCCGGCCTCAGGAACACCTCAGACTCCGGTGCCAAGAAGACCTCCGAGGTCTTCTGCAGGTCACCGAGCTCTGTTCTTGGCAGGTGGCAGGCAAGGCACGCTGGGAGGACAAGCTGCCATCAGGCTGCCAGTTCCACCCCAGGCTGGCGTCGCACGTGGCAAGGTCAGCCTACACAGCTGCCTAGCGGGAGCCCTGCCCACAGACCTATCTAGAAGGAAGGAGGGAAAGATGGTGCGAGAGGGAAAAGCACAGTCTGCCAACATCCTCCTTCATCTGCAGGAGCCCTGGACCACTCTCAAGGAGTAACTTCCTTGCGTCTTTGCTTTTCAGTAATGGAGATGTGACCCAGAGCCCCAGTTGGGCTAGACAAGAGCTCTACCAACAAGCCACGGTCCCACTCCCAATTTCATCATCTTTAAAATGACAAGCACGCAGACACAGGCCAGCCCTGCACAGGGAACAGTCATCCCTCGGCCTCTCTGAGTACTTGCATTATTTACTTGTAATATATTTATAAGTAATGACATTTCTCCGCCCACCTCTCCCCCACAGACACGGAAAGGAGGAGTAAGATGAAATGCTATTAGTCTCCCAAGAGAAAGAGATGGAGAAGCTGTATTCGTGTCTCTTGGGCACCCAGATCTTAAAACATTGTTGCTGAGTCATGCCGCCTTGTCCCCTGAAAAGCACACTCGTACATTGCTTTATCAGGTATTTTCCTAGACCTGGATCATTCTCAACATACTCCTCAAAGGGCGGAGAAAGAAGATAACTCACACGGCAAGTATTACTCACTGTGTCCTCTGTGCTTCTACAGTACCATGACAGGAGATAAATACAGCTTTGTATTGTGAGTCACACTCATGAGAAGCCCCTCTAGCATCCAGCACAGCGTCTTGCACAGAGTAGGCACTTGAACAACATCTGCTCAATTGAGGACATTCGACAGAGCTCAACCCTGACTTGGGGCCAGGAATCTTGGGGACGGAATCTGTCTACAAGGTCATCATCACCCCAGTGGCTTCCCACTCGACACATTCACTGAGTTGTTCAGGTCGGAACCTGAGATCTTGTGGACCATTCGGTTTCTTTTCTTCTCACCCTCTATATGTATTAGCAAGGAAAACTGACTTCCCTCTAATATAGATCCTAACTGTGTGTCTTAGTCAGGGGTCGCTGCACAAAATGTCACAACCAAGAAGCAAGTTGGGGAGGAAAGGGTTTATTGAGCTTACACTTCCACACTGCTGTTCATCACCAAAGGAAGTCAGGACTGGAACTCAAGCAGGTCAGGAAGCAGGAGCTGATGCAGAGGCCATGGAGGGATATTCCTTACTGACTTGCTTCCCCTGGCTTGCTCAGCCTGCTTTCTTATAGAATCCAAGACTACCAGTCCAGGGATGGCACCACCCACAAGGACCTTCCCACCCTTGATCACTAATTGAGAAAATGCCTTACAGCTGGATCTCATGGGGGCATTTCCTCACCTGAAGCTCTTTTCTCTATGATAACTCCAGCCTCTGTCAAGTTGACACACAAACCCAACCAGTACACTCTGTCTCACTAGCATTAGCAGAAGGCCAGGATCTGCAAGTCACCATCACTTCTCACAGAAACTATGAACTTCAGCCCAGGCCCTACCCCCTTCACTTGCCATCCTCGCCTGGCCAGGATGATCTCAGCTGTCAAGGGGATTCCATAAACCCTCAGCCATAATCCTGTCAAGAGTTTTCAGGCATCTGAAATCCCTTCTGACTCAGAAGCCCTCCCTCACCTTACTCTGCCTAGTTCTCTAAGTACACCTTCCCTGGCACCCTCCTCTAAATACATCTTCCTTGACACCCTCCTCATGGTTCATTTTTCCATTGGCTCTGACTCCAGTCGTGACCAGCTCCAGAACACCAGATTTATAGTTGAAATGTCCCCATAGCTGAGCCCCATATAGACACGGTCCATCTCCCTCTTGCCCACCTGGCCCCGCAGCCTAGTTCCTCTGCCTTGAAGCACTTTCCAGTACACGTGATGATGTCATTTTTGTTTATGTGTTTCCAGTTCTCATCCAAAGAATTTAAGGTCTTTAAGTGAAGAAACCCAGAAATGTTATAGGAGCCATCGTCTGGGGGTCTAAAATGCCACCAGGCACATAGTTTATGCACAGTAAATACCAGTAGGCTGACTAAGCTAACTGGGTTAATCCAATGCTGTCTCTAATGCTACTGAATTTAGTCTTTCACTCTCGTGAATATGTATGATCTCACTGACTGAAGAAGAGGTGATAAACCCAGAGGAATAACATAAGCCTTCACCTCAAAGCTGTCTATACAGCCTTCCAGCTCACAAAAACTAATACCTTCCTCTTAGAGAACACTCTATGTTAGTTGTTTTCAAACATCATATACTCAGGATCTCTTTTATATGCTTAAATTTGTTGAGATGTCAAATGACATTTCATTCATGTGTGCCACATCTACTGGGATTGACTATCATAAGTTAAAACAAAAATGTAAATAGCAACCATTGAAAATAACAACCCCCGACATGCTAACGTGTGTCTTCATACAAAATGAACTACATTTTTACATACAATGTGAAATCTGAATAATACCTGTGGTGGTTTGAATATGCTTGGCCCAAGGAGTGGGACTATTAGGAGGTGTGGCTTTGTTGGAAGGGGTGTGGCTTTGATGGAGAAAGTGTGTCACTGTGGGTGTGGGCTTAAGACCCTCACCCTAGCTGCGGAGAAGTCAGTCTTCCACTAGCAGCCTTCAGATGAAGATGTAGAACTCTCAGCTCCTCCTGCACCATGCCTGCCTGGATACTGTCATGCTCCTGTCTTGATAATGGTCTGAACCTCTGAACCTGTAAGCCGGTGCCAATTAAATATTGTCCTTATAAGAGTTGCCTTGATCATGGTGTCTCTTCACAGCAGTAAAGCCCTGACTAAGACAAAGCCTTAGTTCCATAAGCAGTTGTAATTTAATTTCGTGCTTTTGAAAATTGTACTCTGGTTGTTATACCCACTTGAAACTCTGGAGAGCACCACTCAGTGAGGGTCAGGTTAAGAGTTCTTTATTTGTGGGTGATCAAAAGTAGGCCTATGCCAGGGGGAAAAAAAACTCTTGACTGGGGAGAGAGGCAGGATGGGATTTATGAAGCCAAAACAGTTACATCAGGTCAGAGGCAGGCATGATCAGGAGTGTCAAAATTCCAGGTCAGTTGACGAAAACAGTTCATTTTGTCGTAAAACAATGAGCTCGGTAGGGCTATGGCTAGGACCACATGAGAATGTTCTGCTTGGCACAATTGCTTGGGGGCGGGGGAGGGGTCTGGAGAGCAGCTAGGTGAAGAGTAAAGCAAAATGGAGTCACTTTGGGGATTTCAGGGATGACATAAGACGCCAAGATTAGGGGACACTAAGGTGGCACATAGAAACTCCGCTGTATTTGCAATTTTCCTCTACATTAAACCTTATTTTAGAACAAAAGGATTATTTTATAATCTTCTTAAGAAAATAATGAGAAAAACGATGCCTTTCACATTTTTCTGTATCTCTTCCGTGAACGGCTCAGTAAACAATGGCTGTGTTTTCATAACTCTGTCTTTAATCAATCTGTGTGATATCCAATTTTATTTGAAATAATAGAGAACACCCAGCTTTGTGGGTTTTCAAAAATGGTTTGCAAAGAGAAAAACTCAACGGCATTACTTTTCTTTGCAATTAAACAAAAATTTGACAAGGGGTAGTTTGGTATACACACACACACACACACACACACACATACATGTGAGAGAGTAAGCAGGTACCCAGTTCGACAAGATCCCTGGAACTGCCCTGGAATGACAGGCAGTTATGTGCCACCCAATGTGGGTGCTGGAGACTGAACTGAGTCTTCTGCAAGAGCAGCATACACTTTTCAACCACTGTGCAATCTTCCTAAAACCAGAGATTGCTTCCCCAAGGTTATTTATAATTCTCCATCCACAGCCACAGTAGTCAACTACGTGTGTGCTGACACAAGTCAGTGTCTGTTGGTCCATGTTGTACCTCTTTACCTCCCCATGGTTTTGTGATATCGTGCTTTGGTCATTTGAAATTACATTCACCGAGTTATTCAAATCTTCCAAATGTTAACACATTCAAAACAAATAACATTAACCTTCTCATCAGAGATGCCTTTAAGGTATAGGAAGCTGTCAAGTCTTTCATGATGGATACAAATTTCCCAAAGTTCTAATTTTTGCTTAAATGCTGGATGGAATTCTATCACTTGGAAAATGAAAATATAGTCATTTGTGCCCCCTTTTAAATGACAGGCTCATTTTCATTCAACTTTTCTACATTTCTCATAAATATTTAAGTTGGAATAGCAATCGTTTGCCAGTCACTCATTTTTTTCTCAAGTAAAAATAAATGGCCCGTGAAAAATTCTATTTCCATTCCCAACAAAAATGCGCAAATAACTTTTTCTTTAAAAAAAAAAATAAAGAGAGAAAGAGAAAGAAAAGAAAGACTGTCCTGTGTTGATATGAGACAGGGTGTTCATGGTATGTCTCTCAATTTTCCACTCAGAATATTAAAAATGTCAAGGGTTGTCATTCAAACCAGTAATTTCGACATCAGCCAGGCCAATCTAGAATGAAACTGGCAGGTTGACTTCCTGGAGGATGCTAGCTTTTGATTGCAAAGGAATATATTTTAATATGTTGACTTGATTTGATCTGACACCAACAACTTTGCCTAGGTTGTTTGTTTGCTGGCTTGTTTTGTTTTGTTTGTGTCTTCAATCCAAGAATCATAATGCAAATAATTGTGACCTCGTAGATGCCCTAACGGGCGGTAGGAAACCTCTGTAGTCTACAGACCAACGATTGCAAACAACTGCTCTAAACCACCTGCAGCACCATTCTCCAAAACGCAAACATGTTCCATGCACTGACTGTGAGTACCCAGTTTTGAAGTTCCTATAGTTTTATGCCAGAACAGCATAAAAGAGGGGAAAAGCCCCTTGCCTTTGAGTTCATGAAAATGGGTATGCAAATATTACAAACGTAAATCAACCTGGGTGATATAACGGGGCCTTCAAGGCCATCAAGTCAAGTACCACAGTGGGAACCTGAAGTAGGAAGAGCACACTGAGACCTCAAGTCCAGGGGAACTAGCAAGACTGGGATTCTGCAAGCCAGGCCCTTTGGCAAGAGCTGGTTCAGGTATCTGGATGTTTCCACCCAGCAGGAATGCTTCCTTTAAGAGAGTTTTCTCTATTCCAGAGCCTGGTCCTTAAGCCTGCGGGTGGAGCTGGTAGACAGGTAGACAGGGTGGAGGGATCTCAGCAGGATCCTGTGATTATCTGACTCCCTTAGGGCTGCCAGACTGCAGTGTGGCCCAGGATGTCAGGATGCTTCTGGAACTTAAAGCAGAACAAAGGGGCAGACAGAAGTCTTGGCTGGATACCCACAGTGGTCAATTTGGACAAAAGAAGAACAAAGAGGAGACACGGAACAGCGCAGGGTACTCTGAAAGGCTAAATATTAACAAGTGACCGCTTTTAAGGGGCTAATGTTTTTTTAAGATCTGTTAGTCATAAAAGGTTAATTTTAAAGGTCTAAATTCCTTTCTGTGGGACTTATTTCTGTAATGTACATACAGTCACCCCATACAGATCTATAATGCAGGTAGTGTGAAAGACCATCACAATTCAAGGGCAGGCAGGACACTCGGGGAATGAAGTTTGTATGGGGTCCTGCACACCCGCACCGTCTGCTACTCCCACCACTCACTGAAACACATTGGCATTCACGGGTTTCTGCCATCCCCCCGCTGTTTGTGTGCATTTCAAATGACACTAGACTTCAGAACTTGGCCACCTGCCCACTTAACTTAGGCTCTTTGTAAATGGTTTGTCCAGACCAGAAGCCATTACAGCCTGTAATATTTTTCTGACAAGCTGTGTTTTACCCAGCAGAGCCAGGATGCCCGGAATCCTAATGGCGCCCACTGGAGCTCATCAGAGGCATTATGGGCTTCTCTGCTGGCTGCCTTTAGCCTTGGTGCCAGATGACACAAACCCCCTCAGGCTCTATTGCTATGCTCACATGCTTCTAAGCAGAGTTCTCATCCTAACTTTCACAGAGATTAAAAAAATGCAACCCCCTCAAAAATACCTACAAGTGGTAGGGGGGCCGTGCCCTCCACTGCATAACCAATGGCCCCTGGCGAAGTCAGAACCAGTTCTCATGGCTCCTGGAGTGATTTCCCCCAACAGAAGTGACTAGTGACTGGTCCAGTGGTAGGATCATTTTTCCTTGCCGATCTGTCTACCACACACAGGCAGTGCCACGCCCATGGTACTCCAGACTGTCGTACTAATTTTGCAAGTGCCTATGCATCTCAGCAAGTCTCTGCCTGCATAGGCTAAATAGGTCAGGAGGAAGAGACGGACGTGGAGACCAAATCGTGCTCCTGATCTCTTCGATTTATTTGTTTTAACTCCCTAATGGAGTAGTGTGCTCCTTCGTGATGGACGTCAGGGAAGCTGTGAGCAGCAGAGGAACGGCGTGGAGGTGGTGACAACAGAGCAGAGCAGAAAGGGTTAAAGTTTCATGTAGGAGGTGGAACTTGGGGTCCAATACAAGACAGGAAGGACAGAGCAAAGAAAATAAAGAGGATGGAGGAAGGGAGGCCTTCGGGCCAGAGCAAAGGCATCCTAGAGCAGAAGATCGTACTAATGTAGAGAGGCTTGTTAAACTCGTGTGAGGAAAGTGGGCTGAAGCTATAACAGAAAACCGAACATGAAGCTACTGGACAAGCCAGCAAGCCTTAACTGCCAGCACCCAGCAGAGGGGCACACTGGGACGCTGATGCACAGAACAGGGGAATACCAACCCTGACGACCGCAAAACAGATAGATGCTACCTGTGGTAGCCAATGGGAAGTCCTGTCTCCCAGTCACTGGAAAATGGGCAAAGATAACCTTCCAAGGACAGGAACCGGCATGCACTGGGGCCTAGAGCTTGAAAGGGGACTTTACATTCAGCATAAGAGAGCACCAAAAGGAGCCTGGAACAGGAACGGACTGGAGAGCTCATGTTCTAGAGGTAGACAGGCTGGGTCAGGGAGGGATGCTTTAGCGACTGCTAGCACTGGTCCTGACGAGCCCAGAGAATTACATGGTCAACTGAGGCTAAAATTGGAAAGTGAAGACAAGCTAGAGGGCTGGATGCAATACCGCCCATACCTTATCAGAATCATCAAGCTCTGCTCTCAAGATAGAGCGAATATAAAGCTTACTTAATCACAGGTGAGAGTTGGGAGAAACCTCGTGTCATGCTAGCTGATGTCATTCTAGCAGAAAAGGACCGGGGGAGTCATACGAACCCACAGGTCACAGACACATTGATCATGTTGGCATAATGGCCACACAAGAATAAAATGTAGCATGGGGTGGAACTAAAAGCCACTTCCCTGGGATTCGGTGTCTCACTCTGAATCAGAAACCACATGAGATTCCACTAAGAACCCACTAAAAGGGCTTCAGTTCAAGATACCGGCAACACCAAGGATTAGGGGGAGGCAGAGGCTCCTCAAATCCAGTGCATTGTGGGAGATCAGGAGCGTAGTGCATCTACTTTGGAAAAACCAGCAGTGTTTGTTGGTATCCGCATGCAGTTCCTTTGACTCAGTTATTTCACACCTAGATATTTACCTAAGTGAAATAATAGCATATACCACCCCCCCCAAAGACTCATAAGAATATACATAGTAATCTGTATTAAAAACTTGGGAATATTCTATGTGCTCATAAAAAGGGAACTGCTGTACATTCATACAAAAGACAATCAAAAAGTACAAAAGAAAAGACACTAAGACAAGGGACGGTCTAAAATTAATATTTAAATGAAGAAAGGACAGCCATAAGAGAATGCACACTATACAGTCCGCTGACGAAGGTCAGGAGGTGGAAAGTCAGGGAGGAGCCCAAAGGGCAGCAGGGAGCACGGGCAAGGGGTCTGGAAGCGCTGCAGAGGGCATGCGCTCTCAGCTCAGTGGCATTCGCCAGCGGAAACACAGCAGCCTGCACAGGACTTCGGAGCGACGCATTGATGCATTACAACGAACGCTTCAAAATATATGTCAAGGATTTTTCCACGTGAGGTGCCTGGGGCAAGGTCAGCGACCGGTTACTTAAGGATGTGCCTGGACATTCAAGGAGTCGGTCACTGATTGGCAGAGGGAATAAACAGCGGGCTGCTCGCCTGCACACCTCCTGCAAAGCTGATACTTCATATTTAATAACACTCGATGTTGTCTTAGGCGTCCTCTTGGACTAGACGCTCCCTTGGGTCTCTTGGCTGTGTGCTGAGCGGCAGCTCAGTAAGGGAGTTGAAGCCTTGGGACCCAGATCAAAGGCACTTTCTCCTCTGCCCTTCCGGCTCTTGAGACTGAGAGACCAATAAGCAAGTCTTTGAATATGTGAGTAGCAAAAGAGGGCATGTGTGTGAGAGAGATCCCTTAGACCAAAACCATGGCCTCCCTTCTGTGGGCCTTAGATTCGCTGCTGTGATGGAGAAAAATGAGGCCAGAAGTTGAGGCTCCCTGGGAGGGCAGCAGCACAGCAGAATAAGGAGGAACATTTCTTTCTCACCTCCCATACTGGCCGGGCTGGAAGTGAGGACTTAATGCTGTCCTTAGGCGCTAAGGCTCCTGTTCCTGCTTCTTTCTTAATGTCCTTCTCGACTGTGTTCCTCTTCCTGCCCTTGGTCTCTGTCAATATGATCAGACACAGGCAATCTACCCACAGCTACTGTACATGGGTCTCAGACATTCATTGTCAGGCGAAACAAAGGGGCCATTCAGGGCATCCAGTGCTTCCAATCGGTCGTGAGGTTGTGCCTGCATCTCACCAATGGGCACTTCCCTGGCACTTAACTGAACTGAAAAGACACCAGATGCCCCTGAGAACGCTCTGGTAACCATCCTTGGAGGAGAGAATCCATGTAAATGTCTTTTTCTTTCCAGCTGGGCCGTGGCTGCTTTGCCTACCCTGACCCCAACAACTTCAAAAGGATTACGTCTTTCCAGGCAAATTAGATTTATGCAAAATATCCATGAAATCACGTGCCTGCCTCCAGGGCCTCCCTTACCTTAGAAGCTGTCAGGGGGCCAGCCCGGGCAGTCTTCAAGTGTAGCAGGATGTTCCCACCATCAGAGAATGACAGGGCTTAGTGTGATGACACAAATCCTCAGGGGGAAAAAAAAGAGGCCCTTGCATCTTCCTCCACTGCTCCCAGCCTCCCCTCCCTGCAAGTGGGCATGCCCAGAAACCCAAATCCCCAGCCTTTCGAATGTCTGCTGGGGCGAGAGTCGGGTCTAGCAATATACAAGCACACAGGCGAAGCACACACACCTTAAGGATTTCCATTTCTACTATCAGTCTACACGAGTCACATAACGCAAAGCAAGGGCTATGTGTGTAAGAGAGATGTACCAATTGTAACTGGATGGGCAAGGCACATAAATTACCCTGAGTGTGTATAAGCAAGCTTCTGGAAGAGCTCTTTATTACCGCAAGCCAAGTGAAGTCAAGTCGGTGGGAGGAAGGTTCAAAAACACTGTCTCTTCCCATACAGGCCGGGCAGTGCCCTAAGATCTCTTCCTGCACAGTCTTTCAGATCCACTTTGCAATCCTGTAACTCAAACACCTTTAATATGCAGATGCTCTCAGCCAACCATTGGACTGAGCACAGAGTCCCCAATGGAGGAGCTAGAGAAAGGACCCAAGGAGCTGAAGGGGTTTGCAGCCCCATAGGAGGAACAACAGTGTGAACCAACCAGTACCCCCAGAGCTCCTAGGGACTAAACCACCAACCAAAGTTTACACATGGAGGGGGGACTCACACCTTCAACTGCATATGTAGCAGATGGCCTTATCAGACATCAATGAGAGGAGAGGCCCTTGGTACTGTGAAGGCTCAAAGCCCCAGTGTAGGGGAATGCCAGGACAGGGAAGGTGAGTGGGTGGGTTAGTGAGCAGGGGGAGCGGGGAAGGGATAGGGGGTTTTTGGAGGGGAAAGGAGGAAAGGGGATAACATTTGAAATGTAAATAAAGAAAAATATCTAATAAAAATATGCAGATGAGCATATAAATGGTAGAACCCCTGCTTTAGAATGTGAAAAGCCTTAAGAAGCCCTAGCAGCAAAAAACTCAAAACATTATGTACGTACAAAGAGCTAGCTGGGTATAGTGGCTATTTCTGGTTGTCAACTTGACTATATCTGGAATGAACTACAATCCAGAATTGGAAGGCTCACCTGTGATCTCGGCATGGAGATCTTGAAACATAGTGACTATGAATTCCAGAAGATTAAGATAAGGAGATCTCCAAGTTCAAGGTCATCTGGGATTAAAGGTGCAGTGGCACACGACTTTAATCTGGGCCACACCCTCTGCTGGAGACCTACATAAGGACATTAGAAGAAGGAAGACTGTTGCCCATTTTTCTTGCTGGCATTTAGTCTAGGTCTGGCACATGCTACATGCCCTGGCACATGTGTTGAACAAATCTGACTGCGAACACTATCCTAGGTTGAAAAACAAAAGCCTGGGAAAAAGAGGGACTAGGGGACCTGAAGCAGATGGTGCGGCCAGAGAACAGTGGCCTGGAGATCACCTGGCTCACTTAGGAGCAGTGTAATGGTTGATGTCTGGTAGAGAAAGCAGAGAGGCCAGGCAGTGCTGGGCGAGCTCTAGGACAGACGCGGTTGTTCCACCAGACAAGATGGTTCTCTAGGGCATGCATGGAGGTGGATTTTTGTCACTTACTACAGCATAGAAATGTAGGATCTCGACAGGAAATGGGACATCTGGGTATGGAGCCAAAGCCAATGAAAACAGCAGGCCAAAGTCACCTGCACACTGGTGTTTGTGGTGGCACTGCCCACAGGAGCCATGCTTAGATGTCAGCAATTGGGTGAAAAAAATATATATGTATATGTGTGTATACACACATATACATATATATTATATGACTACATACAGGAAGTGTGGCATATACTCACAATGAAGGAATATTCAGCCACAAAAATAATGAAATCTTGTCACATGAAGGAAAAGGAGTAGAACTGGCAGGTGCCATATGAAGTAAAATAAGCCAGACCCAGAGTCCATCAGATATTCTCTCTCTCTCTCTCTCATAAAAACTGAAGAATTCTACCTGAAAATAAAATGATAGTTTTGAAATTGGAAATGGAAATGGGGATTGAAGAAAGTGGAAAGGGGTGCTTAGATTTGATTCATGTGCACTCTAGGCATATATGAAAAGACCACACTGACCTGGACACGTGCAATCAGCACATATTAACCAAAGAAGGATTAATAAAGCAACTATGAGGGAGAAGCCTGCCCAGAAGTGTTTCCTAAAATCACAGAAAAGATTGTGGTAGGATCTTCTAGAACTGCACAAGAACTTGAAGAAAATAGAGGTACCAAGGAACTCAGTACAAAACAAAATGCATCTTCTATCTGACTTCACTGGTGGTGCCTTTGACACCAGGAAAGAAAGAACTGTTGAGGCTGTGAGAGCAAACATACAGGAGGATTTGATTTATTGCTGCTAGAGATTCCAGTCCCCATGCAATGCCCCACCACCAACACCTCGTACAGGTAACTACACACTCCGGAACAAACAGCTTACACCAAAGTTGGACTGAAAATGTAGATTTAAGGAGAATCTTTAAGACAGTTATTGACATCCAAGTACAAAAGAAAATCCCCTCCGCAAATAGTCAGAAGAGTAATCTTATAAGACACCACTTAGGGTAGATCTTGTAAAAATCACTAATTTATGTCAGAAACCAAAGCAAGTTATCACAACACTCATAAGTAGTATCCATGTCAAGATTACACACCTACACTTACAGTGTCACTGGAACACTTACCTGTCTGAAATAATTACCACATTGTTTTTACCTGCCAGCAGCTAGATCATCAAAGTCCTAAGAAACAGTGATATATCTCTGGCTTTACCTAACCCATCTTTTTAATGTGTGTCTTATAGAATTAACCTTCAGAAGACACTTAACCACTATTTGCACACTGTTTGGAATCTAATTTACTGATTAAATAAGCTTTCTTGGTTCCTTTCTCGGTTGATGGGTGAGAACATAGTGAGCAACAGTTGGGCCCTGTTGTCCTAAGCTTGGGAACTCACCCCATTCCGATGTTGGAGCAAGACATGCTATTGGCATGCACCTTTAATTCCATCATTCAGGAGGCAAAGGCAGGTGGATCTCTGAGTTCAAGGCTAGCCTGCTCTACAGAGCAAGTTCCAGAATAGTCAGGGATATACAGAGAAGCCTTGTCTAGAAAAAAAAGATACCCTAAATAAATAAAGGATCCTATGAGAGAGAAAGGGAGGGAGGGTGAGAGAGATGGCGGGAGGAGGGGAGGAGAAGGGGGGATGAAAGTGACTGCAAACAACCCAAGGTAGACTCGTTCCCTCTTCTCCTCTCAGAGTATGGGTACCCACAACCTCCACAGAGCCAATATGCTGCTAAACTTCAAAGAAAGGAAACTTTGCATTCCAGAAGAGGACGTAGAAGAACTGAGAGAAATGGAGACTTGATGCCAATGTGTGAGAAAAAAATGGCCCTGGGATGACAGCCATTCTGGCACATCTGGGCACAGACGTGGGCAGGGGCATCTCTGCAGACCTAGGCATCATGGGAGCAGTTAAGAAAGGTCTGTGTCCCATTTGACCAGTTGGTGACAACTGGGAGCTGGTCAAGAGGTGCATCAATTAAAAATGCACAACTGCTAATTCTCTGTACTTCAATGGTAGATGCTGGGTTGGAACAAAAAATATAGAGGCAGTTACAGCACTTAGGAGATGGCTGTGATCTGTCTGCCAAGTTCTATTCCTTAAAAATTGAACTATATGTCACAACATATCGAAAACTGAAGTGCACTGAAACGCACTTGTACGGTAGGAAGCGCCAACATCTATGAGGTACGGGGCTCCTAAAATGTAAAATCTCTCTTACTGAAATGCTTACTGAAATTCTTCCTGTATTTTGGAAGTCAGTTCTTTAAATAAAAGAGTGACATTACAGGGGAAAAAAAAAAAAAAAGAGCTTCGCTGAATGAATTCCGAGTAGGGTCAGACACAAATTGTGAAATTCAAGCACAATGAAAGATCTCGATGAAAGATTAAAAAAAAAAAAAAAAAAAAAAAAAAAAAAACTTTTTTGAGTATGGACATCACATCTTTGAGGAAAAGTAAGGAAGAACTGCCAAAACAAACTAATGGAAGGGGGAATACGACTTACTAAAATCAAAGGCTCTCAAACACGCACAGCAAGAGAGGCAGATCCCACCTTCTGTCCTTTGAGCCTGACAGCGTTTTTGAGAACCAAAGTCTATGGCAGAAATGAATTCGTGAGCGTGGAATCAATGCACACACAGAACCCAGGGCTGACGTCCCCTGATCAAGTTCTCCTTCAAATCCAGACGTCCTCGACAGCGTTCCACCTGGATTCCCTCTAAGGTGCATAGAGTCCTGGGTGGTAGCGTTATAGAGGAGTGGAGTGGGGTGTGGCCAGGGGCAACAGGGCCTTCGAGGCAGAATGTAGATTTTGCCCTCTCAGGGGTGACACTGTGAGGAATTGCAAGCCTCTCTCTCTCTCTCTCTCTCTCTCTCTCTCTCTCTCTCTCTCTCTCTCTCTCTCTCTCTCAGCAGGTCCTCCCAGGATGACAGGTTGGTCTGGCGTCTTTCCGTGCTATATGCATGACTGAGAAGCATGGCCATCATGCTTCCCACCTACAGTTTTTGCAGGGAGTACACATTTAATGTCTTCCTGGGGCTCGGAAAGAAACTGGACCTCAGAATGTTGTCCCGGGCTCGAGAAGAGGATCAGCAGGTAAAGGTGCCTAATGCCAAGACTGACGTGCTGAGTGATGGACTCACATGGTAAAAGGAAAGAGCGGAATCATTCAAACTCTCCTCCTCCCTACAAACACTCACACACACACACACACACACACACACACACTCACACACACACACACACACACACACACACACACACACACACAGGCTCATGCACACATGGGGTTGAGGGCAGTAAGTAAACAAATTCAATAATAAAATAAATAGCTGTTGTCCCCTATAGCTCTCTGTTTAAAGGCTAGGAAGCAGACCATCTTGTCCCTAAGAGACACCCTTCCTTCTTGTCCCCCTTTTACTAACCGCATCAGATCTTCCCAGCAGCTCTGCAGATTTTACAGCATTAAACTACCTAACTATCCAGCTGTTCTCGAAGAAGAGCGGCCAGGGAGCAAAGTAATGGCGAGACGCTGAGCTCCCGCAACCCCCATGGATCCGCCAAGCTCCAGAGGGGCTCGAGGCCGCCCCACGCCTTCTGGCTACGAGCACACTTCAGCAGCAAAATAGCATCCCCGAATACCACTCGGCTGCTGACGGCTTCCCAAAAGAAGGTGATTCCCTCCAGTGCCCTTTCTGCACAGTGGGATGTCCTCCCTTAGGTAGGTGTCTGTCCTTTGGCTTGCCTGCCTCAATCGACTTCAAGGGCTGGTGGGCACCACAGCCCAGTGACGAGGGCTCTGAGGCTCTGCGGGCAGTGCGGGTCCCAGGCTGGAAACTCAGGCGATCCTCCACAAGCAGATCCATTTCTGCTAATGGTTTGTGAATGTGCATTCTGAGCCCGCTGCACCCCAGGCACATTACCAGCAACAATGTGGCACACATAGGAATTCATCCGAACCCAGCAAAAAAAATCACTTAGCTTAATCACGCCGCCCTGATTTAATTTTAACTTTTCATAAAGCCTGAGAGATGAGTGGGGTGTGCTCGGTGTCTTATGGATTACTGATGAGACTGGGCTCACATCTGGCTGTTTCGTCTTTTTTTTTTTTTTTTTTTAAACAAGTTCCAAAATGAAAGGGGTTAGGAAAGGAAGTTGATGAATAATTAAGAGGAGGCAACACCTGCAAAATGTGCACCCGAAACGCAAAGGGGGTTCTTTTTGCTTCTCTCTGGTGTTCAAACTGCTAGCGAGCACCTGGGGGGGATCCAAAGACAATGGCTTCATTTAATGGATTTGAGGCTGTGGCTGTGGCCACTCCACAGGAAAAGACACCACACGTATGAACCTGTGTACACATGCGTGCCCATACATGCATACTCACACACACACACACATGCACTTATGTACATACACATGGATACAAGCACCTCCCACACGTCTCAAAGGCAAGTCCCGACAGTTGGCTTTGCTCTCCTGACAAAATCCCTAAGCTTTGCTTGGCTGAGACACGGAAAGACGCCTCTGTTGTCAGCTGACCCGCTGTTCACCGTGTGCCTTAGGACTGAGGCCGAGGAAAACATCACAACAGCCCTGGAGGCTGGAGGACCGGGTGAATCACCTCAGAGCGGCAGCCTGGACGGAGCAGTAAGGGGTGCTTCTCCCGCTAAGCCTCTACCCTTGTTTAAATTTAAAATTTTATCTTTTCGATTAATATATTTACTCTTCCCTTTTTTTTTTTCTCTCTTCCCTTTCTTCTCTCCAAATCATCCCATATACTTCTCCTTGTTCTTCAAATTCATCACCTCATTAATTTTTGGTACATTCACATATGTATGCACGTGTGTATATATATTATATATATATAATATATATTCCTAAATATAACCTGCTCAGTTGTTACTTGTTTATACTTTATCATAAGGTGTGTCTACAGAGCTGAGTGTTTGGTATGGAAAAGCACTGCAGTGTGCATCCCTCCGGTAAAGAGTGTTTCTCCCACTTTCAGCACTCTTCAGTTGCTCATAGCACTCGGAGCTGTGGTAGCCTGGGCTCCCACCCCATGCACTTTAACGTGTCTGCTGCTGATGTCCTGGCTCAGCTCGTGTGAGGCAGTCCTGCTGGTGAGACTCTACGGATGTAGCTTCTGACACCAAAGTCCCTGATCCTGTGGATCTCACCATCTTCCTGTTCCCTCTTCTACAGTGATCTCTGAGCCTCGGGTTTAAGAGTGCTTTGTAGATGTATCCGCTGGGACTGGCCTGCACAACTCTGCCTTTTTGATTAATTGTAGTCTTCTGTAAGTCTCTGTCTATTGCAAAGACAGGTTTCCTGGACGAGGGGGTGACAACTGAAGTGATCTGTGGGCACAAGAACAGCTGTTCAGACTGTAGCCAGGGATCGTGCTGGCTTAGTAAAGCGACAGCTGTAGGCTCCTCTCACTTAGTAGTTGGCCCAGTTTCCAGTCCCAGGTGTCGTTTCCCTCTTGATGAGCAAGCAGGTCTTCAGCCCAATTAGAGAGCTGTTGGTTACCACCGAGGTATGAGTGCCACTACTGCGTGGCAGGGCTATTATGCATTCTGAGCATCATTGTGATTCACGGGTATAGAAGTGTTGATTGATTCCTCTCCTTTAGAAGCTTGCATGGTGCCAGAAGGGAAGTCCTCAGGGAAAAGGCATTCAAGTCAGCTCCTGATCGGTGAGCTTTGAGCCCTGTTGCCTGGAGTGCACAGTGTCTTCAGCTAGAGGGACTTAACTTCCACGTCTGGAGAGAAACCTAGGACTGTCCCAATAGGGTGTATGTTTGGGGAGGCTCTTGGACAACAACTCAAAAGAAGGATTCTTGGATTTGTTATTGGAGATTTCACTGGGAGATTTTTGGCTCCGGGGAGGAGCATGGTAAGCCCAGGTGAGAAAAGCTCATTTAAACTATATCTGTATACTTTCACCCAGACATGTATGTGTTTACTTTTCAGATGTGTAGTTAATAGTATGGCTCTTGGTGACTTTTTCAGACACCCTCAGTGTCTCTTTGGCATATACCTCCTCCCACCCATTTCCCCATTTCCACAACCAGCTCACTTGTACCCTCCTGTGCTGCTCTCAATGGCCCCCAAACCACCCACTCTAAAAATGTTCCCTTTTACTTTCCTGGTTTCACAGTTACTCCAGGACATATACTCACATCTGAAGACTGGGAACAGCCGGGCAGTGGTGGCGCATGCCTTTGATCCCAGCACTTGGGAGGCAGAGGCAGGTGGACTTCTGAGTCCAAGGCCAGCCTGGTCTACAGAGTGAGTTCCAGGACAGCCAGAGCTATACAGAGAAACCCTGTCTCGAAAAACCAAAGACTGGGAACTAGGAGCCTCTGATGAAAGAGAACATGTAATGTTTGCCTCTTGGGGTCCAGGTTATAACACTCTATATGATATTTTCTAGTTCCATCTATCTACCTGAAAAGTTCCTGATGTCATAATTCTTTACGCCCAAATAGTATTCCGTAGTATCTATGTACCACATTTCCTTTATCCATTCTTCAATTGAAGAACATTTAGGTGGTTTCTATTCCCTAGCTATTGTGAATAGGATAGCAATTGAGCATGGCAGACCACGTTTTAGTGAGTGGGGTGTGGAATCGTTTGGGCATATGCCAAGGAGTGGTAGATCTGAGTTGTGAGTTGTTTATTTCTAGCTTTCTGTGAGTCCTCCATAGTGATTTCCATTGAGGATATACTACCAACAGTGGATGAGTATTATGAACCCCTCTTCTTCTGTCAAGAGCTTTTTCTGCATCTATTGAGGTAGTCGTGTTTTGTTTTGTATTGTTTTGTTTTGTTTTGGTTAAACCCACACATGTATTCTATTCTATTTATTGCCTCACTCACATTGAGTCATGCCTGCATTTCAGGGATAGAGCCAGCTTGGTCATGACGGGCAGTCTTTTTGGGATATAGCTATATTCTGTTTGCGAGTATTTTATTCAGCATTTTGAGTCTGTTCATTGGGGACATTAGCATATAGCTTTATTTTATTGTTATTACCTGTTTGGGTGTCAAAGTGATACTGTACAGACAGTTCAGAAACATTCCTCCTCTTTCTTTTTTTTTTAAATAGGTTAAGAATGATTGACTGTAGATCTTCTTTGAATGTCTGGTAGATTTCCACTGTGAATCCATCTTGCCCCAGACCTTTTTAATTTTTTTTTTAAGCTGGAAGGATTTTTATTACTATTTCAGTCTCCTCATTTATTTTGAGTCTGTTTAAGTTATTGTCTTCTTCTTGGTTTAATTTTGATGGTTTAGCTGAATCTGGAAATGAATCCATTTCTTTTAGATTTTCCAGTGTAATGAAATACAGGGCTTTTCTTTTTCTAATACTCCCTTATTATATTCTGAGCTTCTTTGATATCAGGTAGTATTTCCCTGTTCACTCTGTATTCTGTTAATTTGGAGTCTCTTTTTCTTTCTTTCGTTTAGTTGGTCCTAGGGTCTGTCAATCTTCTTCTCAAAAATCCATCTCCTAGGGCTACTGGAGGTTTTGTTTTTTTTTTTTAATTAATTTTATTTCAATTTTGCTAATTTCTGTTCTGATTTTTATTATTTCTTAGCATCAGTTGAGTTTGGATTTGGTTTGTTCTTGTTTCTCTAAAATTTTGAGGTGCATTATTAAGCCATTTAGCTGTGCTCCTTCTGCTTTTTAATGTATGTACTTAGAGCTATAAATTTCCCTCAGAGGACTACTTTTCAACATGTTCCAGGTTTTATTTGGTTTTTCATTTTCATTTAGTTCCTGAAAATTTTTGTATTTCTTTCTTGACTTCTTCTTTGACACATTCAACACTTACTAATGAGTTGTTGTTTCATCTCGTTGACTCTGTGTATTTCCTGTGGTCTTTCTGCTGTCAACTTTGTTTTATTCCTTTCTCGCCAGACAGGACACAAGGAGTGACTTCCATCATTTTGAATTTGAAAAGAAATGTTTTGTGTGCCAGGCTATGATCTGTGTGATCCTGGCTAGAATGTGTATTCTTCGGTGTTTGTGTGGTATATTCTGTAGAGATCTGGTAAGGCCATTTGGTGTGCAATATAAATTACTCTTGACATTTAATTTTTGTCCAGATGACTGGTCTTTGGTACTGAAATCACTTACTATTAATGAGTTGATGTTGATATGTCTTTAATCCAGTCATGGATTTTATTTTTCTCAAGTTGGGTACCCCAGTGTTTGGGAAATTTATGTTTAGGATACTATTTTCTTTTTAGTTAATTGTTCCCTTAATTAAAACTTAGTGTCACCTCCTTATCTCTTCTGATCAGTTTTACTTTGAGTTCTATTTTGTCAGATATTAGGACAGCAATGCCTTTCTACTTCTAGGTTCCATTTTGATTGGAACACTTTGGTCTAACCTTTTACTCTAAGACAGTGCCTATCTTTAACGCTAAAACATGCTTCTTAGAGACAACAGACAGATGGGGTTTGTTTGTTGATTCATCCAGTCTGCCCCCATCTTTTGGAGAATTGAGGCCATTGACATTTAAAGGTGTTATTAACGTGTATGTTAATTGAGGTCATTGCATTACTGATTTTGTGTTGTTTACGTTCTCAGTGGCGGTTTGTATTTTAATAACGATGCCTTCCTATCTCTTTCTACAGGCTCTCTGACGTGCTCATTCTTCTCTTCAGCCCAAAGTAATGTTCCCTGTGTTTGTCTTTTAGGTTTGGAATGATACAAATTTTTTAAGCTGCTTATGTTGTGGAAAGTCTTTCTTTATCTTTCAATTATGGCAAATAGTTTGGCTTGGTGGAGTAGTCCCTGCTGGCTACCCTGCCTTTTAGGACCAGGAATGCCTTATTCCAGGCTCTTCGGGCTTTCAAAGTTTCCATTGAGAAACCAGCTGTTATTCTGATGACTTTTCCCGTTATATATAACTTGCTTTTTTTTTTTTCCTCTTGCAGCTTTCAATTCACTTTCTCTGTTATGTATTTTAAATATGACGTGTCTTGGGGATTTCCTCTGATGGTCTTGTTTATTTGGTGCTGTTTCCTTCCACCGACTTCTCTCTTCCCCATCCCCAGTGGAGCAGCAGGCAGTGAGGACTAAGATTCCAAGGAGAGTCATCCCAGCCTTCCCCCTCTGGATGGCCATCTGTTCCTCGTGAGGAGACCGTATGAGCAATTCAGTGGCTACAGCGACATGCACTGTGTAATGGGCGATGGAGCACCCAAAAGTTCCCCAACGGTCTCTCTACAACTGACCTTGGCTTATTTTCCTTCTTCAGTCTAATGGGGTTGACGGGGTGTTTTATTTTTGCTCTATTTCTCCTGTGAAGAAGAAACAGAAAGCTGGGAATTGCAATCAAAAGGATCTGGACCTAAAACTCCAGTTATTGCAATCTGACGACACTCCATAGTTACTATCACAATGTCATCATTTTATGAGAAATGTAGAAGATGAGGTAATCCCAAAGCTCCTCTGGGGCAAAGAATTTTACATTTTCTTCACCTTCAGGCCCAGGACAATACTAGGCACATATTGTCAACAATGAGAAAGGTGAGGCAGATGTGTACACAGAATGTCTTCTGTGGTACTTACAATGCCTGGTATGTGGAAGATTGTCAAGGGCCAGCCATGACTGTGAGACTTGCTCTTCCCTGGAATACTTGCCCATCCACTCTGTCCCGCAGCCGCCCGTTAGCTCCTTCTCCCAGAAGTTTACTCCCTGATCTTTGGATCTCCACCATTCCTCCCTTAGTGGCTTTGGGATCACTGCTCCAAAATGACTACAGGAGATCAAACATTCTACAGTGCTAAATACAGTTCCTCGGTATATTTTGAGCTGCTTTTCCTGGGAAATAGCAGACAGCATCGACGCTCTGAAAAGCTGGCCTTTTAGAAAGCATCTGTGCATGTCTAAAGTAAATCTACATCAGTCAATTGCCTGGATTAGGAAGCAGGCTGCTCTAGATAATCTTATTACCTAAGAAACCAGACAGACATCCCTGTGTTTGTTTCCTTCTCTTGTGCTCCTGTGATTTACGTGACTGCTCCCCTCAGACTCCCTTTTGTAGCTCTGGATGTCTCTACCCACTTCAATTACACATCCTTCTTTGTGAGGCTCCTGCATGCATGCATGTGATCACATGACTTTCCTCCTGTCAATTAAACTCAGTCGAGTCAAAGAACCTGAAAGGGAGAGGACCTTTCCCCCACTCCTGTCCATCCATGATATAAATATCAAGAAGTTTTGCTAACTCTGAGAAGGCAGATGCCCCCGCCCCTGGAAATTAGGTATCTCCTTTGCATATTTCTTATGCTGTGGAAGGGTTCTGTAATTTTTTTTTCCTATTTACCGTTTGTTCTCCCAGACTGGGAATGGATTTCTAGAGCCATCTCTGCATTTAATTTTTTTCCCCTCAAACACATAGACATTGTAGGTACAAAAAAAGAAAGAGGGGGGAGGGAGGGAGGGAGGGAGGAAGGACTGAAGGAAGGAAGAAAGGAAGGAAGGAAGGAAGGAAGGAAGGAAAAAAGGAAGGAAGGAAAGAAGGAGAAAGAGAGAGGGAATGAAGAAAGGAAAGAAAGAAGGAAGACAGGGAAGGAAGGCAGGAAGGAAGGAAGGAAGGAAGGAACAAGGAAGGAAGGAAGAAGGAAGGAAGGAAGGAAGGAACGGAGGAAAGAAAGAAAGAAAGAAAGAAAGAAAGAAGGAAGGAAGGAAGGAAGGAAGGAAGGAAGGAAAGAAAGAAAGAAAGAAAGAAAGAAAGAAAGAAATGAAACAAAAAGATCCTTCAGTCAGTAAAGGTGCATGTTGTCCACCCACGATGATATAAGCCTTGGGGCAGAGCTCAACCCTTAGAACCCACAGAGAGCTAGGAAAGAAGTGATTCTACAAAGTTGTTCTCTGGCACCCACACAAGTTCTCTCTCTCTCTCTCTCTCTCTCTCTCTCTCTCTCTCTCACACACACACACACACACACACACACACACACCATAATAATATGACTTTTTAAGAGAGTCTAAAGTAAAAGAGTACCTTTCATAAAACAGGAATATCCACAGGCTGGGGGAATGATTAAATTCAGTAAAGTGTTTGTCTCACAAGCACAAAGACTTGACTTCAAATCCCCAACACCCACATAAAGCAGCGGACACAGCAGTGTGCATTTATAATAGCAGTGTGGTGGGGAGCAGGGGCGGAGACAATGGGTTCCCTAGAGCTTGCTGGTTAAAGTTTGCAGCAGAAACAGCAAGTTGAGGTTCAGTTGAAGACCTTGTCTCAAAAAATACACATGAAGGGCCCCATGGCTCCATATGCATAAATAACAAAGGATGGCCTTATCTGGCCTCAATGGGAAGGGAGGCCCTTGGTCCTGTGGAGACTCATGCCCCAGTGTAGGGGAATGCTAGGGTGGAGAGGAGGGGGGGGCAGGGGAAGGGGGAAGGAGCCCCCCCCAGCCGGTAGGATAGGGGGTTTGCAGAGGGGAAACCTGGAGGGAGGAAACTTTGAAATGTAAATAAGTAAAATAACCAATAAAAACCAAAAAAAAAAAAAAAAATGGTGTCATACAATTGAAGAAGACACCTGATGCTGACATCTGTCCTACAGGGACACACACATGTACCACCAAACACACATATGCACCCATACACATATATGCCTAGGCCCCCATCTACACACATGCACTCATACACAAACATATACTACACAAGGGTCCACTTTTACTTGGTAAACATAGCTTGCTGTGCAATGGCTCCTTCGACCGTGGCCCATTCCTGCCTTGAGAAGGCCTCATGCTATGCTGTAATAACTGTGTTCTTCAGTTCATTCGGAGGAGGTCAGGAGGACCAAGGAGCCGAAGAGAGGATGGGGACACTCGGTACCTGTCGTTTTGCATTCAGCGCTTTTTGTCTGCAGTTCAAGCCTGCACTGTTTATTTCAAGGCTCTGTCCCTTTGTGCCTCCTCCACAGGATGAATGCTTTTGTGTTCTCAGGAATGGACTTGATAAACTACATCCCGATGAGTCTAAAATGACAACAAGGACTACGGAGTTACCCTTCCCAAGTGTACTGGCTTTGTAACTCAAAGCTACATGCAAAAGAAATTCATCTCAAAAATTGTGCTGTTGGGTTGGAAAACAATGGGACATGCTTTCAAAAGTGGAC
This sequence comes from Apodemus agrarius, assembly GCA_964023405.1. Taxonomy (NCBI): domain Eukaryota; kingdom Metazoa; phylum Chordata; class Mammalia; order Rodentia; family Muridae; genus Apodemus; species Apodemus agrarius. The sequence continues at coordinate 16,946,645 of OZ030023.1, read as the reverse complement.
TAGGCTAATTGATATCGAAGGCAGCTTTGGCAAGAGTGGAGTTCTGGTTGCTACAAGCAGCCAGCCAGTGGGAGAGAGAAGCTTCTACTTGAAACTAGGGAGCAACTTCTAAGACCTCTGAGTCACACGGATGAAAAAGCTGCTTCTGCCTTTCTGCGTCCTACCATAAGCCTGCCTGGTGCATGGTCACAAGAGTGCCTGTGTGTGCACACATACTCAGCAAGGACGCTGCTATGCAAAGCTGGGAAGAGCTCCCACAGGGCGGAATCCGAAATGAGAACCCCACGGAGCACCACCAAAAGCTTACCAGCTGGAGAAGAAACCCTCCAGGTGCTGGTGGAAGCATCCTTCCTTCAGACCCAAGTCAGACCACAGCAGGATGCGGCTGTTACTAGGCAACAGTGCTCCCTCACCTCCACCCCTTGCCTCCCGGTCCCCAGGGCTTCCACTATGGAGAAGAAGGGTAAATAACCTAGTGGCTTCCTCTTTTGTGTTTCCAGAGCTTCACCCCTGGGAAGGCAGGCAACCTCCCCTTTACCTTGGCCAAGTGTCTGAGAGCTGGGGGTTGCGGGGAGAGATGATGACAGTGTAACAGCATGGAGGGGCAGCATCCTTGAGCTGTCCTCCCCTCCACACCCCACAGGTGACATCCAGTGCCTGTGATATTCAGAGCGCTTTAAATTATAGGGCAATCGTCAGAGAACTAGATTTGAGCTGGAAAAGAGCATTGAACTCACACATCCTACTCCTGGTTGGGGGAATGGGGTGAGGGATGAGAGGCCTTCCTTCCCTTGGTGTTAGTTGTAGGTGGCTGTTTTAGGATCCTTAGGAGGCTTACTACTCCACACAACCCTTAGCTCAGAGCAAGCCATTAGAGCAATCAGGAGGGCCAGCCTGCTGAACCTTGTGTGGACCATCACAACAGAAATCCTGGCCTCCGGGACTTCAAATAACCAAGGCTTGTCAGTACCGATGAACCTTCAGTATCTGAAGCACCACAAGGTCTAAAAAGGAAAAAAAAAAATGTCCTATGCAGGGTAACAAAGAGATCTGGGTTCATAATCCTTCAGAGGAACAAAGCAGGCAGCTGTGGCTTTTAGAGATGGGTTGCCTTTGGCCCATCTGAGAAACCTCTTGTCGCCTGACTGGCAAGCCATGCCCCAAATCGGCCTTCTTTGGATAGACCAGCACATGTGTGCGGGAAAGATAATGTTAATGTCACTCCTTATTTGTTTTTCTGTCTACGAAAATGCCCAGTTATCAGGATTTAATGGCTCTCTGAAATACAGCTATTTTAAAACATTATCCGTGATGCAAATGAGTCTAAAAGCTGTTGCTACGTCCTTCCTCTGTTGCTGGGTAGATATTTCTAAATTGACATCAGGGACCCCCACACTTTACAGGCAACATCTGTGTTCACCTTAGCTTTGGGGAATAATAGGCCTGAGAATAAAGGGTCCTTAGAGGGCTGACTCTCTAGTTACAAGGAACCGCAGCCTGGCCTTGCAGAATGTTCGATCCTCGGAGAAGATGTCTACAGCATCCTCCTACGTTGTGAGGCAGCCCAAGTGGCTTAGCAACAAGGAAAAACCAGGTAGAGTCTATTCCTGCTCTGTGGACACTAGAAGACATAGGTACAGGGGACTCCAGCAGACAAGGTCAGTCAACAATGAGTCCCAGAAGGTCTCATCAATGTCAATTCACTGAGAAAGTTAGGAAATGTGACCTCTAAAGGACCATGCGTCCTGCTGGGTGTTTTCAGCTTCAGTTGTCCCTGATTATATAAATTCCCATTCGCCACCCTCCATCACTGTAACAAACTACATGAGATAAGCAGACACTCGAGAGACTGAGGCAGGAGGATCTAAAGTTTCAGGCTACATTTGTGATGCTACCTCCTCGTGATCAGCTGACCTGTGGCTTTCTGAGCCTTTAGCAGCGCAGTATGGAAGAAACAAACAGGAGAGGAAGCTGCCCACCTCCCTGTAGCTAGGCAACAAAAACAACTAGTCTACCAACACCTGCTCTGGGTGTGCACCATCTCACGGACCTCACTTCTGGCCAGGTCCTGTCTCTTAGGTCACCAATACCACGGGCTAGTGGCTGTGTCTTCAACGCATGGGTGTTAGAGTACACTGTCCACGCCCACACACCCGGGAATGCTAATGAGCACGGGCAAAGCAGTCAGCAGTCAAAATAATGAGTCAGGCTTTCGAGGTTATCTGGAGCTCCCAACACGGAGCTGTTGCTATGTCCTTCCTCTGTTGCTGGGTAGATGTTTCTAAATCGACACCAGGGACCCCACACCCCACACTTCACAGAAAACATCTGTGTTCACCTTAGCTTTGGGGGACCATAGACCCCGTTCTGAGATTGGGAAACACAGATTATGCAGGATCTGACCTGCATTTTCTCAGCTCACAGGTTTTTCCTCTCCAGGGAACATACCAATCCCCATCCCTCTGAGACCTCAGAATCCCTTCACCCCAGATTCTCTTCCGTGACATCTAAGGACTCCATCTTGATTCACCTCAGTTTGCTTAACAACTTGCGAACTGGTCCAGGGTTTATAGATCAATCGCTCCTACTAGGTCACTTCTAAGATTTCACCTTCCTCTGCTTTGTTCAGACTGCCCGAAGCAGCCTTCCCACATCGTCCTCCAATACGCTGGTAAATCACACTCTCCTCTGCAAAGCTCTTCCAGGTCCTTCTGGGTGTCCGGACCCAACTTCTACACATCACTGGTTTTGCACCTGACTTTTGCCATTACCTAAGCACTGAAGGCAGGACCAGGCTGTTAATCACTGTGGATTCCCCAGCACAGTAAGGAACGCTGGTAGGAGTTCTGTGAGTTCCTATAGACTTAGAGTCTCTTCCTTCGGTGGCACAGACAACGCAGATTCGTTAACCAAGTCACTCATGGGAAAAAACCCACAAGGAATATTTAACTAAGTTCCCCTTGCTTCAACCAAAGTATGCTTTTGGCTCAAACCTCCCTATGGGAAAAAATAATGGCATTTTTTTCCATCCTATGAAAAACCAGACAATACCACCCTTACCTTGACTCTGACTCTTCCCAGAACCCAAAAGGAAGATTCGGTTTTTTAGCAGTTACACTCCGTTGGCACACTAATTAACACTGATTAATCATTTTCATTAGGTGTGATAATGAATGTGAGAGAAAATATTAGAAAAAAAGGTTTTGCCCTCAAAATGTGCCATGCCTCTCTCAAGGGTTACGGTAACTCGTGGGATTAATCCACCTGAGATCAGTTCCTCATCTCATCAGCTCTACTGGTGAGCAGCCACTGACACTGTAGATGGTGTCAAAAAAAGGCAAATGTTCTGTAAGACCCGAAAGAAAAACTCAGTCAGAAAGTCTTCTAAAGGAACAAAGCTTCGCAGCTCACTTCTGCTGAAACCCCCACACCAGCTTCTTATGGAAATGGCCTCTAAGGCTCCAGGATAGTCCTTGCTCCCGGCTCCCTTTACCACGCCCCCACCCCACCCCACTTTTAGCCACCACCATTCACCCCTGCTGGCTCTTGCCTGTTCTCCGTCTGTGCACATGTCCACCTTCAGGGTGCCAGTTAAGAGACCACCTTTGTCTTGGTTTCTTTTTTCCGTTGCTGTGATAAAATACACTTAAATATTTACTTTTTAATACTTTTAAGACTTAAGGCAACTTAAGTAGTTTTCTTCAGCTCAGAATTTCATGGTAGGGAGATCATAGCAATAGGAACTTGGGAGAAGTTGCATTATATCCACAGTCAAAAGAAAGAAATCACTATCTACTCAACTTGTTCTTCTCTCTCTCTCTCTCTCTCTCTCTCTCTCTCTCTCTCTCTCTCTCTCTCTCCTTCTCCCTCTCCTGCTCTCCCTCTCCCTCATTTTTATTTTATGTATATAGGTGTTTTGCTGCATCTATGCATGTACATGTGAGTGCTTGGTGCCCACAGAGACCAGAGAGGGCATCTGAGATCCACCGAGAACTAGAGTTAGAGACTGTTGAGGGCCACCATGTGGGTGCTGGGAATCGAACCTAGGTTCTCTGGAAAAGCAGCCAGTGTGCTTTATCGCTCCATTTTTGATACACTTTAGAATCCCCTTCCTAGGGAGTCTTTCTCTGGGACTCTTTCTAGACCACAGTGGTAGGGTCTGCCCCCTCTATTAATGTAACCAAGATAACCCCCCACAGACATGTCTACAGAGCAACAGAAGGTAGACAAACTTCTGTTGCTACTTACTCCACGGGTGACTAGATTGTATCAAGCTGGCAATGAAGGTTAACCATCACAACTCCCTTTACAATGGCAACCCCATGCCGCTCCCTTATCTCTGCACTCCCCAGTCCAGTCTCCAGATCTCTTTTCTCCTCTGCTGTGGCAATCATCACCTAACGTTTTCCTACAATTTACTTATGTGTTATCTTTAATATCTGGATTTTATTTCCCAGCTAAAATATAAGTTCAATGAGACCAAAAGCCTTTGAATTGTTCATTGCTTACCCTGGACATAGCAGAAGGTCCCTTACTAGTCTTCTATCAGGGAGTCCCAGGAACGAAGAGTTCACACAACTGACTGTGGTGTCTGTTAGAAGCAGGGATGGTGGGAGGGTACAGGGTGTTCGGTGTGTAGTGTAAACTGAGCCTTGGAGGGAGGGCAGTATAAGGGCCTGCAGAGTTAGCGAAGGGTGTTCAGGAGGAGGATAATGGTCTGTCTTGGCTATGAGAGTTCCAGAGAGGATAGTAGGCTGGATTTGTGAGGGACAAGGTGCACTAGCTGCGAGCACGGAGGTGGCAGTGAAGGGCAGCACATGTCACCTTTGGTCACAGCCTGAAGGACTAGGGGAAAATTTCTGCAGCCCGCGGTTGTTAGAGATGTAGTAATGAGCTAAAGGTCTTGGGGTAGGTTCAGGCATTTCAGGTCTGTAAAGATATAAACGAGGACCGTTCTGCAAGACATACTCAACATTGGCGTGCTGCCAGCCAAGAGGGCCTGGCTGTCCCTCACACCCAGGCCTGCTGAGGGGCCTTGGATCAAGCGTGGACCCACGCTGCTCGCCTAGCTCTTACACCCTCAGCACTGATACTGCGCAGCTCAATCCTTCCTCTGAACTTCAGCATCCTCTCTCCACCATCTCCAGCCCCGGCCCCCAGCCCCCAGCCCATCCCTTCTGCCTCCCCAGTAGAATAATGGCATTTGACACCTATGCAGAGTCGCCGAAGAGCACCTCGGGCCCTCCGGTGGCTTCCGCTCAGTCTGAGCATTAGCAAGTGTTTCTGTGCCAGATGCCTTTTCAAGGACAGAGTCCAGAGGACCCAGCACCACATCCTACATGACGACACCAGTCCCTTCCTGCAGCGGAGGTACCGCCCGTCACGTGGGCACCGTCGAAGGTCAATGAGAGGCTCTCCTGAAGGTGGCGGGCAGGGAGGGGTGCAGCGAGTCCGGGAGGAAGTGATTTCAGTTGTTGCTATTTTCTAACAAATGGACAGAATGCACACTGGCAGGCCCCTGCAGGAGCAAGCAATCAGCAGTCACCATTAATGATGTGCCCCCTGGAAGGCTGACGGTGACTCTCTGAAGGAGGAAGCTTCCTCCTGCTTCTCCTTCTCGCTCCTCTCCGGTCGGAGTTACAAAAGGCGGCTTGAATTTTGAGATATACTCCTTTGCACCCTTCCTGGGCAGCTAAACAGGGCAAGCTTACACATAAGGCACCTATGCCTGCCTGTAATTGTGCTGATGCGAGGTTTTGACTACTGGAACTAATTTGTAGTGGTTGTCTCTGTCATGGTCCCAAGGTCTTCGCTGGTAGCTCTGGGCCCTGAGCACCTAGAAGGCCAGGTGTGGCGCCTCTTGGTAAACAAGCCAGAGAAAGTCAGAATGGGTGTGTTTATGAGTTTATAAGAAGAAGAAACCTGCTCCCCCGTGGTCTCATTTTCCGACTAGAGACCCAGCCATAGAAAGTGGTGCTCCAGCTGGGTGTGGTGGCGCATGCCTGTAATCCCAGCACTTGGGAGGCAGAGGCAGGCGGATTTCTAAGTTCGAGGCCAGCCTGGTCTACAGAGTGAGTTCCAGGACAGACAGGACTACACAGAGAAACCCTGTCTCGAAAAAAAAACAAAAACAAAAAACAAAAAAAGAAAGAAAGAAAGAAAGAAAGAAAGAAAGAAAGAAAGAGGTGTTCCTTGGCCCCAAGGCGCAGTGTGTACATGTAGTGGTTGTCTTAAGGCTGCCTACCTTTTACAGGCAGCATTCATTCAATCCTCATTTAGGAATGGACCGTTACAGCCCTGTTCCCCCAATAAAAACTAAGGAAAGAAAAGAATATCCAGGGATAAAGGGGAATTTTTACCTTCTGTCCCTGGCCTTCAAGTGTTCTCTCTGTAGGGGGTCTCAAAAGTTTCTCCTGAGAAAACACAATTGACCCTGAGTCCCTGAGTCCCTGAGCAGACGTGTCCCCTCTAGCCCAGAGAAAAATAAAAATGTTGGTTCATTTTGAATGTGTCCCAGAGTCTAACCGGCCCCTGCCCGGCTTCACTGGGAGGGGGAAGGACACCAGTAGTGGGCAAGCTCCTTCAGGATGGAGACGATGACAAAGGAAGAAACAGCGATGAGTGCGTGTCTGAAAAGAGTAAGCACAACTTGAAATTCCAGTCATAGTCTTAGTGCGCCATAGTCTAGAGCAGCGGTTCTCAATCTGTTGGGGGGGGGGGTTGAGCGCCCCTTTTTCACAGGGGTCACATATCAAATACCCTGCATATCAAATACTTACATTACCATTCAGGGCAGAAACAAAAGTAGAGTTGTGAAGTAGCAACAAAACTAATTTTATGGTTGGGGGGGGGGGGCCACCACAGCACCATTCAAGGGTCTCAGCATTAGACCAGGTGAGAACCAGCGCTCTGGAGTGAACTGGGGAGTGAGCGTCAGAGCGCGGCTGGACCACGTGGGCACATCCGCTGGGCGGTGTGTTGGTTCTCTTCATTGATGCGGGGAGACCCAGTCTGAAGCTGAGCAGCCCCGTTAGGCTGCACGAGCAGAGAAGGCCGGCTGAGCATCAAAGATACACATGCCGGATTTCTCTCTGCTGGTGACTGGCTGTGCCTTGCTGCTGCAAGTCCTGCCACCTTTATCTCCTGGAAAGGATAGAGCATGCGCAGGAACGCCACCAGGAAGTCCATTCTCCCCTAAGTTGCTTTTGGTCACAGGGTTTTTATGGCCATAGGAATGAAACTGGGGGTGTCAGTGTTTGCTGCCAACCAGGTCAAGAGAAATAAATGAGTAGCATGTCTGCAGAAACCGGATGTCAGCTGCAGTCCCCACGGACAAGAAAATACTAATGGTCACCTGGGGGGATTGCCAAGAAAGGAAGCACAAGAGCAAACTTTGGGTGCGTGCGTGTGTGACTATATATGTCTGTATGTTTGTGTGTGTATGAATATGTGTATCAGTGTCTGTAGGTGTATGCATGTGCTTGTGTATGTGCATACATGTGTCCATGTGTATGTCTATGTGTTTCTGTGTGTGTTTCTGTGTGTGTGTATGTATATCTGTGTTGTCTGCATCTGTGTGTGAATGCATACATGTGCTTCCTGAGCCTTGTGTAAAGAAGAGAAGTCCTGCAGGTGGCCGGGCCCAGGCTATATGAGCCAAAGGGCAGCTAGGCCCTGTTTTCTGTAGGCAATATAAATTCTGCCCACAGTTCTCAGAGATGTCGTAAGTTAGGGCGATGGAGGAGGCCACTGGCCACTCTCCCGGGCATCCACATCAGGTCTGTCAAGTCTTGCTTCACGTGTGGAAGGAGAGGTAGCTGACTACAATGAGGGGTGAGAGTTGTGGATCAGAGGGAGGCCGATCTACAGCAGGAAAGATGCAAGCACGGTGCTTCCGAAGGTAGAAGCCATCCGTCCAAGGATGAAAACAGTAAGTTTTGTTAATGAAAACAACACAACCCTCAGATCATTGGGGATAAGAGCTGGTTTACTCTGCAGCCAAATATGTCCCAGAAACACTGAGTTAAGTTACCCTAAATTCCATGTTCTATCATGGTCATAAAGTTTTTACAGTAATGGGAAAAAAATCTTAAATCAGGACCCTTTTGATTGCCTTGGTGGAAATACCAGGCTAACCCAAAGCAGGGAAGTACCCACTCTTGCCTTCAGAAGCTGATGATAACCCTCTTACCCATTGGCTGGCAGAAGCTAGGGATCTGGGTAGTTCATACATTCCAAAGTGGATTACCTATCCATCACAAGGATGTTGGTCGAGCACAGATAGTGACAAGGAATGGCTATTAAAGAAACTGAAGACAGCTATCATAAATCATAAGTAGGCTTGAACCTGGGACATTCCCTCCTCTCCACCTCACTGACGCTCTTACACGGTATCAGCTTTGTGGAAGGGTCAGTATGGGGTGTGGTTCTTGCCAGGAACTTTTGTTCACAGTTCCATCTGATCACTGTTAGAAGAGGTAGTTGACGATGGTTAGGAGCAACAGGTTGCCAGAATTAAACCTTCCAAGTGGTGTGAATCGCAGAAACCAGAAACCTATTCCTCAGCAAAGAGAGAAGAGACATGTGACACACCTGGCAATCATGGATCGTTTGAGGAATGTTCTGCCCAGAAGTGTGACTATTGCCTAAAACGGTCATGTCAGACTTGGAGTGCATCTCTCTGGGAAGCAGCATGCTACAGCTCTGCAACTGTGTCCTCGGGACAAAGGTGTCACGTTAAGAGGAGTAAGATCTCAGGGTGACCTACAATCCAGTATGACTGGGCTCCTTAAAAACGGGGCATGCAGAACACCCAGAGAAGACATGGAGGGGAACAGGGAGAGAGAAAGATGGCTCTGGGGTTAAGAGCCCCCCACCTTGCTGACCTTCCACAGTTGTTTCCAATATCCATGTTGAGCAATTCACAACTAACTAGAACTCCAGCTTCAGAGGTGCTGATGCCCCTACTGGTTTCTGCTGGCATACACACACACACACACACACACACATATATATACACACAGACTTATTGTGTATATGTGTGCTTATATGTATGTATATGTACATATATACACAATACACATAAATATATGTCTAGCTAGTGAACATATTTTGTATTGTGTAATATATATTATTATATTATATAATTATATTTTTTAACTTTAAAGACACACCAGGAGAGGGCCTCCAGGTCCTCCCCTTGCAGCCTTCAGGAGGACCCTACTCTGCCAATACCACACATTGGGTTTCCGGCCCTCAGAACCACAAGAAGGCAAATTCCAGCTGTTGAAACAGCTGGTTTGCGGTGTTCTGTTGCTGCCACCATTAGAGATCTTGTTCACAACCAAGGAACTTCAGGAAGTTCCACAAGGTGACTTTGCACAGTGCCCTCAGGAAGCCTGGCACGGGTACTGGCTGATCACTCTGCTCTCTTGCTAGACGTGAGCTCTGAGAATAGGAACCAATTAAATGTAGCACCGTGCCTGGACATAGTAGATTCCTAGGATTTCTTTTTCCCTGTTATCATTAAAAGGTCTTTAGCTGCTTTCATTACTAATTTCTAAAACAGAAACAAAAACACAGATGGGGTTGAGTACATCCAAGACTTTTTGCTTATAGCTTAGATATTTAATTATAAAATTGCACATGTGTGTGCACGTGTCTATATGTATGTGTTCATGTGTGTGTGTGTGTGTGTGTGTGTCGAGCTTGTGCACATACATGCATTGTGTGCAAACATGCATTGTAGGAGTGTTTTCTCCTAGTGGATGGGGAGATAAAAATCAACCTCCTGCCAACATTAGAGCTGATGTTGCTGCTATTTATAGACTTGGCCATGGTCATGTTAGAGATTTAAAAGAAGCCAAACATCTGGGCACATTCCAGCGCAGAGGAAGAGTCAGAGTCACTGCACATCCCTGAAGGAAGCTGAATCTCCACAAAAGCTACAGTTTACTTCTACTAAACCCAATCCCAGCCCGGAGCTCTCGGGAACCTCCTTCTGTGCCTTCAGCAAAGACCAAGTCACACGGTACCCATTGTCTTTTTCAAGCTCCGAAGTGAACGAGCGAAAGGTTCCTCTTCTGCAGGAAGAGCCTCCGTTCAGGCTGGAGACAAGTTACTATCAACTGGAAAAGATGGGTTTCTGTGAACAGGATCGAAGTTAAAGCCTCAAACGGCAATCCCACATCATGTAAGAATGAATTTAAGGAAAATATTTAAAGTTACAACTCTTGGGACTGAGGAGAAAAATATCTGGATTCCTTCGCTACTTTGCAGAACTAAAAGTAAGCGTGCTCTACTTTCAGCAAAACCAATCTATTTTTAAAGTCCTGATTTTACATATGCTTCATAATACATATATACAATATATATGCATACATAACAGGACTAAGTCGTTCAGTTTATAGATGGGAAGGAACTCTACCCCATAGCCTCGGTTTTATTCAGGGAGAGATGTCTAGCATGGGGTGCATGCCTGAGGCTGCACATCCTTAGAAAAATCACTGCTTGTGTAGGACTGTCGCATAGCCTGTCCCGTTGGTACACTTAACCTAGTACCGAATTTACAAACGGCATTCCTGCGCCACCCCCACGCAGGCACAGGTGTGCTAGGTGAAGCACATCTGTGGCATAACTCTAGCTGGAGAGGACTGTTTGTTTCCTGGGAGACGCCAGCTCTAGTCCATTGTCTTTGCCTGAGTGCTCTCTCTCCCACAGCACCCTGCGTCTCCAGCCCCCGTGTTCTATTAGCACCGTGTAGGCCGGGCTGCTTTCTTGTTTTATAAAACCTCCTCCTAGCTTCCAGTGACAACCTACGGGAGAGGCAACAGCGGATCCCCCATCCGATGTGGCTTTAGCAATGATGAAACGTTGGGACGAGCATGTCCGTGGCTTCGGGAAGTAAATGGATTTCTGGACGGAGAGCAACTGGAGAGCAGCTGTGCCCTGCTCTCTGTCCTCAGCGCTCATCACGAATGTTTGTTTGTATGCCCAGAATGGTATTTCTTGCACGCAGGTCAGGGAGGAGTAAGAGCTAATATCCACCCAAAGCCAGGTTTGCAAGGCATCAGTGCCAGGGCTGATCCACAAACAAGGCAAGAACAGGAGGCCACGGGATCTCATTCTCCTATCACTGTGTTATAATTAACCAATCAGAGCCTGCCACAAAATATCTGGAAACTACAAGAAAGAAGAGAAAGAAAATCTCCCATAATCTCAGGTCGCAGACAGAGTTCTGTCCACACAGCTGTCTGAGCAACATTGTTACCAGTTTTGAGGCCTTTTCACCTGCAGCTTCACCAGCTCAGGTTATTTGTGACTCCCCAGTAACTGGACAGGGTGGCTAGCTATTGTTTGGATGTGCTACAGCCTCTACAACTGGCTAGCCGCCTTCCGCCAGGGTGTGCTCTAGTTTCATTCTGTGACTGTGATAAAAACTCTGGCCAAAACCAACTTAGGGAAAAGGAGGGGGTTTACCCAGCTTATACTTGCAAGTCACAGAGCACTGTAGAGTCAATTCAAGGCAGGAACTCAAGGTTAGAAACTAAAGGAGGAGGAACAGTGGAGCCCCGCTTGAAGCTCACTCTTTCATCGTCCAGGGCCCCCTGCCAGAGGGTTGGTGGTGGTGAGCTGGGGCCTCCTGTGTCAGTTACCAAATGAAGACAGTATTTCACAGACTTGCCCACGGGTTGATATCCTCAATTAACTCTCCCCTTAGAAGACTCTGGGCTGTGTCATATCCACAGTTGAGGCTCTACCCAGGACAGGGCGCTTGAACAGTTTTTCAGGACATCATAGTGACTTCAGTGAGCGATATCACACACATATACTTTGCCACTTTCCTGATGATTTTCTTCAGGCAGAAACCCAGAAGTAAGTTAAAAGGTACATAAACACTCAAAAGCCAGACTTCTAAGAAGACTGTCCCTGCTGAGGCTCTGAGACACTGAGTAATGTCTTTCTTAACCTCCAATGATTTTACAGCTTGCAAAGTTTCATCCCATTTCCATCTTAATTAGCATCTTTATTATTGTTATTATTGGAGTTATTACCAGTAATAGAACATGATTGGAATTACCCTTGCCCCCACCCCGAAACACCCCCACCCCCGGCCCTAACACACATCATTATTCCACAAATGAATGGCTGTCAATCGAGTGACTTTGACCATGTACTCCAACCCACTTCAGAGCCACTCCCCCAAGGCTCCACTGCCCCACAGTGGCGCTGAGCTGACCCCTTGCGCAGTCAAACAATTCCCCAGATGTTTTCAGGGGTTCCGCTCAACTATGCTACATCTAGTTTCTCGTGTAGGAAAAAACAACGCTCTGTATTTTGGATGCTTTGATGCCATTCTGTAAGGAGATTTGTTCTGTCTCCCGACTCTCTCCAAACCACTATACATCTCCCCACAACCATTACGCAGCAGTGTCTTCTCTAAATGTGGGAAGAGTTTGAAACAGCCTTGGCTAACCCCTCTTGTGATGACAAGCACCCTGAAGTTTTGACAGCCTCAGTAAAGTCAGATCCTGAGGAACAGTTCTACAAGGCCCAGAGAGACAAGCTACTTTGAAAACACAGCTCTTGCCAGGTGCTAGTCTACAAGAACGCCTATCCTTTCCAGGAGGAGGGAAGAATGACAGCCCATGTATTCTCTTTACATGTACCAGCAACACATACCAGCCTTTGAGACAGTTTGATGCTGAGTTCATGAGCACCCGGCCACTGTCTTTCATCATTTCCTCCTCTCAGAGGCCTGAGGGAACATTCCACAGCTACCTAGGTCCAAAGGTCAAAAACACCTCAAAGGAGAAACCTGAAAGCCACCCCTCTGGTAGAGCCACACCCAGCCAGGCACTGACCACTGAACACAAGCCGGGCAGAGGCATGCGAGACACGGGAGTGACTCTTGCTTGCCCCTGTGTGCTGTAGAAGGTCCATAGAAATACGAAACGTCCCAGTGCCAGCCTCAGGGGTCACTGTGCGTCTCACGGCTAAGCATTAGACTTCCGCAGCTCACGTTAGGGAGATGGACGGGATTTTCCAAGAAATCATTTGACCGCTATGAGGAATCTATTTTCTTCTGCACTAAGCATTGCTGCGGGGAATTTGGTCACCTTTACCTTCTCTCGGTATTGCGGTTCCCTGAGGCTGAGGGGCTCCCAGGTTCTCATTTTAAAGATTCTGGGCTACTGGTCACTCAGACCTCCTCCGGGTACCCTTCTTCCAAAACCCACAACTAACCCCAGCCCACTACCCTGTCCCACACAGAGAGCTATCTACCACTCTTAGTAGCTTGCCATAGACCCTGGGTACTTAAGGCTAAGTGACATTTGTCACTCCAGCCAATCTTAATGTCAAACCTCTAAGACCCAAACTAGGTACTTGAAAGCAGATAAAACTGGATTTGGGGGGCTGGAGAGATGGCTTGGAAATTAGGTGCATGCTGTATGTTGACTTCCCAGAGCACTGCATGCACATAGTATGTATGCACGCATCCCTGCGGGCCAGACATCCGCATATTAAATAAACCCAAAGGAAAATTTTAACCGGGTTTCGATAAAGCCACGTGGACTCTTTGAGTCAGGTATGTGTAGTTATTGAGGGTGAAAATGAAGTCTCTGGGCTTTGTTATTCCGAGCTGTAACTAGCTAAAAAAAAAAAAAAAAAAAAAAAAGATACTTCTGAAATAAGATCTGGAGGGATAACAGGCAAGCCTTCCTCCTTGGTCAGTTACAAACTGGCTGCCTCTGTCACTCCCGCAATGACCTCAGTCGTGAGCTTCCAATGCAGCCTGTTCCATCCTTGGTGATCTAAGAAGATATCCTATGGGGGAGGGGCACAGGCAGAGCCAGCCTCTCCTCCTCACATCCATGCCCATCTCTGTACATGGCCGCCCCTCTCCACGGTGCTCATGGGACAACCCACGGCTGGCACTCTCTCCCAGGCTCCCAGAGCTGTCCCTCCCCCCATCTCAGCGCCAGCCATCACAGTCTCCCGGGCCAGCTGTTCTGCGGATCTTAGGTCATGCCTCTTCAACCCCATCACCTTCCCTCCCCGCACCCCCCTTTCTCTCGAAGGTGGCCCCACCCATGATCCCTGAGGACAGCTGTCCGTACCTCTAGGCGGGTAACTTCATTCCTTTAAATGCATCTATAGGAAAGCTCCCTCGGTAGGTAGTCAGCTCTGGCCCCACAGGAATCCGCAAGAGTCCCTGAACATGCTCAGATCAGTCTTATTCATTCTGTCACTACTCGTCAGAATTTACAAGACATCTGCTGTAGTGAAGAGTTCAAGTGGTCGTCTATCTACATGAACACACACATGTATACTTGCATGCATGCACGCGCGCACACACACATGCATGCATGCACATACATATGCACGCATGCACACCTTTTAATTTTCACTTTAGAGAGCTAAAACAACCCCTCTGTGGCTGCCGGCAGCCCCCTTCCACTGTGCTGGGAGCCTCTGTCGCTATGGCCTACCACACCCAGGGCCTTTACCTCTTCCTGCAAGTCTTCATCCTACTTTCTGAAAATCTGGGAAAATAAAGCAACCAAAAGAGTCCCCACCCAACACGCGCCCACCCGACACTCCCATCTGAGAGCTCCTCCCAATTAGCCCTACGACACTGTAGTATCTGGCCTCGGGCCCCCATATCACTTGCATGTGCTTACCAAAGGCCTGCTGGGTTTCCCATTTCCGAAGCAGACATGCAGACTTGGACCTCCACACAATCCCCGACGTTACCATTTCATCTCTTTGCATCTCTTGAGGACACCACTCAATGGCGGAGTTGTTGATTTTCCTTGAACCCACTCCACCCAAAATACCCTCAGCGGTGTAGCAGCAGACTCCACGGAGCTGCTGCTTCGCTCCCGGCCCCACCTCTTGTAGCAGCCATGTCTGAGGCAGAGCATATCCGCGTCTTTAGAAGGAGCCACTACCTTGAGTTCCTAAGGCAGAGTCTTCCCTCCCCCTCCCCCTCCCCCACCCTCTTCTCACTGCTACTTCCTCTCCTTCCTGTTTCCAGAATAATTCTCAATGTCTTATACCCAAGGTCAGGAAATGCTGCCCTGTGGGTCAGTCGGATTTGCAGTGAGGTTCCGCTGTAACACAGCCTATCTTAATCATTTATAGCTGTCCGCCAAGGCTGCTTTGCGCTACAAGAGTCAAGTTAAACAGTTGCAGGGAAGACAATACGGTCTGCAAAGCCTAAAGTATTTACTGTCTGGCACTTTAGGAAGCTTGCCAGCTACTCTTCCAGATCTATAAATACTGCCATTCTCAAAACTCCCGTCTTTACCGCCTCTGTACCCACGCTCTCCTGAGTAAGCCAATCGGGCCCTGTGACCTTAAATGCCACTCATGACCCCGGAGTCCTTCTCTTGTTTAAACCTCTTCTCTGGACTCCAGACTCTCAACCCACCTTTGCAGTGGGCATTTTGATTGATGGCTCGTTCGTCCTAAAACAAACTCCTTGCTCCCTGGCCCGTCAGCACCCCAAGTCCTCCCCTCCCATCCTTCCACAGCCCAACCCTCATTTCCGGCCCGGTTCTCTCCTCCACCCTCACTTTTCATTCTGCAACCCAAACCAGCCTCACTTCGAGTCCTTACTCTGCCTCCACATGGACCCCTTCTTCCTCGCTTTCTGTCCTTGTACCATTCTCACTTCCTGTCCCGCCCTCACTCCCACCATCCTCCATCCTCATCCTCACTTCCTGTCCCGCCCTCACTCCCACCATCCTCCATCCTCATCCTCACTTCCTGTCTCGCCCCCCACTCGCTCCATCCTCATTCTCACTTCCTGTCCCGCCCCCACGCCCATCATGCTCCAATCTCCATCCTCGTTCCCTGCCACTCTGCACAGTCTTTACTCTCTAAATCCTGTCCTTCCACTCACCCCCCACCCCTTCCCATGGCATTTCCTTACCCATTTGCTCCTTATATAGACCTTCCCACTTCATTGGAAACCCTTGTACGCTTCCTTGAATGTTCTCTCTCACACCCAACGTTCAACTCATCAGCACATCCTGCCTGCTCCCTCTTCAAAGCATAGACCCTGACCACTGGCAATAAGCCCCCACCTTCTTAGTAGTCAGGATCCTGCTCTCCTGGCTGCCCTCTGTGAACACATGGCCTGCTACAGTGTACTCTCCGATGACAGTCACTGATGCTCTGATATTATAGATCACACAGCCCGCCTCGCAGCTGTACGGAGTTTGAGAAGGCTGAGTCTGGCCTCTGGTTTGCAGTTACTGCTGACAACCCAGTGTGGTAAACTCTGAGGTCTTTCCTGACAGACTGCCAGTCCACAATATCCACATAGACCAGTTCTGCTGTTCCAGCCCTCTGAGGAGTGTGCTACTATAGAAAAAGTTCTTCAGGACACACCCTCCCCAAAGCCACTCCCTGCCCCCCTGGCTGGCTGATATTTCTCCATGCCCTCAATCGTATTAACCTGTCGTCTGGCCATCGTCTTTCCACCTAGAATCTAATCTCAGAAAGGCCAGAGCCTGGGCCAGTCTCATCCACCGCACTGTATCCTTGCTTCTTAGAGAATTCTGCCCGTTCTCAAGATTTGGGATGTGACATGGTGGATACCTAAATGTGCAAAGCTTTGGCCTCACATTTTAAAAAGTGGAAGGATATGGAAGAGAAATAAACTGGTTACACCCTGGAAGAAAAAAAAAGAAAAATCAAAAAAAAAGCAGAGCTGTATCCTAGGGCTCACGTGTCCTAGAAGCCAGCCATCTTCCTGGGTGACCTGCTCCAGGGATGTACAAAATCCAGTGACAAAATGACTGCACAGCCAGAATCATTCTGCAGAGCCTCCTGGAGATCAGCGTGGCCATGGGAAAAGGGGTGGTCAGAAGTGCAAAATCAGCTGCTTGGCATCCAAATGTTAGTGGGTTGGAGTCCTGGCCAAAGGGCAGGAGAAAGGGCTACCTGGGCGTGGAGGGAACACAGGGTAGGATTTACACTGGCAGGGTTCCAACAGTAAACTTCAGCTGCAGTCCAAGCCTGTTTTCTCCCCCTAAGAGTTTGCAACCTACCATTTTAAAAGAAGCCACCCTCGGGACCTTCCTCCAGCAGAGATCCCGACTTGTATCTAAACAAGCCTCTGGGTCTCACTTGCTTACTCCCAACTTGGCCCCAGTTTTAAAGGTTTTTTTTTTTTTTCTTATTGGCTAATAAATTTGAAGACCCTAAGATCCCAACAGAAAGGCAGGGTCCATCAAGTGGCAGCCATTGCAACCCTCCCTTCTGCCTACCTGGAACGCCACAAGGCGACTTCTTCTCAACAAGAACAAACTCAAGAACTCAGGAGCGAAAGATGGAAGCCATTCCTATCACAGCCCAGGTCTGCCTCTGTCACTGCCAGGCTGTCCCCGCTCCTGAAGTATCTCCTCCCTCTCTTCCTTTCAATACCACATTGCCCCAGACGAGAAACCACAAAGACTTTCTAAGAGAGCAAATCCCGTTAGGAAAGGGAGCCTGAAAAGGCTGTCTTAGCTTCGCCTCAATGCAGCCCCTTGGCAGACAGAGATGCTCCTTACTAAATAACTGACTCCAGACACCTATTCCTTAGAGAACCGCCCTCCCACGGTCCATATTAGTCACATCCTTCCAAGCTCGGTATTCATGATGTTTTGTCTTCCTGGACTTTCTGAGACCACGATTTCCCTCACTGATGATTGCACCGACGCTCAGCGTCACACTGCAGAATTCAGCGAAAGGTTCCCTGGCACCCAAAGTCATGTAATCCGCTATTGGCTTTCCCAAGCAGCCATGAGGGCTACACAGGATGCTACTTCACACCCTTCCTTTACCAAGGACAGACAGATCCATGGGAAATTCTTGCTGTTAATAAGCCAGGTACGACTCGCTGGCAGAATTCGACTGTTCCCACAATTCCATATCCTTCCCTGATTGATCTCTTCCCCTGCAAAATGGGGAGAGAACACCTTGCCCACATCCGAAGCTTGCAAATACAAAGTACCACATGCATTTGGGTTCTTATTAAAATAAATGGAGCAGCAAATTCTGTACACACCGCTCCTCAAGCATCCCTGCTTGCTGCAAGGCTGCTCACTCCCCCCCCCCACCCCCCAATTAAGCCTGCAAAAGCCCCAAGGTTATGCCCATGAGATCCACCACCGGCCCCGCTGTGAGAAGGTACCCCAGAGTCCTCATGTGACCCGACACACTTCATGGAGCTAGCCAGCTGTGTCTTCCACCTCAAGCAAGCTGACTTTATGCCCAGAGTTTATGCAACAGAGGAAACCACAGTGGGACAGGTACAAATGAGACTCCCGGGCAGGATGCAGCCAGTGGGGTCGTCTCTGGCTCATCACCCGCTGCCCCTGCTCAAAGTGAAAGACCTGTCAGGGTATTGATTTCGTCTTGACTAAAAAGAAGGGAAGGGTGTGTCTCCACACTATCCCATGGAAATCTGCCAGCCCTCCAAGAGCACACAGAGTTCAGCAAATCCTCTATTCTGCAAAGACCATGGTGTCTAGTACCAAAGCGCTTTGAGATTGTTTCTACCAATGCATTTGTTTCTTAACCTGGATTGAGTCGCAAACCTCTCTGTGCCTTAACTTCTCCACTTGTGGTTCGTGGAGACATACTATGCTAAGACAGATCTGATGGCAGTGGCAGACAGGACCTGGGCTGTGGTCATGAGGTGTGCAGGAAGTCACAAGGCCTGACCACCCACAGTGACTGTCACCTGTGCAGAGGGAGAGGTTGAGTTCTTACAGACAAGAGTCTGCTGGATTTCAGGACTGTGTTTATTTATCGCCTTCCCGTACTGTGTAATGCCGAGGACACATGCCGATATTACACAGTAAGCATGGAGCTTGTAACGCTGCTGCATGTATAGACACTGTTGGCATGGCTATGGTTGCAATGACTGCTTTAGAAGAGCATTGCTTCTCTGTGGGAGAAGAGGCAGACAGGGTGTAAGAGCCGGGAGGAGAGGGCAACAGGACTGGTGTGCACATGAATTCAAAGACTGCAGCAGCATGCACAGGGCCTGCACAGGTCTACACTGGATAGGGTCACAACCCTGAGAGGGGAAGTAGACACAAGCCCCCATCCCTAGCCCAGAAGCTATCTCCAATCGATAACTGCGTGCAGAAGATAAATTCATTTTCTCCGGTGGAGTCTCACTGGAGAAACAAACAAGTCTTAAGGGCAGTCCCCATGCCCAGCAGTAGATGGCTAACACAAAATGAACTCGTATTTTTAGAGGTTCTTTGTCTCGTAACCCTTTGGCTGGGCTTTTTTTTTTAAACCTTGCCTGTCTTCTGCTTATGTATTATAGTTTCTGATTTTGTGTTTCAGTGGACTTTCTGTGTGTGTGACTGTGTGTCTGGGCATCTGTTTCTTACACTTTCCTTTGGCTTTTTTCTTTTTCTGCTTGTCCCATTTCGTGTTGTTCGTTTGTTTCTATTATTTTTTCAGATACCTGATGGCTTTCTAAATAATGAGGAGGGAAGAGGGAATGTGGGTGTGTGGGGTGAATGTGGGGGGATGGTGGAGAGTCGGATCAGAATATACTTATGAGAAAAGATTATTTTCAATATATCAAAAAGAAAGAACATTGTCTCTTGTTTCTGACTTGGAAGATATTGTTTTTAACTTGGAACATAACATTTTTTTCCTGTAAGAAATTCAGGAAACTCAAAAAAGTTTTAAAAAAAGAAGAAAGGAAAAAAAGAAAAAAGAAGTAAATAAATGTATCCATTTTATCCATTTTCAAGTTATGATATTCCATTCCACTTTAACTGCGATTACACTCTATTTACTTTCCAGTCTTTACTTAATAGATATATTATTAGCACTTTCTGCATCCTTATATATTATTCAATGTAGTTTTAATAGCTT
Organism: Apodemus agrarius; assembly: GCA_964023405.1. Lineage (NCBI taxonomy): Eukaryota > Metazoa > Chordata > Mammalia > Rodentia > Muridae > Apodemus > Apodemus agrarius. The sequence continues at coordinate 16,926,743 of OZ030023.1, read as the reverse complement.
CTTTGATTTCCATTTTATAGATGACCCATATTAGATTTAATTAATCCCCCGCACAATGTTTTGTTATCATGAATAATGCTGAAAGAAATATCCCTGATTAGAACTACTGTGCACATCTCTGTTTATTTCTTTAGGGTTAATTCCTTGGAGAGGGACTGCTTACTGGCTTAAAGGGCATTTTTGAGACCTGTCTCATATTTTCAAATTACCTTCCCACCAGCAAAGCACATAAATGTCTGTTGTGCTCTGCAATACTCCTACCAACATTGGACAGGACATTTTTTCATTTTGTCCAATATATTAGGTGGCTAACAATATCTTGGTTTTAATTATGAATACTAACTACAAGGCTTTTGCATAATCTAACCACTTATTTCTTTTCTATATGTTTTGAAGAATCTGTCCAAAAGTTGTTTTATTTTTCCTCTAATATGCAGCATAAAAATATTTCACCACCTCCTGAAACCGTGCTTGAACATTTCCATTAGAGCATGAATCCTAATGCCCTATTAATATGCTCTCTCCGTTATGCTAAAATCATTCCCTTTACAAAATTTTTGTTTACGTTGTATTTATTTTATGTAGATGGGTGTTATGCCTGCGTTTATGTCTGTGCAGTGCCCACAGTCACCAGAAGAGGGCACTGGATCCTCCAGAACTGGGATTGCAGACAGTTCTGAGCAGCCTGCCCTGTGGGTACTGGGATTCAAACACAGGACCTCTGGAAGAGCACAGCCGGGACCCTCCACTGCTGAGCCATCTCTCCAGACCCTTAATCCGTTTCCTCTTATCCTGTTTCAGAAGCAATGACCGGGCTCTCTTATCACAAGTCAGCTTGTCCTCATGGGGATTCGGAGGTCCTTTTCCTTGCCCCCTGATCTGGTGTGAATCATGAAGTCAGTAGATCTCCTGTGAATCATGAAGTCAGTAGATCTCCCATCAGCAGTGGTAGCAGCCCTGTTGTGGGGCATACAAGTCATGGCGAGCAAGTGGAAGCCAGATGTGGGTCCTAGGGATCAAAGTCTGTTTCTCCGGCTGGGTCCTAGGGATCAAAGTCTGCTTCTCCGGCTGAGCAAGTTCTCTAACAATCCTCGGGCGGTCCACAGGCCTTGCATAGCAGGCTGTTTTCCCAAGGAGCTCAGATCCGTGCAAGCAAAATGCCCTTCCCTGACAGTTTGCATGCTCCCTGTAACTCAGTTGGGAGGGAGATGGAGACACCTGCAGAGGTCATCCCGGTCTGGAGTCTTCCCAACCTGTGCTGCGAGTGGCTTGATAGGAGGGCGCCATCTTCTTCCAGCCCGGGCTGTGCCTTCCCTTCCTAAGCTCCACCCCAAACTTCATCTTCTCCACTTGACAGATACCCGGGCTGTTATACCTAACTCTAAAGGACACCGTGTCACTTCTCACCCGAAACTGGACTCTTCCTACCTGGCAAGGACCCAGAACCCTTCCTCCTGTTCTTCCCCCAAACCACACCTTATATATATTGAGATTCAAGTGCTGCAGGCATGCTGTGCTAGCCTGTGCTTTCGAACTGGGCAAACCAGGCTCCCCTCTCTGATAGACCTGGTAGTAGGTTATATTTTCCCTACTCTTAACCATCCCTTTCTTCCAGAGGCTTCTTATAAATCCCACCCCTATCCCCTATCCCCTTCTCCCCCCTAGTAAGGATGCGCTGAGCCTCAAAGCCAAGATCCTGCTCTTCTCTGACACATCCATTTCAATTTAGTCCCCAGCATCAAACCTGAGGAGCAAAGTGTAAATGCAGGTAAAGGTCATCCTGAAGGACAAAGGCGTGAAGAACGCTCTGTGGGTGGGGCAGGGGCGGGGCTTACAGTCTAATGGATTCCTCGAGGTTCTCTCCCGCGTGGTGGTGCTTACCCCTCTCTCCCTCTGCAAACAGAGTCTGATGATTCTACCGACTTCCTCCTCCGTCTCTTCTAAAGCTTTCTGTTCTTGCACCCCTTCTCACGCGCTGGGGCCTGACCATCCCAGTTTGGTACGTCTGAGGACTTATGCTGTGGTGCTCAGTTCTAGCTGACTCAAAAAACCATGAAGCAAAGACCTTCCCAGCTGCTGATTTGTCACGACTGTGAGGCTCTTTCCGGGGACACCCCCACCACACACACACACACACACACACACACACACACACACACGCAGAGAGCCAGACTTTGGACCCTGGGACAGCTCCCGTGGGCCAGAGCTCTCTACCTGCCTCTAATGCTCTTTCATATGTAGCTGTTTGTTCTGATTGTTAAAAGTAATGGGTACAGTATTTTATTTATGGTATGACCTATGTCACGGGCCTTTTTTATTTCATTATTTTAGTGAAGAAATTGAATGGATATCTTTCACCACTGCAAGATTCAAATTCAGCATCTCTCACGACTTCCTCCCTATCTCTTCTTGGTGCTCCCGTCTCTATTTCCTCCTTCTTTTTGTTCTGAGTTCTGACAGGAATGCTAGCTCGTGGCCTGGTGGTAGCACGTAGAGTGCCCCTACCCCACCCCACGCGCCCCCAGAGATGGCAAAGGTCCATCTCCCTGATGGACCGATATACTATATAAACTACAGAGAGTGTAGTCAGGGACAGCGTGAGCAATGGGGGTTGGGGGAGGGGGCGTGGAAAAGGCACTTGGTGTGGCCAGTGGATGCTTCGGAATAAACGCAAAATGTGTGCAGTGGGTGCCGTAGAGAAAGAGCACAGTGCCAGCGATGGGCGTCAGTGGACCATCAATGGACCAGCTGCGAGCCACCGGTATCAATGAACTATCAATGAACATGCTCAGCGGCAGGTGTCCATCTCTGCCAGTCAGGTAGAGCAGTATCAGGAGCCCAATGAATCAAATGGCCTATTTAGTTGGGGGAATTAAAAGGAAATGAGCTACTGAGAGAAGAATCCTGATTCTGAAGATGGGGGCGGGGCGGGGGATGCTTAATTCTGGTCTCTGTTCTGGCACTGATTCCCTGGATGATGCCAGCAGATGCTTTCGCCTCTCTGGGCTCATGTGCCAGGTCTGCAGGAAAAGATTAAGGGCTAACAGGAGATCGCCAAGCAAGAGCCAGAATGTTGTCATCAAGGCGGCAGCCAGCTCAGGGCAGAGTGAGGGGGTCATTCCGCGCTTGCCCCGGTCTCTGTCACTTTCAGCCCTAGTGCCAAAGGTGTAGTGGGGGGGGGTGGGAATGATGGTACGTCCTACCCCAGGAGAGAGATGGGTCCTGAGGTCCGAGGATTCCCGCCCTTTACCAACTCAGTTCTCCAGCTCAAACTCCAGCTAACACCACCTCCAGCTTATCCATTTCTTAAAGATTATCTCGGAGACTCACAACCTTCCCTTTAAAAAAAAACACAAAAATCTTGCTGATGGAAAAATTCTTCCTCATACCTAATCTAAGTCCATCTGCTGCAATTTCTGTCTATTTTCTCCCGTTCAATCCTTGCTGGAGATGGAGAACAGCTGGTCACCATCCTCCATATAACATCCCCTCCTAAAGCAGAATCAGCTATGACATCACCGCCCCACCCCCCCACCCCCCAGCCTGTTCATCTTCTGGCATTCCATCCACTGTGCCTCCTGACCTGTCTTTCCCAGATCTTCCTAGCTCTGAAGCTCTGGGCAGTCACCATGGTGGCACTGGAGGCTGCAGAGCTGTGGCCTCCACAGCGGGGAGGCAGACTCCCTGGCACGATGTAAAGGGAAGGTCACTGCAGAAAAAGACCTGGAAGAGCCCAGTCCAATCTTGTTCACACAGGAAGAAAGTAAAAGCCAAAAGGAGCAACTGAGGTTGATGTCTAAGATCAAAAATGCCAGGGCTCAAGGGCCAGACCCAATGTTTATTCATTCATTCATTCATTCATTCATTCGGGAGGTGGTTGGGGGTAGGGTCTCTTTAGTTGCCTAAACTTGCCTCAAACCCTAGCTCTTCCTGTCTCCACCTTTCTAGTGCTGGGATGATAGGCATGTGCCACGACACCCAGCTAAACCCCCCAATCCTACCACTGCTCCCTAAGTAGTCCCAGCAGCGTCTCAGCTGACCAGCAAAGGGCCACAATTTCTCCGTTTGCATCTCCCCAGCCCTGTGTTCCTTGTGCTGCTAGCAGATGCCTGAACTACCACTACCAACATCTTTGGGTTTTGTTAAGACGTACTCGGATACCTGGTGCAAGCGTAGTTCTCTGGTAGTGTGGTGCGTTCTACCAATGCAAGAGAAAGATGCCTCTGCCGGTTCCACTTAGTGTGAGGGAGTAAAGGTGATCCTTTCGAACGACTGATAGATTAGGGGTCACAAAGAAATAGGGAGCTTAGCAGACAAGCTACGCTGTCTGACAACGTCTCCAAGGTCAGTCTCCAGCTGGACCGTGTGGAGGCTGTGGAAGGGGTGTGGAGGAGGTTCTCAGGACAGTGGGGCAGGGGTGCCCTATATCTGGTAGGAATCACCTTTGCCCAGAGGTATCTGCTCTGTCGGCCTCACACGAATCAGTAACATGCTACCCATGAAACCCACTGAGGCCGGAGATAGAAGTGAACTTCGGGAAAGGGGCAGCCTCCTGTGGCTAACCCAGCCTTCCTGGGATCTCCTGTTAACTCTTTAGGAAATGAGGTGAACAGGGAGGGTGTCTGAGTAAATCTCTCCTAGGGTGTCCTGAAATGCTGAGGAGAGCCAGAATGGAGGAAGGAGAGAGAAATACACCTGCCCATCAAATTGGGCAAGGTACCTGCCTCAGGTCCCCTGCAGGGATGGCGGATGGAGACGTGAGTGTGCAGAAGAGTGAGTCAGATGAACTAGTTACTCATTATTTTCCTAAATGAAACCTGAAGGACACTTGAGCCCGGAGAACACATTACTGAGCCTACATTTCCAAACAAGCCACTTCCCCATTTTGAATAAACAGAGGGACACTGTGACTTAATCTTGACAACTTTCAGGGATGTTCCAAGCTGCTTCAAAAACCTGCAGACACCCTGTCCCCGAGGACGGCTGCGAAATGTGTACATCCGCAAAGAGAAAGAAGACATCAGGACAGCGTTTACCAAAACACCTAACCCAATATGCGTGCTTATTTGATTTCCCCGAAACCACAAAATTAAATTTTAAAACCGAAAACAAAAAGGACCGCTCTCTGATAAAAATTTTAATATGTTTTCAATCCTATTTCTGGGCACAATTTTCTTTAACGGGGGGGGGGGGGAAGATCTGCACAAAAGGGTGAGATCAAAGCAGGTTGGCAAAGAGATTACTTATTGACATGTTTATCATGGGAAGGGAGGCTGGGGTGGAGAGGGCTGGGGAGATGGCGCTGAGATCCAGAGTAGAGGAAGTCTCTCCTTTGCCAAGGGAACCACACTGAGCATGGATACAGCCCTCCACATCACAGTGGCTCAGTGACAGAAGTCCTGGCTGGCCAACTGAGGAGAGAGAGAACGGCTAGACGCACGGTGCCATCCAGGTTCCTGACTAAAGCCATAGTGTCCACTTTGACAGGACGGACAGCTAACTAATTTAATTTCCCGAGCATCCGCCGGCTCCCTCTACACGCAAGCAAGCGCTCCGCTTCCAAATGAGTTAATCAGCCACATTCCAGTGATTACCTTCTCCAAAATGGATCGGAGCAGAGGTTCGGGGTCCTGGGGTTGGAGCCCACACGGACCGGAGGCGAAGCTACAATCAGAGTGGTTTGAGTTTTGTCAATTACTCTCCAGCTCCTATACTCCCTTTTTTCTTTTTAAGCTTAAGTTGTTATTTTAATGATCTCTGTTCCAAATGAGGAAATACAAGGAAGAGGAATGAGGAGGAGGGAGAGGGAGAGAAAGCAGTGCTCCAGTGTGTCCCACTTGTACTTTTCGAAGCTCGCTCGGCTCCCTCCCCCACCCAGCCCTTTCCTCGGCATGAGTCACCACAAGGAGCTGTTTTAAAATGCCTCGCTTTAATGTTCTCTATCATGATCGGCATCAACAGATCACAGATTGGCATAAAGTGAAGGGGGGGATCCCTAAGTTTCTGCTCCTGGTTTCTGGCCCAAGACACCCCTCAGACTCAAAAGCTTACCTAATTTACTGCTACGTAAAAAGAAAAAGAAAGGGTATCTGCAATCAGGTCACTTTCTCCATCCTAGGTACTGACCCCGTGGCCTCTGTGCAATCATGTGCCTTACAGCCCAGAAGAGGGTGGAAAAGTCCTTTAAATCTGCCCTCAACAACCTAGAAAAACCCAGCTCCACTCAGAGACTTTGGCTAGCAGGAGTCATGCTAAACGCAGAACTCGGGGTTTATTTTGCTGCTTCTAGCCAACGTGGGTGCATCCTAACCCACTGTAACCACAGAAAGCTAGACACACAGCTCTCTCTTCAACCATGGGGAGTAGAACTTCCGCGATCACAGTTCCCAAGCCGAAAAAAAGCAGTTGTCTAAGAGGCGAAGGAGAACCTGTTGTGTGTGGTAGTGAAGAAAAGAGGGCTCGTAAGCAGGAATGACTCACGGAGCACAAGAACCAAGGGCTGTCACACCCCAGAGGCAAGGGGGAGAGAAGTGTCACAGGGGTGTGCGCGACACTGCTGAGAACCTCTCCCAGAACAGTCTTATCAGAACTCTCACAACGGTTTCAAGTCTGGGACAGAAATCGAACAGAGGAAATTCACCTGAACCCCGCATGCCCCAAATCCCAAGGACTTGTTATATCCCCCGGAGACTGGAAACTTCAGAGGATGTCACGGGTAGGACATACCGCTGCATAGCCTATGGTGACAGGCACAAAACCAGGAACTACCTGTGTGTCAAAACAGGGAGTCCAAGGCCCCGTCCATCACCTTCAACCCCCCTGGGGACAGCCACTTCCTCAAGGGCCACTTACCTTGCCCTGTCCTGTAGCAAAAAGTCGACAGAAAGGATGGATCTTGGATCTCCAGGATCAAAAGTGTGTCTCAGGGCAAGTGAGTCCTCTGTACTCCCAATGTGGAATGTCAAACAACCAACCAAGGGCCTCGGTGAGCTTTTTCTACTTGAAGACCAGTTATCAGAAGCAGTGTGGACTGGGACTGCAGCACCGTCTACCTGAATGGATGCACCTGAGCTTCTAGAATGACTAGCTTTCCGTAGTTTCCCCTCCCACCAGCCTCTCCTTCAGAGCTGCTGGGACCTCAGACCAGGGCCTTTCTCTGATAGGAGTGTAAAGCACCCTGAGATAAAATTCAGCTCCGTCCCCACTGTTTTTTTCGGGACACCACGAATCAAGAAAAGTGTTCCAGGGTGTTCGGGAGCTAATCAGTGAAGTACTTTCTTTGTCAACGGCAAGGGTTTCTTTTTCACTAAGTTGGGCGATGCGCGCAGCTAGATGTTCACAGGGTCAACCAGGACAGGCTCCTACACCCTACCGCATTTCTCTTTTCACCAAAGGAGACTGGTGGAGATGGTGTGAGCAAAAGTAGCCCAGGAGAAGATGAGAAAAGTTTGGGGAAGGACTGGAATTGAAGGTCACGGTAGTTTGAGCAAGGCAGGTCAGGGTGTAGCGAATAGGGCAGCCTGGATGGTAGAAAATCCAATCAAGCCAAGGCTGCTTCTGGAGCCTGCTCATGGCTATGGTCACAGCATCATTCTGGCCCGGGAAGCGGCCAATCCGGGGTCCAGCCTCATCACCCAGCAGACCTGGATCTACACCCTCACCCTGCAGGTCCTCCAGCCCCAAAGCAGACCCGTTTCCATGAACCTGAGAGCAGCGAATTAAGAGTAGTAAACAAGTCTAGCTCTTGGACGGTGCAGAAGTTTTCCCAAATTGTAGGCTTGGTTTCCTCCCAACAAAAGACGGTGGGTCTCCGCCTTGGTCACCTTTCCTCCCCCTTAAACTTTTCTCTTCTCTCTGCAATCCTCCACCTGTGCTAACTGCAAGCCCGAACGAAAACAGAGCGGAAGCAGCCCCCTCTCCCGGGACACAGATAAAGGTACCTTCTCCGAGAAGCAGAGGGGCTGTTGTCCAGAGGCTCGCCGCCCGCCCGGAGGAGCGCAGGAAGACGCTGCCGGGATGAAGCACGCTGAGGATGCTGCGTTCCTGTCTCTGCGACCAGACCTTTCAGCAGCTCGGACCAACTGTGCTAGCGATGCACTTAGCAATTATCTGCTGGCGCCGACGCCCCGCCTCCTGCTCTTGTGATTGGCTCTCCAGTCCCGGGCAGGACTGCATTGGTCTCGGCCGACCTCACTCATTGCTTTGGCTTCTACTATTATCTAAGCCATCAAAGGAAATAATTCCATGTTTCATTGACAACCTGTAAGGTTCTCCTCCCGCCAGGTGTCAGGGACAGAACTGGGAGTCCAGAGAAGGGAGGGGAGGACGGTCGGAAAAGGTGGGGGTGGGCGAGAAAGAGAGTGGGGGGTGGGAGGTGGGAGGAGAGAGAGAGAGAGAGAGAGAGAGAGAGAGAGAGAGAGAATGAACTGAGGTTCTTACTCCAGCGTTTTAACTTCCACAAAACAAAGCCCATTGCAACAATTATCCAGCCTTATTTCCTTATTTCTCCCCTTGTTGATAAATATTCCCGGAGCTTGTGGGAATCATAACGAGGGTTTCTGTTGGTATCAGAAGGCTACAGAAGGCAGAAAAGGTTCAGGGCTGAAGAAACCGAAGGCTGCTTTTCCACCTTGGAGGTCATGTGAAGGTCATTTCAAATTGTCCAGGGGGGCATATCCTATGCTTTGTCTTGTTCATGAGCCTAGTCCTTTCCCTAAAGGTCCGATAACTGCCCTAACCTGAGGTCACAAGTTCCCTTTGAACTCTACCTGAAGTGTGGAAGGAGCCGTTTTCAAAGTCCACAAAAGTCTGGGATTTCTCACCAGGGGAGGTCCAAAGGAACAGGCACGCTGGGTCTAAGCACCTGCCAGAAGCCTGGTGTTTGTGGAAGAGGAGGAGGAGGAGGGGGAGGAGGAGGAGGAGGAGGAGGAGGAGGAGGAGGAGGAGGAGGAGGAGGAGGAGAAGAAGAAGAAGAAGAAGAAGAAGAAGAAGAAGAAGAAGAAGAAGAAAAGAGTGGACCTTCCCCCTACATCTGGTAAACAGTTCAGCGTCTCACTCAGAAGCATAAGAACGGTTTTACTCTTTTCCACCTTCACGTCTGTTCACCATGTTGAAGATGTGGTTTAGAATCTGTTAAGAAAAAACGATTAAGGAGATCCTCTGAAAGAAAGGTCTTAGAAAATCTCGTTCCAAGGCAGAGAGAGCAGCTCATCACAGAGCTTAGCGATATCTGCCTGCTGTGTGCAAGGTGTGTGCAAGGCTCTGAGCAGCTGATGGGCAGAGCGTGTACCACCCCACTGTGTGCAAGGCTCGGAGCAGCTCAGGCACAGCCTGGGCAGCAAACTGTATGTTGTCTTCCACCTGGGGAGATGACCTCTAGCTCATACGTGCATGCTGATTCCCTAACTATATTCCGAACTCTGGGAGGATGGAGATGCTCTTGGGACAGGCAAAGGGGGTAGTATACCCCCTTCTTGTAGTGTATAAGGATGTGCCTAGCACACTCTGCACACACAGTCCTCTCCGGACAACACACCTAGCAACCTCAGAATACCCTGACCCTTTCATCCACATCAGGCCATGACATGATGGTATGAGTCCCTCCACTCCTGGTAACAATCAAGTGTAGCCGATTTCCACTCAAGTGCATTCCCAACAAATCTGAGTGTGAAGACTAGAAGGGCCAATCCAGCCTGAACTAACTGTGTTAGGAAAAATCCCCTATTTCCCGTCTTTATGTTTATACAATTAAAATCACATGCATTATGCAGACAGACACAATACAGAAAAGACTGTGCAGCCTACCTATCAGTCTACATGGAGAAGCACTTCAACTACATCCCTTAGTCATCAAACCCTCTTTCCTTCGACCCCAGAGAAACAGACCTCAGGCTGCGGCTTAAAGCTCTTGAGAGTTTCCGCTCCCGGGGTCTACTGTCATCCTTTCCAAAGCATCCATCGTTAATCTAGACTAGCGTCTATCTTCACCTAACACTATCTTGCTTCTTCTGCATATCTGCATGGCTTTATTTTCCATTCTTTCAATAAGAGACCAAGAATCTGGAAACATCCAGCCCAGGGCCTTAGCCTCTGATAACAGCATCTTGCATACACTTATAACTAAAATTCACAGACAGCACAGATACCTAGTGAGGGGGGCTGAGTACTGGAATCAGTTCAACACACAGGTGTGCAGTTCTGAGCTTCATAGAACTCTAGCCCTTGATAGTCTGAGAGGGGAGAGGCCACTTCAGAGTCCTAGAGCTCAAAAGTCAGAATGAAGGTTATGAACGTTCATAGCTTGTGACATGATGCCAGGCCTGGGTCCCTCTAGTTTCCCTTTCATTCAGCACTGGCAACAGAGACAGAGAGCTACAGTTCTATCCCATCCAAGAGCATGAGAAGCCCACTTATCGTTGAAGGATGTAGACTCGGTTAAAACCTGATCTTTGGCTCCAACTCACAAAAGGGATTTCAGAGATAGCCAGTATAAAGCAGAATTGGTTTATTAGAAGATGTGTTTATATAGATTTAAGAAAGAAGATGAAAAGAAGGAGCCATTTAGAAAGAACAGGAGGTAGCCGGGCGGTGATGGCGCGCGCCTGTAATCCCAGCACTTGGGAGGCAGAGACAGGTGGATTTCTGAGTTCGAGGCCAGCCTGGTCTACAGAGTGAGTTTCAGGACAGCCAGTGCTACAGAGAGAAGCCCTGTCTCGAAAAACCAAATCAAAAGAAGAAGAAGAAGAAGAAGAAGAAGAAGAAGAAGAAGAAGAAGAAGAAAAGGAAGGAAGGAAGGAAGGAAGGAAGGAAGGAAGGAAGGGAGGGAGGACGGGAGGTGTAGCTGAAGGAATGGGGATGAGCTTCTCGGAGAGAGTCTTGCTTCTTTTTGTTTACAATAATCCCATATAGGATTCTGGTGGGTCTTGAAACTTTTATCTTCGAAGGGTTGTTAAAGAACCTGCTGTGTTTTGCTTTCTGTTCCTGTGATACACACCATTACCAAAAGCAACTTGGGAAAGAAAGGTTTATTTCATGTTACTGGAGTAGCCCACAACTAATGGACATCAAGTCAGGAGACTGAGAAAGCAGAACTGAAGCAGAGACCGTGGAGGAGTGTGCCTTACTGGATCACTCTGGCTGGGGATTAGCCTGCTGCTAACACAACAGGGACTACCTTCCCAAGGATGACACAGCACACAGAGGGCGGGGCCTCCTGCACCGATTAGCAACTAAGAAAATGCCCATAGACCTGCCAAAAGACCAGTCTTACTGAGATTCCAGTAAATAATCCTGGTCTGAGAGCTAGAGCTAATTAGGACAATCCACTCACTGACAGCTTGTTACCCACATGCCCCTTTAAGTCCTAACCTTTCGATTTTCGTCCCCACAAATAAACTTTAAACATTACGGTCTTTAAATTTTCAAAGTTTCTTTTCTGTGGGTTCCTGTTAGATTTTTTTAAAAAAGAAAGAAGAGAAAGAGAAATAAGAAAAAAATAAAAAAAACAGGTTACATATTGTCTTATTCCTAGAGGGAGGAACCAGGACACAATTGCAATAATATCAAAGAGAAACCCAAATTGACAAACAGAACAATGTGAAAAGCTCATTGTCCAACATCTGACACTCATTCGGGGTCTTCTAAGCCCCGCAGAGCTTAGGCAGCTTTACAACCTGCAGCATACACAGCTTCTCCTTCCTGTAGCCACGGGCTGGCTTCATTCCACGGCTGGCTGTCACTCTCCTTCCTGGGTGCCTATGGTTCGATTACCGCCAGTACCCTGGACTCTCTCCCGCAGCCGAGTTCACGTTTCCCAGTAGACTCTGTGCCTCTCGGATGAGACGCCACCCCTGCCTCTTCAGCTTCTCTAAAAGATCCCTTCAATCCTGGGGTCGCCACAGCTCCGAGGCTGCACCTTCGCCAGCGGTCTCTGCTGGCCTCCCACAGCGGCAAAGATCTCCATGACGCCTTCAGCCTTGAAGATCCCAAGCCGCCGGTACAGCTCAACATGGGAGACGCTTGTATCCTACAAAGTTTGGCTGACAGCTCGAGAAAAGCTTCGGCTGCCTTGGGCCACAGCTTCTGCGTGCTGACCCTGTGGTGATACGTCCCAGAGGATCCCAGTTCGATGACTTTTGGTTTCTCGTTTATCACAGCTGATGCTTCAAACCAAGCCACAGACTCTTAGTTTAAAATACCACAAAAAACAACAACAACAACAACAACAACAACAACAAAAACGCAGACATAATGGTCTTTGCTTCTCTCAGCGTCCCTTATTTGCATTTCTCTCAGCATTCTTATCATCCAGGCTCTCACATAACAACCCGTTAAGCTCCGATCACTCCAGCCCAAAGTTCCAAACACATCCAACAATCCTCCCTCAGAACAACACAGTCAGGTCAAGCCACCACAACACGCCACTTCCGGTTCCAATTTTTGCTCGCTCTACACTGTTGTCGTAAACCCCATGACCAAAAGCAACTTGTAGAGGGCAGGGCTTATCTCAGCATACGGGTCTCACCCCATCATCTAGGGAAGTCAGAACAGAAGCTCGATAGGGACGGAAGGTTGAGGCCGGGAAGATGAACTGCTCATCGGCTCACTTTCTGGCTCATGTTTTTAAACAACCCAGCACCAGCGTGTTCAGGAGTGGTACTCCGCACAGTGCGTGGGGCCCTCTTACAGCAACTAGCAATCAAGAAAATGCCCCACATATATACGACCACAGGTCAGTCTGATGGGGGCAATGCCTCAGTTAAGACTCCCTCAGAATGTGTTTTATGTCAAGTCGACCGCTGAGGTCAAATAGAAAGAAGCTACGTGAGGCCACGGTGGTTCCTGGGGTAAGGGTGAGGCGCTCGGGAGATTACATTTGAGGAGGTAGAAGTCTGGGTCACAGGAATGCAAGATAGTAGGATGTCTTTGGTATAAACCAAGTTAATAGTCTTGTTCGGGATTTCTAAATAATGGTTGGGGAGAGGAATGAGGTCGTTTATCGAGATCATATACATTTAGATCTTGATCCTGATTCACTGCTATTTTAACATAAAATATCCATATATGATTGGAATACTAGTCCGACAGTCTTCACATAAGATTGTGCTAAAAAATCCTTGCCTCTCGGCTGGAGGGCAAAGATTCAACCGGACTCCAGGGTGAGGGCCTCCTTCCCTTCTCATAATTTCCCCTGACTTTCAATCATGCTTCAAGTGCCTTCCTCCTCCCTCTGGCACTTGAAGGAATGAAAGGATGTGGAAGGTGTGGGGATTTTTGCATGGCGTCATTGCAGAAATGTCAGTCATTTCCAGAGTGACTTCCCCAAAATGGGCAGGGCTAGCAAGAGAGACACTAAGTATTAGAAATCGAAACGTAAGACAGAAGGCGGAGCAAAATGCTTGCTTCCATCTTGGTCATCTGGCTGCCCAGGTGCAATAATATGGAACTCAACTACACCTCTAAAGGAACACTGGCCAAACCTGACACGTGTGGTTACAGAGTAAAACCATAAATAGCACTTCCATGATTTAAAAACTATGGCTTCTGGGAGAAGCTTCTTATTGTCCTCCGCTAGTGCATGTGTGTGTCTGTGTGTGTCTGTCTGTGTGTGTGTCTGTGTGTGTGTGTGTGTGTGTGTGTGTGTGAGAGAGAGAGAGAGAGAGAGAGAGAGAGAGAGAAGGAAACAAGTGAGATTGAAGTTATGATATTCTCTATGAGAGTTAGGGATAGGAGCACTCAGTGGGACAATTGCTTAGTGTACACAGAAGCCTGGATTTGAACCCCAGCCCAACCTGAAACTGGGTGTTTAGCTCACACCTGTAATCCCAGAATTCCAGAGGCCAAAACAGGAAGATCAGAAACTCAAGGTCATGACCTAAGTGATTAAAAACACTGGCCTCCAAACCTGACAATCTGAGTTTCATCTCTGGGACCCACAATGATAAAAGGAAAGAACGAACTCCCACAAATTGTTCTCTGACCTCTACAAATGGTGCCATTTCATGTATGTGCATACACACACACACACACACACACACACACACACACAATGTAGTTTAAGAAATTAAATAGATGTCTATTCCTTCAAGAAGATAAAGGCCATCCTTGGCTACATGGGTAGTTAAAGGCCAGGCTGGGCTACATGAGATCCTGTAGAAAGGAAAAAAGAAGGGAAGGAAGGAAGGAAGGAAGGAAGGAAGGAAGGAAGGAAGGGGCAGAAGCAGATGTGGTGGCACAAACTTGAAACCCTAGTTCTCAGAAAGTAGAGATAGGAAAACCAATCAGAGCTATATAAGACCCTTCAGCAAAAGCCAAAAATTAATAACAACTTTTAACCAGAATTCTCTTGAGGACCCACCAAAAGTTCAATTGTCCCCAATGGAAAAGCAAAACATTACAAATGACTTTCTAAAATGCATTATCTAAAATAGCAGACACACCCATGCGTGCGCGTGTGCACACACACACACACACACACACACACACAGCAGGGGCAGGGCGAAAGAGAGAAGGGGGGGCTCGAACAGCTGATGTCAGTAATTTTAAAACCACTGGCCTCGAAATAATCTCTTTGAGAGAAGGATGACCTCCTTGTGTCCCATAGATCAACTGGGAACAACTGCTTGATTTTGGTAGCTGAAGAATGCACATTAGGCATGCAGATCCACAGGCATCTGCATCATATTAAATATTAGTCCCACACAGCTTAAATCTGCCGGGGTGTGGACTGCACTGAAACCCATTTTATGGGTACCATTGGCAACTCAACCCTCTTTAACAGGTTTCAGAACATTAGTGGTCTGAAAGGCTTTGGTGTGGAAGGTTCCTACTGCAGTTGAACTGAGTAATTAAGGAACGGATATGGGTTCCTTTACTAGAAGACGAATGAAATTGCAGCCAGCAGAGAGCCCTGGCCTTCCTGTGGGTCACCACGTGATGCAGGAAATCCCCTGACCTCCATACGGTGCAGGAGGAGTTCCTTTCACCCTTCTGTTTATACCATTTTCTCAGTTATCATTTATTTATGCCAAATTCTGCTCCCAAAAGGGAGGAGAGGAGAATAAATCTGGGCAATGCCAAGGAATAACGAAATGTGTGAAAACACAAGGAAAAGACTTCCAGCACCAGGTCTTTGCTAATTGATGTGAGCCATCCAATACCATCTTAGTGTATGTGTGCTAATATCAGCACAGGGATGTCTTTCAGTCTTTAGTGTCTTGTTTAGTACTGGATGAAAGAAAGATTTTTTTTTCCTCTCCAAGACCTCTCCAAGCACCTCTTCTTAAGTAGAGAAACACACAGCCGTCCTTGCTGGCTAATGGCAATCAAAACCTTCTCTTTTCCACCTCCCGACCCACCTCCCATCAAACTGGGAGAGCCAGCGATGTTTCCACAAAGTCTAGAAAGAGACCATGGCTGCCAGGGGCGTGCAGATCGCCGGGCACTGTTCTTAATGATTTCATGAATTTTAATGAGCCTTCAGGAAGTTCGTCTTAAGCAGAAATTTCATGTCTTTGTGAAATTTCAAGACAAGTGTTTTATTATTTAAAACAACGATCGGTGCGAGCGAGCGGGCAGTTTTGTTCATTCAAACCCTGATTGTATTTATTCGAGTCAGTGTCTTAAAGGGAGACAGACAGACAGACGACAGAGCTTTGAAAGGCTGTATTGCCCATCTAAGTTGTTTTACTCTAGTTAAAATTGTGTAAGAAATGTGCAGTTGAACACTGTTGCGAAATATTGTCCAGCAATGTACCAATGGGCAAGAATTGAAGGAATTCATCCCTCCGGGATGAAGGAGTATAGCTATTGAAACTCCTGTCTGCCGGCACCAAGGCCTAAGGGAGATGCTCCCTTGGAAGAATGCATTGCATATCTTATCAATCCTGCGCACACACCACCTATTCATCTCTAACACAGGGGTAATCATCGTTGCTAGAGTTGCCTGGAGACGACAGCCATTTCTCCTGCTGAGGGCTTGCATATACACCGGACTGCGGCCTACTAAACCCAGTCTCAACACTACCCATGCCTCAGCCTGGACCAGTAGAAATGGGAGCCTTCACTATCTGCCTGTACTATCCCGTTCAGATCAGCTCCTGCAGCGGGACCTAAAGATGCCAAGAGGGGCGAACTAGACGCCAAAGGCCACACCTCGGGACAATGAGGCTTCACATCCTGTTTCCTACAAAAGAAGGCAAGTGGCTCTATCAGTGTTCTCCTATCCTGGAGGAAAGGACCTGAAGGTGTGGAGATATCACAAGACTGATATGCAGTAACTAGTATTTCTTTAAATATGTTTATTTTATTAATGGAGATACGTGAATTTTGTATACTGTTCTAAAATATAACAATGTCTAAGTATATAATTTAAGGAATAACCTGCCCAAATATTTGAACCATCCTGACTTTCCAGGAGGATGCATTTTTGTGGAATGTGAGGTTGGAGAATCGCAGGGCCCCAGTCGGCCTCACGTGTCCTACCAACCTTCATTCACTCCGTGATTCTCTGTGCCCGCTCTGACACATCCCTCTCGGGGCACATTTCCTGTCTGACCTGCTGCCTTCCCGGCTTCCCAGTTTCTACCCTCACCTTGCTTCTC
Organism: Apodemus agrarius; assembly: GCA_964023405.1. Lineage (NCBI taxonomy): Eukaryota > Metazoa > Chordata > Mammalia > Rodentia > Muridae > Apodemus > Apodemus agrarius. The sequence continues at coordinate 16,910,142 of OZ030023.1, read as the reverse complement.
CCAGACAAATTGCCAGCATCCTTTCAGGCTCAGGACACAGCTCTCTGTCCCTTTGTGCCAGGCCATCCCAGTTCCCTTGTATAGTTTAAACTTAAACCAATTGCATATTATTAATGGTTCAACAATCCCTACAGAAGTTAGTGCTATGCTAAAGACATAGTTAGGAGTCCCCTGAAGGAAGGACAACGAAGACAGGTCTACTTCACCTGTGGCTCAGAGCACTGGACCGCAGTAGCTCAAGGAGAATGCATCCAGTCATCCAGTTGAAGATGTTCAGAGGGAATGCTTTACTCATCGCTGTCTTTGTTCATCCTCATGCCTCCTCCCAAGAGACAGGGAAGGATGATGACGTTGTAATTTCTTTTTATTATGTGTGTATGTGTATGATGCATGGGAGCGTTGGAGCTGTGCTATGTGTGTGAGCTCAGAGCTTGGTAGACTGGGCTCTCTCCTTCCACGTCCATGTAGATTCCTGTGATTGAACTCAGGCCCTCCCTCGGGCCTGCATAGCAAGTGCTTTTCCCTGATGAGACCTCTGGCCAGCCCCTTTGACGGGGAAGACAAAGTCCGGGTCACCTGGATGTTCTTTGGAATGGTCCCCATTAAGAATAAACGTTGGTGGATAGAAAAAGCTTGAGGAATGTGTGCTTGCAGAATCTTCTATAGTTTCTGTGTATTCTGTGTTAAATGTGCTTTTACGTTAGTGATGAGATGTGCATGTTCGCTTCCTGTGCTTCTGCCTTCTCCTCCTCCTCCTCCTCCTCCTCCTCCTCCTCCTCCTCCTCACTTTCTCCTTCTTTTATAAGAAGCAGTTGACAGTATAGTGGTCTACAAAAGTTATTAAGGAAATTAAATCAAGCTTAAGCACCTTCTCTTGAGATAACATACAGTATCCAGAGAGGTGAGATCTAGAATAATAGTCTTAGGCTTCTGTTCAACAGACAGAGCTCAGTGATTTCTTCCTTTTGCTTCTTTGGCAAGCACATGACGTTTCTTCACGGCAGTGTCACAACTGCCCAGCCCTGTGATTCGTCGCACGCACACACCCCCATCACCTTCTCTGGTCCTCTCTCATCCTCCACTTACTTCAAAGGCTAAAAAAAATGCAAGCACTCTTTTAAATAGATCTGAGCTTATGACTGCTCCCATGACTTGTCAACGGATAGGATCTAGAATTACAGGAGAGGAGGCTCTCTAGGCACACCTGGAAGAGATTATCTAGATTAAGGTTAAACTCTGGGAACATCTGGGAGGGATTATCTTGATTATATTAATTGATCTGAGAAGACTTATCTTAATTGTGAGTGGGACCATCCTCGGGGCAAGAGATCCCGAGTTGTATAAAACAAAGCACAGGAACTGACCACCTGGCCTGCAAGCTGGCACCCCCCTCTGCTTCCTGGTGGCGGATGCACTATGACCGGATGCTTCAGTTCCCTCTGCCTTGGCTTTCCTCCCCACCATAGTGGACTGTACCCTCAAACAGTAACCAAGATGAGCCCTCCTTCCGGGCACACTTAAGTCCCTCTCATCGGAGCATTTATCACACGGGCAGGAAGGAAGTTGAAAACCGAGCCAAACACAAGAACCATGGACTATGGTTATTTAAACATTGCATTTACCTTAAGAGAAACGCTCGCCCCCTCCAGACTTAGCCCTGAGTATACAGTTCCTCTGGCCTTCGGCTGCTTCTCTGGGCTCACCTCCAGAAGACAAGTGTGGGACCCATGTAGTTCCCAGAACTCTAGCTTCTCTTGATTTTCCCCGGGAGAGTCGGAACTCTGAGCTAGCTTTCCATGCTGCATGATAGCTAAGGGCTCCGATCTCCCAGAGGGAGCTAATGGCATTCCCCTTAGATGCTCCTTGGCCATTATCCCCACCAGTGAGGCCTTCGGCTCCTCAGTAAGGGGCTTCTGTCAGAAACTTTATCAATGCGTAATGTCTCCATTTGATGGCACTTCAAGTTCATCAGAGAGGAGAGAGTTTGGTATCAACCAGGTCACTCCATACACATGAGGAGCAAAGACTGACCAGAAGTGGCTACCAGCTCCCACAGGGCACAGAGTGGAAGGCCTGGTACTCTCTTGTATCTGTGAGAAGGCTTCTCCGGGAATTGTGGGAAACAGGCCTTTATTGAGACGGATGGGTAAAAAGGCCGTCTTCCTGTAGGCCTGGCTTCTGCATCTCTTCCCTCTAAATCTCCTTGCATCTCCTGGCTCTCTCTCCCTCCCTCCACATCCATCTCTCTCTCTTCCCTTCTTTACGGTTCCCACTGCCCTATTCAATTTTTAATATCAGACATTCATGACCAACGTTCCTCCAAGTCTCTTCTCGTGCTTACAAGTCAGTCTATGCTAATTAGGAAGCTACTGACAGGAAAGGAATCACGAAACTCTAACACAGGGGGAAATAAAATTCCACTTCCTTGCTGGGGAGGGGTGTGGGGCTAGGGGCTTAGTTGGGTTTTTAAAGATTGAAGCTAAAAGGTGTTTATGAGGGCCGAGTGACATAAAGGCGTAGCATAATGGTTTTATTGAGCATTTTATTGATTTTTTCCCAGGAGTTGGCTTGGGATATTCTTCTCAGGTAACCTCAGCAAATGATTCCACGGTGCTGAAATTCATTAGCATCAGGCCTGTTTGTAATCACGCAGTATGGATGTCTGAGGGGGCTGAGGGATCAGGAGGGAGGGCTCCAGGGGGTGGAGGAAAGAACCATGCTGCCCACATTTCAGCTCAAAGCCTCCTAAGAACGGATTTACAGAACCCCTGAGTGATGGCGCCCAGCAAGATCGCAGTTCTGCCTCCGACAGGCTAAGGCAGGCTTAGACTTTCAGAGAAACCCGTGAAATGACACAAGCTCCTCAAGACCATCTCCCTTGCCCATGAGACTGGGAAGAACCACGTCACAGCAAGGCCACTGCTGCCAGTGGCCTTCCTAAAGTTGGTCTCTAGTGGACCCCAGCTCTCCGGGCAGCTGTGATGGAGAGCATTCCTGAACCGTGGCAGGTTTGTGTTTGTTCCCTTTGGCTCCCCTCAGAGGAGCCTTTGTGTAAAGAAATGTGGTCTCCCTGTCCTTTGAGGAGCATAGTCAACTGGTTTAGACCCACACAGGGATGTCTTCGCAAGTCTTACAATCAATCAGTTGCACAGAAAGCCCAGCTGAGGTTCTCCATCGTGATGGTAGAATTATTTCCTGGAATTATAGGGCCACGTTACAGCCTCCTAGAAACTAGGCTTCGAAAACAATGCTGGATTCTCACCTTAACAGCAAAGGATCTCAGACAGGGTGGATCATGATCAACACTTTTGTAAAGGCACTGCACTGTGCAAACTGTGCAAAACTCTAAAATGAAGAGTAGCAGTAGAAGTGTCACTGTTGACACAGTAACAAAGATGTATGTAGAGACCTGGCCGAAGCTCAGGGCCCAGAACATGCTACTAAGGCTCCATAAATATTTGTTGAAGGAAAGAGGCATGGACAGATGGATGGACGGATAGGTGGATTAAATTGTTTAAGCCTTTGGCCTGTTTAGCAAAAAAAATTTTCTTTCTAGGATGGAGTCTTTAAAGGATTTTCTTTCTTAACACCAAAAAAGATTAGGGATTTATCCTTAACATCTCTCTCTTCCTCATTCCCACCTCTCTCTCTCCTTCTCTCCCTCTCCCTCTCTCTTTCCCTCCCCCCCCCCCCGCTCTCGTATATACACACATATGTGATGATGTACCAAAGTATATACATTGAGTCCAGAGAAAGCCACCAGGTATTGTATAGTCACTGACCCCTCATTCCTTCGAGTCAGGGCCTCTCACTGAACCTGACTCTGGAAGTTCTGACATCTGGACAATCTCCTCTGTCTGCTTCCCAAAGCGTTAGGGCTGCAGTGTTCATATGACCATTGCCAGCTTCATACAGAGGCTCTGGAGATTTGAACTCATGTTTCCAGGCTGGTGTGGCAAGCACTTCTGCCTACTGGGCCCTGGTCTCACCCTTCTTTGTAAGTTTTCATTCCTATATAGAATCATAAACAAGAGCACTATCCAGTTTTTCTGACTTATCTACTCAAACATCTTCAGATTTTCAGAGATTCCCTAAGTATATGGGATCTCCCCCAGATGACCGGGTAAAGTAGAAACTTAAGGATTCTTTGGAGAGTCGGTTGTGTTGGATGGTGTTTCGCTGCAGTAAACACTTGAAGGGGAGTTTTCCAGAAGTGGACACCAGTGAAAGGCTGAGGCAGATGTGCAAAGGAACATTTCACTGAAGCAGACTCAGGAGGGAGGATGTTCTGCTAAAGCAAACACGTGAAAGGACACGTGATGAAAGACTCTTCCCTAACAACATGCATGTATTGGTCCGCCTTACATTGTGTAGTTGAGCTCCATTTGTCAGTACTCCATGGGCTCAGGCTGATTGGACGCCCGTGCTGAGACAAGACCCGTTGCTGAGGTAAGGCATGTGGGGAACAATGATACTTGGAGGGTATAAATTGGACTCGACAGAATGAGAGAGACAGGGCTTGGCCTACTTGTACAGCTAAGCTGTGCAACGCTTGTGGGGGGGGCCTCTCGTCTTCACTGATCTTCACTTCCCTGAGAACTTCTCCTAGTGTCTCTCCGGGTTCCTCCTGCTGACTCAAGCCAAGGCTGAGGCCTGGCTGTCTCTGCTGGGTCACGCCACAGCTGTTGCGAACCCAACTCAACTCAACTGGAGGCTGGTGTATCCGTGAGGCGTTTGCGAGTGGACCGAGCTGCCACTGCCTGCTGACCTGTGAACTGAACTGCTGATTTCCAGACGACACAGACGGGAGTTGCTCCAAAGAACCTTTCTAGACAGGTCCGCTTCCCCTGTATCCTTTCTTTTCCACTACCTCTGCTGGGCTACAAGGGAGGTTAAAGCATTCAAGAACCGTCATTAAAAATAGGATTTGAAAAAAATTAGTTACAACAGGGTGTGTGTTAGTGATTTGATGTGAGGTGCTTTGAGTGTCTCACCTCATTGCCTCCCCCTTCGGCTTCCAAGGTCACTGGTGCTGGGAACAAGGGATTGCTGACTGGTTGTGGTTTGAGGCGAAATCTACTAAAATAAGTGCGCTTGCAGAAGTCAGATGGAACAGCTACCTGGTTGGCTACAGGGGGTAAGTTTATCTTCTAACAGTTCTTGAGATGGAATGTTCTGGGTCTATGTCAGCCCCGTCAGGTTCTGTAGAGATCTCTGCACTTAGCCTGTCTTCTCTCAGTGATCTCACGTGGATAGCAAACTCTTGGTGTCTCTTCATCAAGGGACTCTCCTCCTTTAGAATCTAGAAGACTCTTATCATCATGACATTATCTAACCCTTAATCACCTCAGTACCATTATCAAATGGCAGACTATAGTTGGAGTCTTAATGCTATTTGAATAGCTTGAAGCTAGTTCTCCCTACAGATGAAGAAACAGAATAGGTGGGATGACATCCTAGCATCTCTTCCTTGCGACCTAATTATTCCTAAGTTCTGCAAACGGCCTTCCTTTCTTTCCCTTTCATTTCGCCTCTCCTTCTGCTCCATGCTGTTGCCTTCAGTTGACAAATTTTGCATATTCGAACATTAGCATAAATCATAATAAATAGACCCTCAATAATCCGCACCCCACAGTTTCTGACGAGCTGATGTGCATGTTCTCCGCCCCTGCCTCCGAGCTGTCTGCCTTTCACAGCCTCCTCTGCATCGTGGATCCTTGAAGTAACCCCCCAACCTGCCATCTCTGTGTGTTTCTATGTGGAGAAACCCTGCTAATTAAGGTCGAAGTCTACCATCGTCCAAATAGCCTTCTGACCTTGGTGTGAAGTGGGGGATAGACCCTTTACCGGCAGGATTTCTCCTTCTCTAACCACCTCTGGGAAGCTCAAAACCACCCATAACTTCTACCCGCGGGATGTCATGTAGTGTTACATAGATGACAGGTTCAGCTTCCTTTCTTCAATAAGAACCCAATCAGCTAGCACCTGAGACTCCTGGGGTGCCTCCCCATGCTAATGAGGTATCTCAGTACCCCAGCCTTCAGCCAATGACCCTTGCCCGCCCCTGATATTCCTCCCTCCCTTCCCGAAACTGTATAACTCTGATTCACCCCGCTTAAACTTGATCTGTCTCCTCAAAGCTGATCCTGGCATATCGTTTCCATTTGTGATGACTGGCTATGTAAAACCCTGTCTGTTGACTCTGTTCCTTTCATCCTCATGGGCCAGTGGCCAATGACCCTGGGGACAAGGGAGATCCACATCTCTCAAATGTCCTCCTCTGGATTCCTGAAGTGCTCTGTCATAAACTTACATGTCCTCCAGCCATATAAACAGACCTGCCTGGTGAGTGCCTCTTCCATTGGGAAACTAGGGGGAAATAGGACCCTGGTTTAAAAAAAAAAAAAAGCTCAGTAGACACAGAGTATTTATATTGTCAGTTGGACATAAATGCCACAGTCATAGCAGGCTGGAAGAAAGATATGACCAATGGACAATGTGTCATATATTTTCATTGTTATTGTTGTTGCTGTTGTTTGCATGGTTTTCTGTTTTGTCTGGTTTTTTTTTTTTTTTTTTTTTTTTTTTTTTTTTTTTTTTTTTTTAGGCAAGGTCTTACTGTATAGCCCTGGCTGATATGGAACTTGTTTTGTAGACCAGGCTGGCTTTGATTTCACAGAGCTCTGCCTTCTTCTATCTCTGAGTACTGGGATTAAAGGCTTATACCACCAAGCCTCGCTATGGTGCTTTCTTTTTCAATTAGCAAAGAGCTGGATAAGGAGTCGGGGTTCTGGTGTTGATTCCTACCTCCACCATCCCTTACTTTTCAGAGCAAACACTTAACTTCTTCTGGATCATAATATCCACAACTGTAAGACATCCATTGGTGTCCATGACAGAGGTAGTTAGGAAGATCACCACATGAGCTAAGACCTCTGATCTCATTAGTGTACGACTGGACCCAAGACCATGGCATTGATGATACCAGGCATGTATTAGATCAGAATCAATAGCTGTGAAACATGACCATTACTTCTGTTTTTTTTTTCTTACAGATGTGGCCAAATACATAATAAGGAGTAATGTAAGGTTTTGTTTGAGCTCAGATTTTGAGTCAAAAAAGGAAGGCGTGCAGGGAGAGTGTGGCGCAGCTGATGGAAGGGATATGTGCCGTAGGTGGGCATCTCACATCAAGTCGGGAAGCAGCGAGATGGATGTTGACGCTCAGAAACTCTGTCTTTGCTCCCCCCTTTTCATTCACTCTGGTCCCCAGCCTAAGAGCTGGTGCCACTCATGAGCTTTCTTCCTCCATTACAGCCGCCTGGAAACGCTCTGAGGAACAGGTCCGGTGGGATCCTCCCCAGCAATACTAAACCCAGTTGAGCGGACCAGGAAGACGGCATTACATCACCTAACAGAAACTATGAGATCCAAAGCAATCCGTCCTTTGAAAATGATGTCTTAAGGATGTGCTAATGTAAAGAGTGCTATTTTGGTAATAATAAAACAAAGCAAATGCATCAATCACACACATATTACAAATACATTAGGAACAAATAATATGTACCTAAAGTAAACTGAAACAACACGTAATTGAATTAAAATCAGAAGTAATAAACTGGAAAACTAAAAACAGAACAGTTAACTCACAAATTAAATGATTCTTTGTCAAACGCAAATGCTGAAATTAATAAATTAGAAGTTCAATCAAGTAGAGACAGAATCACAATTACTCAAAGTAAGAAGCTAGAAAGAAGAAATACCCTCAAACACAAAACCAAATAGAATCTGATAGAAGAGAAAGGGAGAATAAAATGGAAAAAATTAAATGTGATAAGGAAAATACTGGACAGACACAAAGTATGTGAAGAGATTTTTATAGTACAGTGTTTAACGGAGATGCTTATAAATATGGAACAGAATCCAGGCACAATAAAGAGAAATACCCACTCATGTGATTTCCCCTGAAGGAAATCTGTGCTGAGTGTAAAACAGAGCAGCCAGCAAATCAGAAGACAAAGAAAGGGATGGAGACACTTGCGGCTGATGGTCCAGACGACTAATTTACGAAACGTGAAGATTTCTTATAAATCAACAAGAGACAGGTAACTAGCAGAAAAATGAGCACAAGAAAGCATACTTTTCCAAAACTCAAATGTAACTAGTAAACAGCTGACCCCAGCTGAATTCACAGTGAAAACTCATTTTTCGCCGTTTACAACTCTGCCTAACCTAAGAGTAACTGTGCCAAAAGGGTGTGGCCCGGGCGACGCTCTGCCTGCCACGCATGGGCATTCCAACCCGAGCTAGTAAGTAGGTAGAGGAAGCTGGCCCTGTCAACAAAAGGCGAGTCCCTGGGTCTTTGCAATTTCATTTCTAGGAATTGAATACTATGGTTAGAGCCATGTGTGGTCTAACACAGCTGTTGAAAAAGAAAAGCCACACGGACAGGGCCTGGCACGTCAGCGCCCCCATGGTATAGCACTGTGCAGTGAAAGCAGGACGAAGAACGATGCTAATAGTGTGTAGAAGCAGGAAGAAGAGAGGCACACATTTCAGGTGTGACGCTTACACATCAAAAGCTGTGCATGTGATTCACTGGGCCATCCCTAGGCTGAGGTGGTTAATGTGCCTTCTCAGTTCTTTCTCCCTCCTTTTCTACTTGGCCATAAAGGGGCGGAGTCACAATACAAAAGGGGCGGGGTCACAATACAAAAGGGGCAGGGTCACAATACAAAAGGGGCGTGGCTCCCCAGTGCTCTAGAGACTAGAATTCCCCCTTCTCAATGCCAAGCAGGAAATTGAACTAAATCTTTATCCGGAGAAGCCACCTCAATTTTTCCAATTGTGAGTGGCCCCCTCCAGAGGCAGAGATACTTATATCTGGGGTGGGAGACAGGTGGTTCTCTAAATACATACCTTTAAAAACACTTGATTATATGTACATCTTGTGTGTTCATAGTATCTTTAAAAAAAAAAAATAACCCTTAAAGCTCCTTGTCTTCTTTTTGTTAAGGAGACCTTACAGTTCATAACTAAACAAAGCACTCATTAAATATGAGAAGAAAACACAGGTCAGAAGAAAGATACCAGCAAAATCCCAGCCAAAGGATACAGAAAGAGCTCCCTCAGTTTCTGGCTGCCTATCTACCAAGCTGTTGAAAAGGTTGTGTTTAAGTGGCAACAAGTGTGTCTCTGTGGTGGTGGTGGTGGTGGTGAGGCGGCCATCCTCCTGCCCCAGCACATCCCTGTATTTGTGGGAGGAGATACAGGACTAGACAGTCTCCAAGGTCCCTCTAGATCCAGGATGCTTCAGCGCTTCCCTTTGATCTCTCCCTGCAGTCAATCTGCTAGCTTGTTTCCACATTAGCACACAAATTAGACATTGCCAGCTACCCGGGCTGTGGCTGGGAACTTCCCCTTCATCTAGTCTTCCGTCTTCGAGCTGAATGTCAACGGCGAGAGCAATCTCCCTTCGTTCCGGGAGACCGTGACCCATTCACGTGACCGGAGCTCATGTTTCTCACAGTTCCAGATCGTAGTAGTTCCAGTTTCCTAAACATCAGCATCACCTTCCCTCTACATCTAAAGGTGTGAGGTTTTCTCCTGTCCAGGGACGCTAAGGCGAAGCAATGCTCAGGAACGCAAGTCCCCTGCCTAACCACATCGAGAAGACATCAGGGCCGCAGAGGGAACGGGCTAAGAGACTGTGCAAAGACCCCAGGACAATAAGATTCAAGGAACGTAACCCGTTCCATTCTGAAGATCTGAGAGCGAGGCTGGCCGCTACATTTGGCTATTAACCCCTAGCCATTGTCCCTGCATCCTTTGCACACGACTAGACTTGTTCCAGAATCCATCTCCCGCTTAGTGGAAGCCACAAGCTTAGTTCTCATCCGTGGATTTTTCGCTGCAGTGATGAGCCATCCCTAGGCTGAGGTGGTTAATGCGCCTTCTCAGTTCCTTCTCCTTTTCTTCTTGGACGTGAAGGGGTGGAGTCACAATACAAAGGGGGCGGTCACAATTCAAAAGGGGTGTGGTTACCACACAAAGGGGGCGTGGCTCCCCAGGGCTCTAGGGAACAGAATTCCCCCCTTCTCAACGCCAAGCAGGAAATTGAACTAAATCTTTACCTGGAGAAGCCACCGCAATTTTTACAATTACCTAACTGACAAAAATGTCGTGATCGGAGCTACAGATCAAAACACATTCAGAAAAGTCTGACAGACAACAATAATAATTGAAAATTAACTGTCCCAAAGTACATCATTGCTGGTATAAATTGGCATATACTATGTAGCCATTAAAATACATGTCTTTAAACTAATGTTTAACGTCATGGGGATAAGACATAAAGTCAAATAATCTTAACCTGTTTTTGGCTACAGAGTCTAGCAGTCAAAGAGTAATTGTGAAATAACTCAGCCACTTGGTTTGCACTCTGAAGGGGATGCCTGGATCACAAAATTATTTTAAAGGCACTTTTTGCTTTCTGTCAACTCTTCTCTCAGAGTGGCTCTTCTGGTCAGTTTGGGACCGCCTGTGCAAACATTTCTCTTGTGAATTCTCCTCTGTTCCCAGTATCGCTGCACTAGCTGGAGGGAACGTCTAGCCTGGCAAGAGGCAGGAATGAGCAGAGGTCAGAGGCATTAGTGATCTGTCAGAAACGCCACCCAGCACCCAATACCCAGTACCTAGTACGAAGCACCCAGCACTCAGTACTCATCACCCAGCACCCCAGTACCCAGCACCTAGCACCCAGCACCCGGCATCCACCGCAGTTCTTTGGTTGATCTTTTGTCAGATCCCCTGGAACTGGAGTTACACCACGTCACAGTCCTACCGATGGGACAGTATTTGTCTCACGTCTGTGGATGGTGACCTGGGCTTGAGCTATTCCAGCCTCTTGAGAAACAGTGAATTGCAAAGCAATCGCCACTTGGCGGATGTATTAAACGTGTGTGGGCCTAAGACATGATCAGCAGGAATAACACTGGATCGTTTGACTGTGAATGAAATGGACACGGAATCAAGTAACGGAACTATGCAGGAGGCAAGAACGACACGGGATGTCCACACTACGGTGGAAAGAGTACAAGAGCCCCGCCCGGTAACAGGGCGGCTCTGAGAGTGAGAGAGTGAAACTGTTGGTTCGCGACACAAGATTGAGCCAACGGCTTCGGCATTTTAACGGAATGCTGCGTTTGCTCTCCTCTCCTCGGGTCTCCTGTTTTCAGCTTCCAGAGATGGCGAGCTCTCTGCAGCCCTCTACTGTGCCCTCTTGAAGTAGTTCCAGGGGAAAGCATGTGATTAGCATACACTTAACACACACAAAAAAAACCTATCATCTTCCTTCTGGGCCCCCGAACAGAACTAGTTCTGAAACCATCACTTAGACTCCCTAGGGAGAAGCAAGAGGCAGACTTGTGTGGGTCAGAAAAGAAAATGGCCACCTGAAGTTGTGTGCACGGGTGTCTGGTTACATGTCCTGGATAACACCTAGCTAGAAAGAAGCAAACACACTAGAAAGATAGGTGGGGGTGGAAAGGGGGAGGGGGGAGAGGGGGAGAGAGGAGGAGAGGGGGAAAGGGGCAGAGAGAGGAAGAGGGGGAGAGAGAGGGAGAGAGGAGGAGAGGGGGAGAGAGGGAGAGAGGGGGGAGAGGGGGAGAGGGGGAGAGAGAGGGAGATGGGGAGAGAGGGAGAGGGGGAGAGAGAGGGAGAGAGGGAAAGGGGGAGAGGGGGAGAGGGGGAGAGGGGGAGAGAGGGGGAGAGAGAGGGAGAGAGGGAAAGGGGGAGAGGGGGAGAGAGAGAATGGGGAGAGGGAGAAAGGGAGAGAGGGGGGAGGGGGAGAGAGCAGCCTCTGTCTGTTTCTTGATTCGCTTGCTTACTTGAGACATGATTTCAGTAGGTAGCCTACACTGTACAGAGACTGACTGCGTGGCCTGGGGTAGTCAGTCTCCCACACACACACACACGGGGCTGACACAAAGTTGAACATCACACTACGCTAGTGACATCGCAGGCTGGCCAATCTGCAGTTTAGAAAGAACTAGAGGCGGAGGTGGATTGTATCCACAGCCGGTGGCCAAGCACAACCGTGAGGCTCTCATTCCTCCCGACCAGAGAACCTGACAACCGGAAGTGACCCTGTCCATTGCGCCCACGTGCACAGCCTTGGACTGCATCAGCTCACATCTCAGATCTAAACCGGGGGATCAGACAGCCCCAGCCAGGATGTGTGGGATTCTCTCTGCCTCCTCCTATCCTCGCAAGGAGAGAGAGAGGAGATGACCTATAGCAGTGAGGATCGCCTGCCTCTGGAGGGTCGGTGGCAGCCATCCCGAGGGAGACACGGTGGTTGTTTGCTATTGGATTTAGCTACGTAGCATATGTATAAGCCGGCAGGTCTTGTAAAATCATAGTTTGTATTCAGATATTGATAAGTAATAATTTAAAAAAAAAAAAAGCAACCTCCCACTGCTGTCCTCTTCCTCCGCAGCCTCCACAGTTTGCAAATCATTACTTTGGCAGGGGGAAGCATTCCTTCTTCAAAACAAGTTAGACGGGCTCGGAACATGTCACTTTGAAGAGAAAATGCCCTCATGGCTGTACGAGGCTGGGTGCCAGCTCCCTCAGCCTCACCACCTGTTCTGGGCACCTAATCAGTGCTTCAGAACGATCCTATTAGCTGCGTCTTCTAGGTTATTAGGTGTGAATTAGCTAGCTAATAAACCCTAGGCGGTGGGCCAGAGGGGGTAATTTATACTGTCACCTGTCTATCTTACACTTTTGGCAGTGGAGAGATCCTTTCTAATCTATGACATTCCCCCCCCCCAATCTGGAAATTATTTTTCCCCATCAAAATGTTTGGAACATGAGTCCCCGCCCCAGGAGCAGTGTAGGGGCAGAGGCGAACAGAGTCCTCAGAGATGAAGCAGTTGGCTGAGAACATCCCCTGGAAGCAGTAAGGTAAAGCTGCCATCCCAACATCACTGAAGGCAACTCCGCCTGAAGCAGAGCGTCAGCTCTGAGCGCATATGAAGGTAGCATCGGGCCACACGGCAATGGGAGATGGGCAGCGGCGACACGCTGAAGATCAGCAGGACCAAGAAGAATGGAGATGTTGGCCCTAGACACAAGCAACGAGGAATTTACCAGTCTCTGGGGCAAGAGGGGGGCGAGTTCTAATACTAAAATTCAGCAGAATGACTTGGAGTGTTTAATTAATAGTTTTATTTTCTTGATTGAACGCTGGCATGGAAGGGGCTAGAAGTTGGTTCAGAGCACAAGCCTAGCTTCCGTTCCTGGCACTTGGGTTGGGCAGCTTATAACCAAGGTAACTTCAATTTCAGGGGGCCCTATCATGTCTAGCCATACAAAAGCAGGCTGCTGTGAAAGAGGTAACCTGGCCCTCCATACTCTCCTGCTAGCCTCTCATCCCGACACCTCTCTTGCTCTTCCCATGTGGAAGGCCGCCATTTTGTGATTCAGCCAGAAAACCCTCACTAGTGGCAAACCAGATAGGGTTACCCAATCTAGGACTTCCAGACTCCAAAGCTGTGAGATAAGTAACCCTCTTCCCTGTATAAAATGCCCCACGGCCTTGTGTTACAGCCACCACAAATGGACTAAGACACGACGTGACAATTTCAACAATCATTAGGGGTACATATCCAGACTGGGCATGCCTCGCTGGCAACTGCAGATATGATTAACTGTGCAGGGTATGTAACAGGTGTGGGGGGCCTCCTGCCGTGTGGCTTTGTGAGTCACCTTTCACGGAACATTCAAATATAACTCAGAGAGAAGGGGTCTGCTGTCGCAACTACAAGGAGAGAAAAACACCAAGGGCAAACCCTCCTGTGACTACATTCCTGCTGGGACCCTGCAGTGGCTACTAATATTCTCTCAATTACACTAATGGCTGAGATGTATATTCTTGAACATAAATCTCATACATTAATTTGATGATTGCTGAAGCAAAAAAATCCTGAAACTAAAATTGCTGACTGGAAGTGTATGAACATTGTAAGACTGTTACATATACACATCCACATACATATGCATAAATACACACACACAAACATCCACATACATACGAGTACATACACATACATGTGCATACATACACATACATATGCATACATATGTATACAAACACATACATATACATATATATACATATACATATATACACACATAATACATACATATATATACACATACATGCAAATATATATGTATGCCACAAGGCATATACAAATGGACAAAACACCTCCTAGAGAATGTTCACACCATGACTAGCAGCCGTGAACAAAAAGTTTCTCAGCGTCTGAGCAGCGGAGTTGCATTTTCTTAAAACCTTCCACCAACAAAGAGAGCAGAGGAGGAGCATGTTCACACCTTGCTTCTCCGTGACCGTGTGTACAACAGAACATCTTTGGGGTTCAATGGACATATAATTCCATTCCGCTGGGACTGCTCCATCGTGTACCGCCCCAGTCTCCATCCTGCCTGGGGAGCTTTTGTTCAAAACTTCAGGAGGTTGTGCTGGACTTTTCAATCCCTGCAAGTCACGTGTCCCGATGGGCAGATTGCCCCACCCTGAGAGACAACGCTTCTCACACCTGGCAAATGCTGTCATCCTCAGACCTGGCCGGGGGTGAGAAAAGCCATGCACTCAACCTAATCCAGGGGCTCGTGTGCTGAGATCTTTGTGTACTTAGAAATGCATCAGGGTCCCAGACTGGAGCTCCAGTCATAGGCACAGCTGCACTGTGCAGCTCTGGGGACTTGACCCTCTTCTTGTCTTCACATGTGACTGAATCTGGCCAAGTAGCCGTAGGCACACAGCTGTGCTCCTCTGAGGCATGGATCTGTGAAGACAAATGCAGCAGACAGCGCTACAGATGGTGGAGGGGGCTCCTGAGAGGCCCCGAGGTATAGTGTGGAGAACACGGCCACTTATCCAAACACAGATGCAGCAGTGCCCCTCCCCCATGCTTAACACACTGTGTGCTGCCCCTGACTACGAATTTGATAGGAGGAGGGGGTTAGCGGGGAAGTTCTCCCTCCTTCCAAGGAAACCACGAGGCTTGCCCCTGTTCTGCCATGCTTCTGCTGAGAAGCAGTTGGTTCTGGCTTGATGGTGCGTGGAACAGTCAGAGGAGGAGCCTCCAGAGCTTACTATAGGTTATACCCATTGTAGATGCTATGAGTAAAGAATGAGTGAAAATGGGGACAAGAGACCAGCACACCTATGATCCCAGCAACTGGAGCAGCTGAGGCTGGAGGATCACTTGGGTCAATGAATTTAAAGAGCTGGGGCCAACAAACATATACATATACACATATGTGCATGTAGACATACATATACATACACGCCTATACACACACGTATACGAGTGCATATACATGCAAACATATACATGTATCTGCATACATATGCACATTCACACATACATACACATATACACGCATGTACACATATATGCCTGTGTAGATGTCTATAAAGAGGTGGAAACACTTCTACAATACTCTCGTGGTGCTGTGAAATAATTTATACAGCGGTTTCAGACCTATAACTGCAGTCCCTTTGAGAATACTTTATTCTTCTTAGATTCCTGGATTATAGTTGGATAGATGCTTATTAAATGAAAGGATGAGTCAGAGAGGGAGATAGAGAGGAAGAGAAAGAAAAAGAGGATGGAGAGGGGGAGGGGAGACAGAGGGGAGGGGACGGGGGAGGGGAGAGGGAGAACACCAAGCCGTGCCTCAGGCTCTTGCCTTTAGGAGTTCTCTTAGCAGCTGCGTGCACAGCCAGCCGCAGGATTCTCAGCTCCCCCCTGTTTGGCTGACTGGAGCATCTTTGCCGTGCTGTTCTGTGCTGGCTGTGGGTGGCCGGAGTGATGCCACATGACAGCTGCCCACACGGGGCTCTCGGAAGAATAAAACACGTCTCTTCAGCCTGACACTGGAAACTATACTTCCCAGAAGGAGGAGGGAGGCCCCTCTACCTGCGTGTGTTTTATTTACCTGTGCAGAAGGCGGCAAGCTCTAAAGTAGCTACCAGCATCTCAAATCCAGTGAAATGTCAGGTCCCAGTGGCACTGAAAAGGATGTTTGCAACAGGCAGATGCCCCAAGCCAAGCCGTAGACGGAATCAGACTTTGAGTCTGTCACAAGAGAGAGGCTGTTGACAAACTTTAATTATGAGCTGTGTGTGGGTGGAGGCGGCACACCAGATCCCAAGGCATCTCGGAAGAGGCAGCGTGGGTGACAGGTTAGACTGGCTGGTTCCTGCTACGCATCACCCCGCAGCCCGCTGACCTCCAAACGCCCTGCCAAGAGGTGGGGGCCTCCTCCAGCTCCCACCTTCCCGGGACATCCCTTCCTGAATAATTGAACATCCCGTCCAAATGGTTCTGTGCTCTCCATACAGGCATTAGAGCTTTTAAATATTTCAGACTTACTGGGCTATGTAGGGTCACCAGGCTAGCCCTGTGGATCCACAAAAGCCAATGTCAGCTGTTGTGGGCACAGCCCTGAAAAAAGCACCCTTCCTCCTCAGTTCTAGGCAAGGCTTTTGCAGTATTCAGACTGACCTCGTGATCAGCTATCCAGTAAGCTAAGCATTATGGTCTTTACAAAGGGAGAACGCCTGATGGAGGAGGTTGTGGGGGAAAGACTATCGGATGCTCTCCCATGCTTGCAAAATGGCTGCCTATTGCTCCCTGGCATGGTGACCCCGATGATTTAGGCTTTCCACCCATACTCCAGGACCCTTTCTTTGATAATCGCTTCTGCACAGCCCCAGTCACCCTTGAGAGGCCTCACGGGACTGCCTGTTCTCTACAGTCCGCCTGAGGGGCTTCGCAGCAAGCTCTGTAATTATGTTTCCCCAGGTTTTGGAAACATCTTCTGATTCTATGGAGGTCCCCCTCCCTCCTTTGTCAGTCAGTCTTGTGTTACCGACCATAACAAAATACCTGTAAGGGTCAGCTTAAAATGAGAGACGTTTATTTTGGCTCACGGTTTGATGGATCCCCATCTGAGTTATGTGGTCCTACTTCTTTGGGACCCTGTGATTAAGGCATTTCGGGGTGGGGGTGGGGTGAGTGGTGGAGGGAGGGGTGGCTTGACTCACAAGAAACAGAGCAAGCCAAGCCTTGAGAGGGGGGAGGTGTTTCTTCCAGATCCTCCAGGGTTAATAAGCATTTTCTTAGAGCCCTCTCACAGACATTCATCCATCTGTGATCTCTCAGGTCACTCTGGGTCTCTCACGGGCGTGTGATATGACTGTCCTGACTGGTCTTCCCATTTGAGGATGCAGCCCTGAGAACACGTATAGCCTGCATTTGGTTATTGACCCACATCACCCTCCTCCTTCCCTACTCCCCACTTAGGAACTCTTAGCAAAACCTAATTCAGTCCTGCCTTTAGAGCAGATTAGCCTCCATGCCTATCCATCGTTAGCCGCCGCAGATGGGAGGCGTGGAGACTGCACACACACACCTGGCCTATGGACCAGTCCTGCAGAAGGCAAGCTTAGGTCTTCAGACAGAAATCCAGACTCATGGGGCACATGCACAAAGGTGCTGAGTGACAGATTTCCACAGGAATCCTACTGCTAACAGTGGAAGAAGAATGTGCCCAAGACCCCTAGGTACCGTGCATCCACGCCCAAGACCTCTAGGTACCGTGCATCCTTGCCTAAGACCCCTAGGTACTGTGCATCCACGCCCAAGACCCCTAGGTACCGTGCATCCACGCCCAAGACCCCTAGGTACTGTGCATCCTTGCCTAAGACCCTTAGGTACCATGCATCCACGCCCAAGACCCCTAGGTACCGTGCATCCTTGCCCAAGACCCCTAGGTACTGTGCATCCTTGCCCAAGACCCCTAGGTACCATGCATCCACGCCCAAGACCTCTAGGTACCATGCATCCACGCCCAAGACCCCTAGGTATCGTGCATCCACACCCAAGACCCCTAGGTACCGTGCATCCACGCCCAAGACCCCTAGGTACCGTGCATCCACGCCCAAGACCCCTAGGTACCGTGCATCCACGCCCAAGACCCCTAGGTACCGTGCATCCACGCCCAAGACCCCTAGGTACCGTGAATCCATGCCCAAGACCCTTAGGTACCGTGCATCCTTGCAGCGTACTGCTAATTGCCTCCCTAGAAAGGAGCTAGCCCTACTAAGTGTAGAACATCCCCGTTGCTGCCCCTGTGGACACTAACACCAAGAAATGGAGCCCCAAATACGATCCTCTGACCAACAAAAGGGAATGAGTAACATTACAGACCATCCCGCTGAGGCTTCCGGGTGCAGTCTTTGTTAGTGACGCCTCTTAGGCAACTCTCAAGAGACACTGTTCTCCCAAACTTAATAGCTTTCCCTATTCATTCTCTGTCGATTGAGGTCCCACGAAATACTCTTGAAAAGGTGTTTAGGTTTTGCTTGTTAGCTTGGTTGTTGTTGTTGTTGTTGTTGTTGTTGTTGTTTTCTCCAGAATGGTAGAGTGTGACTGTCGTGACAGTTCCTTCACGGATGTGGTTATGAACTTCACAAGATTATTTTAGGGAGTTTAATAAAATCGAAGCTGTGGATCTGAAAACGCTACCCGGTGAAGGCAATTCCATAAGGAAATAAACTAACACTGTTCAGGACACTGGCCTTCGAGCGGTTCAGTGACATCATAGTTCTCAGAGTGCCTGAAGGGTGTGTGAGGTGTGGCATTCGTACATTCTCCCCTGAATGGTACGTCTCCCTCACTACACTATGGTGGGAAAGTGACCAAAAATTCAAGGCTGAGCCTCAGAACAAAAACAAGAGGCGCGTGTGATGGCTCACAAGTATAAACCCAACTCTCCGGTCAGATCCCCTTTCTCTGTCAGAAAGAGAAACAAAGGATGAGGAAAAGTTGAGGAAGGCAGGGGAGGGTCAACAGGAAAGAGGCTGGAGGAGAGAGGAAAGGGAAGGAAGGAAGGAAGGAAGGAAGGGAGGAAGGAAGGAAGGAAGGAAGGAAGGAAGGAGGGAAGGGAGGGAGGAAGGGGAAGGAGGGGAGGAGGAAGGAAGGGGAGGGGGGGAGGGAGGGGAAACAGGGAGGGGGATAGGGGAGAGGGGAGAGAGGGGGATGGGGAAGGAAGGAGGTGAAGGGAGGAAGGGGGAAGGGGAAGGAGGAAGGGGAGGGGAAGGAGGGAGGGGAGGGAAGGGAAGGAGGGAGGGGAGGGGAAAGGAGGAAGGGGGAAGAAGGGAGGGGGAGGGAGGCAGAGGGAGGGGAGGGGAAAGGAGGAAGGGAGGGGGATGGAGGGAGGGG
Organism: Apodemus agrarius; assembly: GCA_964023405.1. Taxonomy (NCBI): domain Eukaryota; kingdom Metazoa; phylum Chordata; class Mammalia; order Rodentia; family Muridae; genus Apodemus; species Apodemus agrarius. The sequence goes on along the minus strand of OZ030023.1, from coordinate 16,890,817 downwards.
AAATAGGGAAGGGATGGGGAAGGAGAGAGGGGAGGGAGGAAGGGGGAGGAGGAAGGAGGAAAGGGGAAGGAGGAAGGGGGAGGGGGAAGAAGGGGGAGGGGAGGAAGGGGAAGGAGGAGGAAGGGGAAGGAGGAAGGGGAGGGGAAGGAGTGAGGGAGAAGGAGGAGGAAGGAGGAAGGATAGAGGGAGAGAGGGAGGGAAGAAGTGAAGAAGAGAGGATGGAATGAAGAAAGGAGGGAGGAAGGAACAGAAGGAGGGAGGGAGGGAGGGAAGGAGGAAGGAAAGAGGAAGAGAGGAAGGGGAAAGGAAGAAGGATGAAGGAAAGAAAAGAAGGAAGGGGACAAGAGAACCCCTGGTTAAACTGATCATTAAGAACACCAGTCACAAAGGAACACACATGGAATGCATTCACTGATAAGCGGATATTAGCCCAGAAGCTCAGATACACAAGACACAATCCACATATCAAATGATGCCCAAGAAGAAGGGAGGAGTGGCCCCTGGTCCTAGAAAGGCTCAGTGCAGCAGTGTAGGGGAATACCAGGACAGGGAAGTGGGAGGGGGATTGGGGAACAGGGAGGGGGGAACCAGGAGAGGGGAAATCATTTGAAATGTAAATAAAGAATATATCTAATTTTAAAAAAAAGAACAAAATCCATCAATCTCAGCAACCAGAAAACCAAATGGCAGAAATGTCACTCCAGTGGTGGTGTGCTCAGTCTTCCCCCACTTAACAGAACCTGGATTCCTTAGGATGATTCCCTAAGACTTCAGCCCTGACCTGATGCAGGTACCCATCTCTCTACAGACAGCTCCAAAGACCTCGGCTGAGCCGAGCAGTCCAGAGATGCTATTTTAATACATACTGATTGCTCCTGTATTGTGTTTTCATTAAGGCGCTGGAATCCTGGGGCCATGAGTGAGGGCAAGCGGGGGGGGGGGAGGGGGGAGTAGGAGAGGAGGGAGGAGGGAGGAGGGAGGAGGGAGGTGCGCCTCCAGCACTCCTGCTGCCGCACAGCTGTGTGCTATGTCTCAAGTGAGCCTTTCAGACTTCCTCCGGTTTTCCTTCTCACTTGTCTGGCTTCAAAAATGGTGGCTTGTCCCAGACGTAACCACCTCTAAACTCTACTCCCTTCTTAATTATCGCACGCAGTTCAGGATCTAAAGATTTTAATCGCACATGGACTGATGATTCCCAATTTTATCTGCCACCTCCAGCTGCTTCTTTGAGTCCGGGAATGGAAATTCAACTGCCTGCCAGGCATTTCTGTGTGCAGACCCATGGACACTCACAACTCAGCGTTCCTGAAACCTAAATCTGGCTCTCAGCTCCACCATGGCCCAAATGCCCTCTTCTCACCTGCAGTGTGCGTGTGTGTGTGTGTGTGTGTGTGTGTGTATGTGTGTGTATGTGTGTATGTATGTGTGTATGTATGTGTGTATATGTGTATATGTGTCTATATACATTTATAGCCATATGCACATGTACATGTGTATATGTATATGCATATGATGTATGTGATGTATTGTATGTGTGTATATGTATATGTATATATGTATGCATATATACATGTATATTTGTGTGTTTATCACATATATACATATATGATATATCATATACACACACATATACATACATAAAAATCTCCACTTGGGTGTACACACATCTCTGTCTCATCACATGCTCAGAACACAACTATGCATGCACTGTTGTACCTAATAGTTCACATTTGGGGTCACCGCCAGTGAATCCTATATGTTCTTCCTGCTGCAGCAAGCTACGTTTCTTACCCCAGCCACCAGGGCACTGATGATAGCCACCGCCACGCCTGTGCAGAAGTTGGGGTTCCCTCCCATGGGGCCTCCCTGCTCCTTTTGCAACAGTCTAATGGTCCACTTGCTTCCCTAGCAGCCAGTGAGCTTCTAAGTGGTTCTTAACCTGTGGGTCCAGATCCCATTGGCGGCCGCTTGCCAGATATCTTGCATGTCAGATATCCCGCATGTCGGATATTTACAGGATGATTCATAACAGTAACAAAATTACAGTTATGTAGTAGCAATGAAAATAATTTTATGGTTGGGGGGGTCACCGTAACATGAGGAACTGTAAAAGTGTCGGAGTGCTGCTCTAAATGTATGCGGACCACTTCCTGTCCAGACACAAGCCTCCGGTGGCATTTTAGCTTATTTAGTAGCTACGAAGGCCCTGAGTGATCTCACTACCCTTTCCTCTGTAGACATGCCCACGCCCACACTCCCAAACTCACACAGGCATGCACTTCCACACACGCACACTCATACACACACACACACACACACACACACACACACAATCTCTGTGCATTTTTCTACACACACACACACACACACACACACACAATCTCTGTGCATTTTTCTACACACACACACACACACACACACACACACACACACTCTCTGTGCATTCTTCTTTTCTACCACTGTCTTTTCAAAGCGTTAATTAAGGGACTAGAGAGATGGCTCAGCATTTAAGAGCACTGGCGGCTCTTCCCCGAGAAGCAGGGTTCCATTCCCAGTACCCAAATGTGGGCTGGCAACCGTCTGCAGCTCTAGTCTCTGGAAGTCGGATGCCATTTTCTGGCCTCTGTGGGCCCTGTATACATACACACGGCGCATGGACATTCAGGCAAACACTCCTACACATGAATCAAAAACTAATACGATTTTTTTATTTTAATTAATTTACTATAGTATTACTTTATGTGTGTGTGTGATGGGGAAGTGTGAGTGTCATAGGACAACTTTATGGGGTTGGGTCTCACCTTCTACCTTCTGTAGGTTCCAGGGATCAAACAAACGCTGCCTCGGGTCATTAGGCTTTGGTGGGAAGTGCCTTTACCAACTGAGTCATCTCGGTGACTCCCGCACTGGACTGTCTCGATGTATTCAGGCTGATACATCAGAATTCAATAGACTGGTGGCTCACAAACAGCAGGAATGTCTTACTCAGAGTTCTGGCTGCTGGAAGCCCAAGACAGGTGAAGAGCCAACGCCCTGTGAGGACCCCGGATCAGAGGCAGTCACTTCTCTGCAACCACACATGGCAAGGGGGTAGGGAGTCTCTCTGGGTCTGTTTTCAAAAGTCGCTAAGCCATCCCTAAGGACCTGCTGAAAGCCCCACCATCATTTTGAAAGCTGAGAGGATCAAAAGGTTTAGTTCGCCTTGTTCAGCATCGTCCTTCCTTTCTGAACAAAGCCTCTCACAGCAGCCTCTCCTATCAGGCTCTCACACCAGCCTCTCTCATCAAGCTCTCCACCAAGCTCTCACACCAGCCTCTCCCATCAGGCTCTCACACCAGCCTCTCACACCAGCCTCTCCCATCAGACTCTCCACCAAGCTCTCACACCAGCCTCTCCCACCAGCACCTTTACGCATGCCCATGTCTGGATGTTCCTACGTCTCATTTTCTTCCTGTTTCTAATCCCACATCACCTCGGAGATGCTTATCTTGACCAGGCTTTTAGACTCTCCACACGCACACTCTGCCCCTGGCTGTCCTCTTGCCTTGACAGATTTCCAACAAAATCTGCAAGGAACAGATTCGAGGATTCTCCCCTCCCCAACCCCAAGGATGCTGGAGTCCTTTCTATGCACACTCTCCCTTATACTTAGAAATGTCTCTAGACCACATACAACACCTAATACAATGGAAGCACATTGCGTGCCTGGGTTTGTTACAGGAAGACAACAAGGTGCGGGGAGAGTCCGCCTAGTTCAGTGCTAGCACAACCTCCCCAAGTGTTTCAGTCCATCTGCTTGAATCCGCAGATGCACAGAGCGCAGCAGGTTTGGAGAGCTGATTGCATGATTAATGATGGCGCTCTCCTCCCTCCCTCCCTTCCTCGGCACCAGCAGAGACTCACTCAGAAGCACTCTGCTTGAGTTCCTGGTTCCTCCCACCGCATACAGCACACCTTGACGGGCCCTAAATACATTCCTGCTATCTGTGAGATGCTAGCGAGAGCATCGCTGTTCAATGTTACAGAGAAGGGAACTGAAACTCTTGGGAGCTAACAACCTGCTGAAGCCTCCGGGTGCTGGGACTGCGCTTCAAAGCCTCAGTCCAGGGGGCTCTACGGCCCCAGTCTAAGTGGCTCTCCTCTCGCTGCCTCCTTACCTAATCCCAGCGCTGGTGGCTCGGCACCCCCCTGTTTTCACAGGGGGATAATATCTCCTTCCCACCTTCCTCCCTCTGCCTGCCCCGAGGAGCAACCAGCCACAGGCGGCCTGTGTGGAGGAACGCACAGGCAGTTGCAGCAGGCAGGAAAAGATGCAGGCTGTCCAGGGCTTACCTCGTGCCTTTCACCCTGCTGTTCTGTCTCGCCACCGAGCCCCTGAAATGTCAGCAGCTGGCATCCACACCTGCAAGGACCAGCTAAAGCTCCCGGGGGGGGGGGGGCTGGGCTCCCTCCAGTGACCTCGCTGTGGCTGCTTGGACCTGCCCTCTACTGCACGCTACACTCTCCAGGATTTCTGTGCTAATCGTGAGACGCAGAGAAGGGCAGGAAATCCATCTCCCTAATTACAACTTAACTGGATTCCCAGGGACCTTTCGCACCCCAGCAATGAGAACCCTGCTTGGCCAAGCACTGCAAAGAATGCAGTGCTAGGAGGCCACCTGGCCCCTTCCCTGAGCACAGACTACTGCAGCCTGCCTGCTTAAGACCTGCCCCTGAGCACCCCAGCAGCAGGTGACATGGCCCCATCCAGCCACCGCGCCCCAGGATGGGAGCAGGAAGGAACAAGGGTAGTGTGTCCAGACTCTCTCTCGGCTTGCTCGGCTGCGGAATGGTGACTCCTCTGTCCCTTCCTGTTAGCTGACAGCAGCAGAGAGCTCAAATGGTTTTCTGTCATTTACCTCTTTCAGGCTCTTCCCTGAAACCACAGCGGGAGGGAAATAACATCAGAACAGCAACCTAATGACTGGTCTACTGTCACTCCCAAGCCTCAGCTCCTGCATCTTGTTCTGTCTTACCTGCTGCTTCGGAAATGCTGTGTCAGTCGTAGCCATGTGCTGTGCTGGGTTAGCTGTGTGACGGTGATGGAGGTCAAAGGAGCCCAACACTAACCACTGCACCGGGGTCACCGCAGAGCATTCCCTGGGCCCTTAGTGGGGAACCTAGGGGTCCTGCTTCTTCCATCCCATATATGGATGCCAGAGCTGCCGGTGGCCGACAGCCAGGCCCCACCACCCAGTGCAGTTGTCACATCCTCTTGATGGGACATTTTTCTCTTCCAGCCACTAGCTGCCTATTGTCCTATTTGTCAACTCCTGGGGGCCCAGTGCTTCCCCAGAGTGAAAAGCTGTGTTGTGGAAGAGGAGGGGTCGGAAGGGTAAGTAGGGTGTGCAAACACAAAATAGAGAAAGCCAGAATGTGGGATGTCTTCACTGAAGGGCTTTCTGGGCCCTTTGACATCTAGGTTTAAGTTGCAAAGTCTCATGAGAAAAGTAGTAGCAATGGTCTTTCAACTTATTTTGCAAAAGAATGTGTTTATGCACTCACCTAAACTATGGCTTTAGAAACAGGTATGTGCACAAGTGTGCATGTGCCCGTGTGTGTGGGTGTGTGAGTTGGGGGGTGATGTCACCATAAAAATAAATAGTAGTATAGCCGGGCGGTGGTGGCGCACGCCTGTAATCCCAGCACTTGGGAGGCAGAGGCAGGCGGATTTCTGAGGTCGAGGCCAGCCTGGTCTACAGAGTTGAGTTCCAGGACAGCCAGGACTACACAGAGAAACTCTGTCTCGGAAGAAACAAAACAAAACAAAACAACAACAACAACCAAATAGATAGTAGTCACAAACATCGTAAAAATGGACATATGACACGGGAAGCAAGGCACACCAGACCATGAGGACAAAGAAACTCTCCTGTCAGAGAGGCAAGACCTCTAGGGCTTGTATGTCCCGTCACGCGTGCTAGCCCTGCTTTGGAAGAACCTGCCGTGTGTCTTGGGAGGAGGCTATCTTCAGACCACAAATGACATCCTGACACAGTAAGAAGCACCTCGAGTGTCATCTCTCTGGCTACAGCGGAGATCCACATATCTGCACGATGCTAAGGCCATCGATATTGGGCCCAGGCCCTGTGGGTGCAGGCTGGAACGGGCAGAGACCTGGAAGACAGAGGCCCTTTCAGGTTGGTTAATACAGATGTTCAGGAGCTGCCGCGGTTTCCAGGCAGGGGGCAGGCAGGTGGTCCGCCATGCCTGACTCCCCCCCCCCCCCGGAGTGCTCCACTGCCCTGCCAGCTGTCACATCAGATAAGGAGCAGGAAGTCGATCTCCGCCCTGCACTGGGACACGCGTCTCCTAGGCGATCGCCTCCTGCACCACAGCTGCTCAACCCTCACTGGGACACCCCGTAGCACAGAAGAGATGAAAGCCCCGTAGTGACGGCATCAGAGCTACACCGAGGAGAGACACCGGCGTTTCGATGCCAAGACCACGCGCATTATTGGTGATCCCCTGCCTCCTACACTCTAAAGCCTAATCATTTCGAAGTGCACAACTGAACACATGAGCACAGGCTTTCGCTGCCTAATTGAGGAAGTCCTGGAGAAGATTGGCACCTCGAAGGTGCCTCAGGATATGCCTTATCTGTAGTTTCCAGTGCTCGCCTTAGAAAGTCCAGGGTCTATTTGGGTCTCTCTTTCATAGGGTTAGTAAACATGCTGGTTTATTTAAGGTGACACACATCTGGGAATGAAAGCATATCTTATTTACGATGTTTTGATGGTACCTTATAGTGGAAGGAGGATGCAGTGGCCAGCAGGGTAATTCATTGAGGTCATTGGCCTTGGTTAACAAGTGGTGTGGACATTCGGCCAAAAGTACTTTTAAAGATTGTGCTCAGCAGCCGGGTGTGGTAACACACACCTTTAATCCCAGCACTCAGGGGACAGGGGCTGGGGGGCAAGGGCGGGGGCAGGGGTGAGGGTGGGGGAGGCGGGGCAGGGGCAGGGACAGGGGCAGGGGCAGGGGCAGAGGCAGAGGCAGAGGCAGAGGCAGAGGCAGAGGCAGAGGCAGAGGCAGAGGCAGAGGCAGATGGATCTTTGAGTTAGAGACCAGCCTGGTCTTTAGAGTGAGTTTCAGAACAGCCAGGACTACACAGAGAAATCCTGTCTTGAAAACCCACACGGAAGAGAGGGAAGGGGAGGGAGAGGGGGAGGGGAAGGAGAGGGAAAGGGAGAAGGATTGTTTTCAGCAAATACCTTGAAGCTTCACTGTGCATAAGGAACCGTGCCTGGTTTGTGGTGGATACAGTTATACAGACAGGGCCATGCCCTCCAGAAGCTCGCTTACACATAAATACAACGCAAAGCAGGATGCTGAGAAAGAGAGCGGCGGGAAAACTGCTTAGGGGTCTCAGAGGAGGGGCCACTCCTTCCAGAGGGAGCACACCTTCCAGAGGGAGCACACCTTCCAGAGGGAGCACACCTTCCAGCAAGAAATGCGGGGAAAGGAAAACAAGAGGGGGCAGAGAAGGCATGTTCTTGAGGAGACTGTGAATGTTTTGCCCAAGATGGTGGAGGGGGAGGGCGCTCCTCCGAAGAGAGCAACAGTCAAGGAGACTGAGAACAAGGCAAGTCACGTGATACAGCAGAGTGGAGGTTGGAAGAAGGGCGAGGGTGTCTGACTGTGCTTCTGAGTTATCAAACTGAAGCAGAGAGCTCAAACGGGGCGCGGCAGTGGGGCGTGGCAGTGGGCGTGGCAGTGGGTGGCAGTGGAGGAAGGAGAGCTTAATGAGGCTGTGGTCTCCAGCTGCACACCCCATTCTGGCCATTTGCAAACAATCCCACCTTGGTTTTTGAAGACACGTGACATATCTTAGTCTCAGCTTTTTGTCCCCCCCCATTCTGTACCTATTTTGGAGTCCCCCAAAATGCAGCAGACTAAGATGGTGGACGCGTGCCTACAGCGGGCACTTTTCTGATCAGCGTCTTCCTTACCTCTCACCCTAGGCTTCCGGCTGGGAGCTGAAGACCCTCTGTTCTTAACGCAAAGGCAAATGGCTCCTTAGGGGAGGGTCCTATCCCGGCTCAGAAGGGCAGTCTCCTCTGACGAGGTGTAATAGGGGCTCCACAGCAGAGAGTCGCCTCCATTCTTGAGGTCCGCCTACCTGAGCTGCTATACATCTGCCAGCTACAATGAGTACTCTACCCCACAGACGCAGAAATAAGACAGCACGTGTCCACTGATCTTGACTTCCTCATGTTCCAGAAAGCGCTAGAACTTGTTTGGACGCTAACGGTTGTCTGTAGAAGAAGCATGGTGAGTTCCAGATGAAGAGAACCAACCTCCAGTCCCTTACCTATGCGGATGAGAATTCCTGGAAAGAATTCCTACCAGTACCAAGGCCAACTGACTGATCAAAATTCCAATGACCGAAGTGAGTTTGAAGGAGGCAGTTAGCAGGGCAGTGGTGGCGCACACCTGTAATCCCAGCACTTGGGAGGCAGAGGCAGGCGGATTTCTGAGTTCGAGGCCAGCCTGGTCTACAGAGTGAGTTCCAGGACAGCCAGGGCTACACGAGAAACCTTGTCTGGAAAAACAAACAAACAAGCAAACAAAAAGAGGCAGTTTCGAGATCTCATTAGTTTTTCCTGAGCTATGTTTAGCCGCCTTAATGGCCTCTACTTTCTAACCTCTCTGTCAGACCTAACGTTCTGTGACTAGCAGATAAAGCTAAACCTAGAATCCCGATGAACAGAATAAAAACTTTCTCGAGATGAATTAACAAACTCCAGCTCCACCAATCAAAGGGCTGGGAATGCTCTCAGAGAGCTAAGATTTCTCTGTGAAGCCACGCTGTCTGCTTAATGCTTCCATCGATGTGTTTGAAGTGCTTTGCTTTATGACGTTCTTTGTGCTGCTACTATAAAAATTTCATGAAGCTGCTACTTCATTGAAACGCAGAATTTGGAGTGACCTAAATTTATGTCTCCAGGCCGTGGTCACTCGTGTTCGTCTCTAGAATAAAGTATCTTCTATCCCATTTGAGGTGAGGCTTGTTTTTGCACTGATACCAACTATTGGCCATGTTATTTATTCCAAGTCCTGCTTTCTTCTGCTTTAAATGAAGATAAAGATTGTGTCCAGAGAAGGGAGCAGGAAACAGAAGGTTTCACCAGGAGGGGAAAAATAGGATTGAAAACAAAATCAAGATGGAAAACGTCTAGTGATTCCCTTTCTCTGGTTAAATCTCGCCCATGACTAAACTATGCGAATGAGAAAAGTATTTATAATTCTAAGAAAAAAGCAAGAGCAAAATATAACTGCAGTACACCCACTGGCTTTGCAGTAAACAATGTTTGCATAAGCCTATAATATAACAGCCATTAACTTATCTAAGATGTATGCTATAACCACACGGAGGAGGGAGTTAAGGAGCCGTATACACGCATAGGCGGAAGGAGTAAGACTGTTAACCCTTCAAGTGCCTCACTTCGCTGGGCTTGAAAGCAGCAGCAGGGCTCAGAACTGGCCCTCCCTAGCCTCATCCAGGCCTCTGCTTCAACATGACTTCCTTTGTCCAGCGTAGTCTGAAGGACTGGGCCTCCAGGCTGTGGCACCGTCTCCCCAGTTCACCTTTGACCTAACCACGTCTAGCCATAGCTAAGACAGCCACATAGCCCATCACTTGTCCCATAGGAGATCATAACAGACATTGATTCAATGAAGTAATGAATGACTTAGCACACCAGCACGTGATGATTCCCTCAAGATCTCCCTCAAAGCCAGTGTCTCCACTGAATGGACACAGTCCTGTGCTCACAACACATGGTCTTAAGGTGGCCCTAAGATGGCCCTGTGCATTTTTTTTCTCCCTCAGTGTCTCCCTCAGTGATTGGGACAAGAGTACGGTTAAAGCAGGGACCGATTTATGTAGTTCCAGGGTTGGCGGCTTGGAGAAAGGTTGGGAACTTTTTTTTTTTAAGTGAGTCTGAAATTTCGGTGTTGGATGACAGAGGTGGCTGGTCGTTGGAGGCAGTGATTGAGACAGTGTGATTGTCCTTTATTCCACTTTGAAAATGGTTTCCACTGTGGAGTTTATATCGTGTGGATTTTACCACAGAAAAAGGTCTCTTTAAAGCCTCCTTTGGACCACACAGACAGTATCAGAGAAGAGAGTCTAAAGATAGGCATTTCTACCAAGAAGGGTACATAATCAATCAGAAACCATTTATGGAGGGTAGGTCTAAATACACCAAAAACAATGGTTCTCAACCTTCCTAATGCCGCGACCCTTTAATGTAGTTCCTCGCGTCGTGGGGACCCCCCAACTGTAATTGTATTTTCATTGCTACTTCCCAATTGTAACTTTGCTATTGTTATGAATCATAATGTGAACATCTGATAGCAGGATGGTCTTGGGTGACCACCCCCCCCCATGAAAGGGTCACTCTGTACCTAGAAGGGGGTGGCAACTCACAGGTTGAGAATTCTGTAGAAAGAAGCCCCGGAATGGGATAGCGCCTTCCTCAGATTTACCTCTCCACGGGAGCTAGGAAGAAGGCAATTTATGCACCAGTTCCCATCTGCTTGAAGGCTGTGCCCAGGGAAATAGCTGGCACTTCTGGCTGGCTCCTTGTTTCTCTAAAGAAAGACCTCAGGCGAAGAGAGGTGATATCCATAGCTAGATAAATGCAGGCTAGGTGCCGGGGAGGAAAGCCTGGTGGGCTGGGCCAGCATAGGTAGGTCACATGCAATGCCTGAAATGGACGCTTCACGGAGAGCAGTGATTATAGGGACAGTTAAACATCGGAAGACCCACTGGCAGACTCCAGAGCGTTGAACCTGTGGTCTGGGTTCTGTTGTCTCTGTAGCCTTTTCTGACTTTTTGAAATCTGTTTTCACTTTTAAACTGTGTCCGTGCCTTACTTTGAAGATAATGAGCCAGATTCAAAGTGAATATGAATATCACCAGGAAGTCATTCACACTGAATGAATTCTGCTCCCCCACCCCTCCGAGGGAAAAATGTCACAAAATGATTAACCAGCCTGTGAGGGAGAGTAAGAGGCGAGTGGTAACTGGAGAGAAGCCGAACCGAACACACCGGAATCCAGAGGAGGTTGTGTTCAGTTCCAAGCACGGTTTGTCGGCTCCTACTGTGTGCCAGATGCTGTCTCTCTCAGTAAAAGGTACCGAAGGAAGCCCCTCACACTGAGTTCAGCACCCTCACACTGAGTTCAGCACCCTCACACTGAGTTCAGCACCCTCACACTGAGTTCAGCACCCTCACACTGAGTTCAGCACCCTCACTCTGAGTTCAGCACTCCCCCCCCCCCCAGCATCCAAGGCCACCTAGACTTCATCTGGAAACCACCAAGGTCCTCAGACTAAGACTCATTTGGAGATGGAGTCTCTATAGTTGTCATTTTTTAATAAGAAAATTTATCTATCTATCTATCTATCTATCTATCTATCTATGTATCTATGTATCTATCTATGTATCTATGTATCTATCTATGTATCTATGTATTTATCTATCTATCTACCTATCTATTTATTTATTATATGTAAGTACACTGTAGCTGCACCAGAAGAGGGCATCCAATCTCATTACAGATGGTTGTGAGCCACCATGTATTTGCTGGGATTTGAACTCAGGACCTCCAGAAGAGTAGTCAGTGCTCTTAACCACTAAGCCAACTCTCCAGCCCAGAAAAACAATTTTTACTATACACTATGCAGAGTCTTAGCTGTTTCCCCTGGGATTCTTTTTTTTTTTTTTTAATTGGACAGTTTCTTTATTTACATTTCAAATGTTATCCCCTTTCCTGGTTTGCCCTGCTCCTGGTAACCCCCTATCCCATCCTTCCTCCCCCTGCTTCTATGAGGGTGTCCCTCTACCCACCCAACTCCCACCTCCCCACCCTCAATCCCCTTACACTGGGGCATCTATGGAGCCTTCATAGGACCAAGGACCTCTCCTCCCATTGATGCCTGACGAGGCCATCCTCTGCTACATAGATGTTGTTAGTTAAGATGAAGTCACAATGAGGTAGGATAGCCTTGTTCCAGTGACTGGTGTCCCAAGTGACAGCCGTGTTAAGACACTCAGAGGAGAAAGTTGTGTAGACAGAGGGGTGAGGGCATGCCTATCAGGACCACCTGAGGTTACTGGTGGCCGGAACTTGGGAGGAAGGCCTGGAATGGGCTATCCCTACAAAACTGGATCTTGACAGTGTGGGTTCTAGACTTTTGCCACCAGGCTGCTGCTTCAAGCCAGAAGCATGGAGACTCATTATGGCTGCTACAGGAAGATGTCCCTCCTCTCACAACAGTCTTCGCCTGAAAGGGAGGCCTTAGGCTGTGCCCTTCACACTTCTGAGTCTCCTCCCAAATTACAATGGCCAGTTTTAGTCAACTTGACACAAGCTTGAGTCACCCGGGGAGAGGGGACCTCAGAAGAGGAAGGGCGGCCATCAGACTGGCATATTGGCACGTCTATGGAAAGTTGTGTGTTAATCAATGATTGATGGGGGAGGGCCCAGCCCACTGTGGGTGGCCCCGTATTGTATAAGGAAGCAGGCTGAGTGCGCCCCAGTAAGCAGCATCCCTCCATGGTCTCTGCTTTCATTTCCTGGCTCAAGTTCTTGCCCTGGGTTCCCCAGATGGCGAACTGGAACGCGTAAGCTAAATAAAACCCTTTCTCTCCACGATGCTTTTGGCTGAGCTGTTTAATCACAGCCGCAGAGAAACCCACTCGTTCTCCACCCATTGGCTGTGAACACAGCTGGCCCGCTGAGCTGGGGTGTCCACGAGGAACCCTGGAATGGAAGCTGGACTTTGAAGACAGGTAACGAACAAGGTGGGGGGTTCCCCCCTCCAGCCCCTGAACAGAGCGCGTCTTCCGGTTTCACGTACCTACTGCTGAATCTAATCCCAGATCAGTGTGCTAAGTAATGCGATAAAGGCAAAGAACTGGACCATTAGTTTCACCTGGAGAGATCCGGCATCTCGGAACGTGCTATGACAGCTGCCTTGGCGGGGAAGCCATCGGCCAGGGCATGCGACGCAGGGAGGCACTCCAAGGAAGGACGGCCTTTAGGGACACGGTCGGTGGGTGGCATGGCAGAGTGCTTCAGGGCAGCCACCTGTGGTTCTGTGAGGACGAAAGTTTGGGGTGCAGGGCAGACAACGGTGGGGTTGAGGATGAGGCAAAGACAAGGGGACGGACACTTCAAATGCTGTCCTCAACACTTCCCCCCTCTCCGTCAAGGGAAGGCCCACTAAGAGCGAACAGTCTTGACAAGGAGCAAGGCCAGGCTCAAAAGAGCGCTTTAGTGTAGGAATGATGGCATCAAGAGAGGAAGAGACCAAAGGGCCAGGTTAAACAAATAAAAAGGCTGTTTGATTTTATGACAGCAAGAGCTGAGCTAGTGCTGTGGCCTGGGAGAGAAGGGCAAAGGCTCTTCACAGTACAACTGCAGTTGCAAGCCGATTAACGGTGGAATGTTACAGACGATCCCTCAACAGGGGAATAGACACAGAAAACGTGGTACATTTACACAGCACTAATTAAAAACAATGAATTCATGACATTCTTAGGCAAATGGATGGAACTAGAAAATATCATCCTTAGTGAGGTAACCCAGTCACCAAAAGAACACATACGGTGTGCACTCACTGATAAGTGGATGTTAGCCCAGAAGCTCGGAATACCCAAGACACAATTCACAGACCAAATGAAGCTCAAGAAGAAGGAAGACCAAAGTATGGATACTTGGGAGCTTCTTAGAAGGGGGAACAAAATTCCCACAGGAAGAGATACAAAGACAAAGTGTGGGGCAGAGACTGAAGGAAAGGCCATCCAGAGACTGCCCCTCCTAGGGATCCATCCCATATACAGTCACCAAACCCAGACACTATAGTGGATGCCAACAAGTGCTTGCTGACAGGAGCCTGATATAGCTGTCTCCTGAGAGGCTCTGCCAGTGCCTGACAAACACACAGAGGTGGGTGCTCTCAGCCAACCATCGGACTGAGCACAAGGTCCCCAATGGAGAAGCTAGAGAAAGAAGCCAAGCCCCATAGGAGGAACAGCAATATGAACCAACCAGTACCCCCAGAGCTCCCAGGGACTAAACCACCAACCAAAGAGTACACATGGAGGGACCCATGGCTCCAGCTGCATATGTAGCAGAGGATGGTCTTGTTGGACATCAAAGGGAGGAGAGGCCCTTGGCCCTGAGAAGTTCAGTGTTCCAGTATAGGGGAATAGCAGGACAGGGTAGCAGGAGTGGGTGGGTTGGTGAGCATGGGAGGGAGAGGGGGAGGATGGGATAGGGTGTTTTCAGAGGGGAAACCAGGAAAGGGGATAACATTTGAAATGTAAATAAAGAAAATATCTAATAAAAAAAGACTCCATTTCCTGGATTGGAGCAGGACAGGACCCATCCTGATACAAGCAGGCCGGAGGAGTGGGGGAATGCTCTCTCTGGACTCAGCTCCAATTATCTTCTTTCTTTTCTGAAGGGAAAAAATGCTGTTCTTTTCTCAGGGGTGTCCCCGTTCTACCACCAGTGGCCACTAGAGGGAGGCAGAAATAGGAGGTGGTCTTCCCAGCGGAGCCAGCCATAGCAGTGGGCCAAGCAGACAAAGTACCAGAGTCTTACAGGGCAGTTCTCAGTCTGTGGGTCGCGACCCATTTCATAGGGGTCACCTATGCCCGGAAAGCCATCAAAAACAAACAAACAAACAAACAAACAAAAACATAGACATCTACACTGTGGGCCATAACAGTAGCAAAGTTATAGGTATGAAGTAGCAACAAAATAATTTCATGGTTGCCCAAGATGTGGGGGGTGTGGGGAATGGGGATGGGGAGTGTTACATGAGGAACTGTATTAAATGTAGCGACAACATTAGGAACGTACGTAGAAAACCAGTATCCTAGAACCAGCCCTAAGCAGATTTCCAGAACCAGCATCAGCCAGGCAGTGACCTCAGAGCCTTTTTTTTTTTTTTTTTTTTTTTTTTTTTTTTTGTACCTTCTGCTTGTCAGAGTTTGAATCTGTGCTGCCAGTCACAGGGCTCGGGTTCAGCCCCTGGCTGGTGGGACTATTTGGAAAGCTGTTACACACTTCGAAGGTGAGGTGTAGCTGGTGGGCGTGGATCACCAGCTAGGAACCTTCAGAGGCTATTTCTGTCTGCCTTCGCCATCTGTGGAGGACCCGACAGGCACTTGGGTGGCCTCGGAGCCATGATGCCTCGCCCTGTGCTGGCCCTGAAACTGTCAGCAAAAAGAAATCTTCATTTCCTCATTGTTCTGTCGGGAATTTGTCTCAGTGGCACAACAGGACTAACACTGGGCCTCAGTCTCCTGAGGTGTGGGTAGGAGGTAGACTGTGTTCTCGTGTCCTGGCCCGAGTCTTGGCTTCTGCCAACCCTTCCTCAAAGGCTTCTGGGTCCAACCTCAGGCAACTTCTGTCAGCCTTTCACGGGTGGCTGTTTCCTTCCTAACCCTGTCTGGCTCCCCCCCACTTTTATGGTACCCTCTAGCCAGTTCCTAATATTAAATCCACTCTGTCACACATGTCCTGGCTGAGAGCATTGGTGCACAGACAGTCTGCGCAGATAGATTCAACCCACAATGGGGTTTTGAGTTGTCTGGTCATATCTCCAGACCTCTGGGAATTGTCCAGTGGAGGGCAGTGACCCACAGTCTGGAGTTTGGAAGAGAAGGGCAGTCCACCTTTCTGGTGCGGGTCACGGTTAACTCCTCAGGGAGCAGAGGATGAGAGAGAAAGGACCGGAGGTAGAGACGCAGGAGCCCAAATAAAAAGGCAGACGGGACGTCAAGCCTGTGGCTGGAGCACAGGAAGCCACGGTGCTCCAACAGCTGGGAGTGATCAGCAAAGCCTAAGGTCTCCTTGCCCCAGGAAAACCCTTTGAACAGAAACCTTTTGCTTTTAACCCTTCTACAATACCTAAGCTAATAAATAAAAAACACGGTGCCTCACACCTTCCATCTCAGTACTGGGGAGGCAGAGGCAGGCAGATCTCTAAATTTAAAGCCAGCATGAACTATATAACAAGTTCCCGGCCAGCCAAGGATACCCAGTGAGACCCTGGGCTCTCAGACAACTCTTGTGGGTTTGGTGATGGTCCTCCCTGCATAGGAAGGAGGCGGAGTCCACTGGAAGCAGACAATGAGACACACTGATCGGAGCGTATGGGAAAGGACCAGAGGGCAGCTCCATCTTCACACAGGGACACTTGAGTCCCTTTAGAGGCTGTGGGAAGCAGCCAAGCAAAGTGAGGTCGCAGAGCAGCAGTGTGACAGAGCCCGGAGGGCACATCTGCAGCCACTCTGAGGCTGCTAATTCACCCAACACAATATGTCATTGCAGCAAAGCTGCCAGGCACTGCCCCAGCTGCTGGGATAGCAGTCAAGAGAAGGGTGAAAGCCAGAGGCTGGAAGCAAGGTGGTCCAAGTAGCACGTTTCTTGGCAAGATCGCAGCAGGATTCAAGCCGGGCAGGCTGGGGGTCTGGGTGGCTGACTTTGCAACATCTGTCTCCTCCCCTGAAGATGACAGATGATTTTCTGAGCCAGATAGGGCCCCTGCCCTTCCGCTGACCCTAGCGAGCTGCTCTGACATCAAGGGTGTTTCATTTACCCTTAGATCAATGAAGAGAGTGGCTTGCATATTCCAGTGCCCTTGGTGTGGCCTTGGTTCTACAGCCTAGCTGTACAGTACACGCTGGCTTTCTTCCTTTGGATCTCCAGCTGTATGTATGTGTGTGTGTGTGTGTGTGTGTGTGAGAGAGAGAGAGAGAGAGAGAGAGAGAGAGAGAGAGAGAGAGAGAAAGAGAGAGAAAGGGGTGGGGGTGGGGGAGAAGAGACCGAGAGAGGGAGATAGAGGAGTGTATCTGTGTGAGTATATGTGTGTGTGAGAGTGTGTGTAAGTGTATGTGTGTGTGTGTGTGAGAGAGAGAGAGAGAGAGAGAGAGAGAGAGAGAAGAGGAATGTATCTGTGTATGTATGATGTGTGTGTGAGAGAGAAAGAAGGAATGTATCTGTGTATGTGTGTGTGTTTGATGTGTGTGTGAGTGTGTGTGTGTGTGTGTGTGTGTGTGTGTGAGAGAGAGAGAGAGAGAGAGAGAGAGAAGAGGAATGTATCTGTGTATGTATGATGTGTGTGTGAGAGAGAAAGAAGGAATGTATCTGTGTATGTGTGTGTGTTTGTTGTGTGTGTGTGTGTGTGTGTGTGTGTGTGTGTGTGTGTGTGAGAGAGAGAGAGAGAGAGAGAGAGAGAGAGAGAGAGAGAGAGACCGTGTCCATGAGTGTGTGTGCATGGTGGTGAAGGGGCTCTAGTTGACTTTTCCCCTGGCTATTGTCAGTACAATTACAACCAACTGAATCATATCTAAGATGACAGCACCAGCCACATCTTCAAACAAAACATGTTCCACCCACAACAACAAAGAAAGCACAGATCCAAGATCCCGGGGCCATTGAGAGCATCTCCCCCAGCACCGCCCTATGGGATGGATGAGGTTGGAATGTTCAAACATCTCTGTCTCCACAGCCCTACTGGGTCTCCTCACAGTTCACTTACTAAGCACGCTATCTCCCATGTAAAAGCCCTGCAAGGAAAACTTGGTGCCGGCCCTTCTTTCCAGTGGCTCCTTCTAACACTGCGGCTGGCAGGGCGGAGTGACCCGTCCTCCTAGAACGAGCCAGGATTCTCTGGAGTGCACTTTTTGGTATCCAGAACAATTCTTTTCGCCTTTCTTTGGTCAGCCTCCCAACGTTTTAGATAACACGGTCTTCCCTAGCGGCATGGTGTATCATTAGCGGAGCCTCCACTTTGAGAGGGGTGAGCTGGTGACATGATCGTCAACTTTACACACTTTTATCAGAGCGGGACCAACCGAAATGCTGTCACCCCGCCTCTATCTTCTCATGGAAGCCTCTCATTTCTCTTGCTTAGTCGCCAAGACAACTGAGAGCATCTAAACAATGGGCTTAAGCCTTGGATGAAACAAACGCCCAAATGCATCAACTTCTCAGGAGAAATGCAGCGAATCGGACACAGCTCTGGCATCGGAGTGGTTTGCGCATGTCCAAACACGGGTTCCTGGGGCCTCAAGGACATCGCCAAGCTCAGTGTTTAATTTAATTACGGATCTGTTATTTTTTCAAGGTAGCCAGTTTGGCTCAGAGCCAGAGAGGACTGCCTCTCCGCACAATAAAACAACCCTTATTAATTTACCACGAATACAATCAAAGCTTTGATCTTAGCAGGCAGGGAAAAAAAATTATCAGTTCCCAGATTGGTATGCGAGAAATATCATTTTTTTTAATTCTCTTTTAAATGTGTTCTTTGAAAATTGTGTGCAGCATGTTTTGATCATCTTTAGCACCACCACCCCCAGCTCCTACATATCCATCCACCCTTCCCTACACACCCAAATGTGTGTTCTCAGTTTTTCTTTCTTTCTTTCTTAACCTATCAATTCCAATTTGCAATGCTCATGTATTCTTGGATATGTCCTTACACTGGAGTATTTGACTCACCAGGGGCTATACTCTTAAAGAAAACCGACTCCCCTCCCCCAGCACCTATCAACTGTCAATCACTCCTTTGCTAGGGGCAGGACTTGATGCCCAACTCTCCTCTGCAAGCTGGATTCCGGTCTGCCTTGATCTTGCAT
The DNA here is from genome assembly GCA_964023405.1 of Apodemus agrarius. Taxonomy (NCBI): domain Eukaryota; kingdom Metazoa; phylum Chordata; class Mammalia; order Rodentia; family Muridae; genus Apodemus; species Apodemus agrarius. The sequence continues at coordinate 16,872,107 of OZ030023.1, read as the reverse complement.
GGGGCTCGTGCGTGCTGTCAAAATTGCCCCTAGGTTCAGATGTGCAGCGACCCTGCTGCGTCTGGAAGAAGCTCTTTCCTCCTCGTCACCTACCACCTCTGGCTCTGACATTTTAAGCTCTCCTCATTCCGGAACAGCAAGAGGGGCGTCACCATTTCACCCCTACCACTCTCAAGAGTCATCTCAGAGAGCTCGTACTCACCGCGTGTCTGGGAGGAGGTTTGCAAGCCTCAGGGTTTCCACTAAGTCACAGATGGCGCTGGCTCGCCATGATGGCTGGAGACCTGTTAGACACTTGCAGATTGCAGTTTTCGTTCCCCGGTCCATCTTTGCACATGGAAGTCTGCTAAGGCAAGGACTGCCTGGCCGTGAAGAGGCCCCACCGCCAGGAGCCCCCACAGCAGCACCTGCTGGTTATTGCTGTCCATACTCCCTGCCCCGCTACTAGAAAACCCCTCCACTCTCCCTCCACTTAAGTCTCTCCTTTCTCTCCCTTCCCCATAACATCCACAAAGTAATCTACACAATGGGCTTAAACCTTGAACAAAACCAAAGCCCAGAACAAACTTTTGGCGGGAAAGAGCCGCCATGTGAGCTTACACGCCTCTCTCCCTCCTCTGCGCAGATGCTGGAGAGGGACACAGAGCCCTCCACAGCACGGCCGGAACAGGCTTACAAGAGAAAGGAGTTGGGACCTTGCCAAACAAAGCTACGGACATAGGGACTGGAAGCAAATTCTTGAAAATATAAAATTTCAGGAGAGAAATATGGTAAAAAAAAAAAAAAAAAAAAAAAACTTGGGCTAAAGAGGATAAGAAACAGAAGGGAGGGGTCCCAAAAAGACAAAAATCAATGAAGAAATCTATAGTATGCGGAGAATGCCAAGGAGCAACAGCAGAAAGCCAAAACTAAGTACAAAATCAGACAAGACCCTAAAATATCCAATGGAAAGAATCACAGATGATAAACAGTTAGCTGCTGGAGCAGGGTAAGAGCGGTGGAGCACTGTGTAAAACACGCCCATCATCATGACCCGTGGAGAATGTGAATCAGGAGAGGCAGAGACCCGTCCCTTCCTCTCAGCATTGGATAATCGTTAGAATTCTCTGGAAACAAATTAAAGGAATTGACGCCATCTAGGAAACCTAAAGACTGTGCCCCAGGTGGGAGAGCAGCTGTGTTCTGTGTGTGTGAGTCATCCCCCAGGGACTGGGTCCCTTCCAGTGTCCCAAATGGTCCCACACTGTTATTAGAATACATAGATGTAACTTGCTACTCTTGCACTGGGCTAAACGTTTACCTGGCATATCATTTGCCACCGTATATTGCGATGGTGAGGTCCCCATTGCTGTGACAAAATACCTGAGGAAAGTCAACCTCAAGAAGAAAGGTCTACTTTGGCTTCAGTCCATGGTCACTCTTTTGAGTCCATTGTTGCTGGCCTGTGGTGAGGCAGAAACAGGCATGGAGCCTGTGGTGAAGACAACCTGCTCATCTCGTGGCAGTTAAAAGCAGAGGAAATAAAAGTGAAAGGCTCAGGGACAAAACACAGACCTCTTGTGCACTCACTTCCCCAGTGTCCGCCTTCTCCAGCAAGGCTCCGCCTTCCCCAGCAAGGCTCCGCCTTCCCCAGCAAGGCTCCGCCTTCTCCAGCAAGGCTCCGCCTTCCCCAGCAAGGCTCCGCCTTCTCCAGCAAGGCTCCGCCTTCTCCAGCAAGGCTCCGCCTTCTGACAATTCCATTCCCCCAAAAGTTCAGTAAGTCCACTAAATGAGTCTATTGGTGAGATTTAGCCCTTGTGATCCTGTTGTCCTCCAAATGCCTCACTTCTGACCACACTGCCCACCACACCTTCAGCAAAATGAAATTTCGGAGGATTTCAAGTCTACACCGTAACAAGTACACACACTCCGAGGGCGCCCAGGAGTGATCCCAACACTCCGGAGGCAGGGGCTTTTAGGATTGCTACTAATTTGAGAACAATGAGCCAGAGGAAAAGAAAAGCAATATTACTTAAGAATTCCCTCGAAGCAGTGAAATGCGTTCGATTTTTTAAAATCAAGACCTTGATGAGCATACTTTTAAGTGCTCTCTGTATAGAATGGGAAGAAGATGCGGAACAATAAAGACCTCGAGCAAGTGCTTGGTGTGAGCTGACCGAGAAGCATTGCAGAGTGCAGTGTATTCTGCTCTAAAACAGGAATACCCATGGCTTCTCTTTTGGGGGACGAGACTGAGACCCGGTCTTATTCTGTAGCCTGTACTGGTCTAGAACTACGTAGCCCAGGCTGGCATCCAACTCGTAACAGTTCTTCTCCTTCTGTTTCCACCCCAACATGCTCCACCGCCATGAACTCTGTTGTGCCATCCCTGCTATGATAGAAGGTGTGACCCAAAACAAACGCTCCTTCAGGTATTTTTATCACGGCAACACACGTACACACAAAAAAGACACCATGTTTATGTGAAACAGATACTAATGGAATTTTTCATTCTTCAATTCTGAATATTGACACAGACATTTATTCAAAACGAATGAAGTGAATCTTTGACTTTGGGGAAATGAACATTATTTGTTGCTGGTGACAAACACAGTAGTTCAAGCAAACGCTGGAAGTTTTGGAAACTTCCCATGTAACAGAGACTTTTCTGCTGAAATCATGGGTTGACGTGAAAGAATGCAATCTTTTAGAAGGAAAGTATTAGAATTGGTCATGGCTCTGCATCCCAGAGAACCGGGACCCAAATGGCCAGCCCACGATGTCCAAAACCATGCAGAAGCAAATAATTCACTCAGAATGCAGAAGAAACCAACAAATGCCATCTTAACAGAGAGAAAAGGTCACCGACATGGTTTCTGATTCCACATAGCGACTAGCCTTTAAGAAACTACTACTTGTCAAATTGCTGTGTAATCAAAGAATAATAGCCTAGATTATTTGAAAAGACTATCATTTTTTTCTAACTACAAATCCAAGCAAGGGTATATTTTCTTCGCATACCTCAACAAAATAGCAGTTATAATTTTGAAACGAGATAAGGAGCTACCTCTCTTTTGTTGATGAGGTTCACAAAAGGGTGAAACAAAACCACATTTTTCACGTTTTAGAAAAGTCATTTTTATTTAAAATGTTTTTACATCAACATATAGTTGGCTTGGGGTTGTTTATACATTGTGTGATTTTCTCCAACAAATATGTTTGTGCATATGTTTGAAATATAGAAATATTGGAAAATGGCTAAATAAACGAATTAACATATATTATCTCCTGTGCATATTGTTTCTTAGAATAAGAATATTTAAAATCTACTCTTTTGGCAATTTTCCAGAATACATTACTATATACTTTAGTTACATGCTGCACAATATATTTCCTGATTTATTGTTCCTATCTGAATGAAGTTTTGTGTCCTTTGAGCAGCATGGAAGTTGCCATTATACTCTCTAAAGTGTGTGTGTGTGTGTGTGTGTGTGTGTGTGTGGTGTGTGTGGTGTGTGGTGGGGGGGTGGGGGTATTGTGGGTGTGTGTGTGTGTGTGGGTGTGGTATGTGTGTGGGTGTGTGGGGTGTGGGGTGTATTATGCAAGTTTGTGTATGTGGTGTTTTTGAATGTGTATGTGTATATATATGTGGTGTGTGTATGTTTTGTGGTGTATGTATGCCTATGTGTATATATATATATATATATATATATATATGTTATATGTGTGCATGTGTACATATGTGTGGATATGTATGTATGTATATATGTACGAGCATGTGTGTGGTGTGTGTGAATATGTAGGTAATGTGTGTATGTCTGTGTCTGTGTATGTATGTGCATGTGCGTATGTATGTGTGCGTGGTGTGGTGGTGTTTATGTGTATGATTATGTGTGAGTGTGTGCATGAGAAAGAGAGAGGGGGATTGAATAAAGAGCCTCGTGAGTGCTAGCCAAGTTCTCCAGCTAAGCCTCACTCCAGCCTACTATCTATTTCTATGAGTTCAAGTGATTTAGATTCCACAATTAAGTATGAGTCTGAGACGATTGCTTTTCTGAGCCTGTCTTGTTTCACTTAATATCATATCCACTGTCATCACAAATGACAAGATTTCCTTTTTTAAATGATGAAGAGGGTTTTATTATATACACAAACAGCCCCCAGTTAACAGTGGCTAGACTTGTAACGTTTTTATTCCACAATTGTGTGAGAGTGATATACATTCAGTAGAAACTATAGTCTGAATCCTGAAGTTGGATCATTTCCCAGTCTATAAAAATAAGGTGCGCTACTGTTTTATGATGCTGGACAGGGGTGACAAGCCACAGATCCACCCACCACTCTGTCAGGAAGACAACCTGTTCTGTATCCCCTGCTAAATTACATCAATGGGCCTTCATATTTGGTAGGTTGTGTGTTGTACTATCTAGGGTTAGCTGAGGAGAATGGGCAGATTGAGTAACTAGTAAAGGAGACATTGGATTGACTTACATGAAGCAGTTAAGAGTTGTCCAGCAAAGGCTGTCTCACTAGAAATGCTGAGACCTCCGAGAACTCCCTCAGAGAACGCCATAGCTGCTCAAGTCCTTGAGGCGGTGTTCCTCAGATGTCACCATCTGGTGCTGAAAACCTGCAGGACTCATAGAGAGCGCCTTCGGTTCATGTGGGAAGCCTGAGGAAGCTGTTTCTGGTATCAGGGAAGGATCAGTAGTATCAACAACAGGCTTGATGGACTTCTAAGCAAGACTGAAGGTCAAATGATCAAAGACAAAAATCTTGTCTTCTTCCCCATCCTTTCATACACACAGCGATCAGAAGGCGCCGCCCACATTAGGGTGTGTGTTCCCTCATCAATCAACCAATCAAGACAGCCCTACAGACAGGCCAATGGGTCAACCCAATGTAGAAATCCATCACTGGGGCTCTCTTTCAAGTTATTTTAGGTTTATGTTAGGTGACAATCACAGTTAATAACAAGTATATTTCTGATTTATGGTTTTTATAAGAGAATAGATTTGAGATGAAACCCCAATGTAAGTCTATAGGGAGCACGTTTTCTTGATTCATTCATTCGTTGATGAGCACAAAGTTTGCATCCATGTCATTTGACTTCTGAGAACAGTACCACAATACATCGCTGAATGATGACGTCTCTCCAAAGCTCTGATTTCCTTTCCTTGTAATTGCACCAAGTAGTAGGCTCCCACCCAGCCTAGGTGGCCGTGATGTTTTCATCTCCGAGGGAACCTTCATGCTTTTCCTATAACAGCTGTATTAATTTACACCGCTGCCAAGAGAGTACATGGTCATCTTTCATCTTCTGCATAATAACAGCCGCTCTAGCAAGTAGGTGTGAGTGACTATTTACAGGTGTCTCATCTCCCTGAAAATTTAATTTGCATTTCCCTTATAATCCCTGATGCAAAGCATCTTTTAACCATTTGAGTATCTTCAGAGAAATATCCATTCTGCTCCTTGTCCGTTTTTTAATTAGATTATTTCCTTAGTATTGAGCTTTTTCATCTCCGTATGTGCTTCAGACAGGAGCCATGTAGTAGTCACGTGGTTTGTTAGTTATCTCTTCACACCGTTGACTGCTTCTATTGTTCATGGGTGTCTCTTGGCTCTCTTTGGACATGCAGAAGCTTTGCATTCACTGTAATCCATTCTCATGTTTGTTGACTGTTTTTCAGATCATGTGCAAACATTCACTGTCTAGACCAACATCATTACCCTCTGCATTTTTCTCCTGTTAATTTTTTAGACATTCAGATTTTATGTCTTTTATGCCTTTGAGATGATTTTTGCATCTGATACAGAGTAAGAGCCTAATTTTATTCTTCAGAACAAGGATAACCAATTGTCCCAAGGTCTTAAATAAATTAATGAATAAATTTGACTTTTATTAAATGTAATTTCTAATGCAATCAATATAAATAGAAGAAAATATAAAATTAATATCCCTTAAAAGACTTCAATATTTTTTCTAATTAAAGGTCTTATGCCATTTAAAAGCTTTATTATAGAGAGATTCTTGTTCATATGCTTTGAAAGAACTACACAGGCATATTTATCACATCATTACTAGTAGTTTGCAAAACCTGTAAGCCATTCAGGTACAGCTCGATAAGTTCAGCACGGTATACTCACATAATGGAATAACACCCAACAATGAAAACTGATAATCCAACAACAGAGGTTAACATTGCTAATACAATGCTAAAGTGAGGAAGAAGGCTGGAGCATATATCCACTTCCATGAAACTGATGAAACAAAATATAAAAAAATTCAAATGTAAACCATGTATATTTATTTGTACAAGTTTTAGAATGAGATAAGGAACTGAACAATCCAGTTCACCACCAAGTCCATCTCTGAAGAGAGAGCCTAGAAGGCTGGGGTACCACACACCTGTTTCATACTATCAACTGAAGTAAGGACATGGGTAATTGTGGGTTTGATTTGCATTGTACACATCTTTTATTGAATTTTTATATGTATCGCATTTTATCAATCAACAAAAGTTAGATAGAGAAAAAAAGCTCATGAAAGCTATATTCATCTTAAATTGGTCTTAACCTGTAGCTCAAGTACTAGGATTACAAGTATGAGTTGCTGCTGTACCTGTTTAGTATTTTTTTTATTCTAAATTCTTTTTTTATTCGATATTCTTTGTTTACATTCCAAAGGCTTTCCCCTTTCCCAGTCCCCCCCCCAACATATGTCCCATAAGTCCTCTCCCCCACCCAACTATTCCCCAATCACCACACACACACACTCCATTTCTCTGTTCTGGTACTCTCCTACAAAACTGGATCCAATCTTTTCAGGCCCAGGGTCCTCTCCTTTCTTCTTCTTGGGAATCATTTGACTTGCTAATTGGGCCTTGAGAATTTAGGGCTTCTGGGCTCATTAATATCCACTTATCAGTGATTGCATTTCATGTGTATTCTTTTGTGATTGGGTTAACTCGCTTAGGATGATATTTTCCATATCTAACCATTTGCCTACAAATTGCATGAATTCATTATTTTTAATTGCTGAGTAGTATTCCATTGTATAAATATACCACATTTTCTGTATCCATTCCTCCTTTGAGGGATATCTGGGCTCCTTCCAACTTCTGGCTATTATAAACAAGGCTGCTATGAACATAGTGGAGCATATGTCTTTATTGTATGCAGGGGAATCCTCTGGGTATATGCCCAGGAGTGGTATGCCAGGGTCCTCTGGAAGTGACATGCCCAATTTTCTGAGGAATCTCCAAACTGATTTCCAGAGCGGTTGTACCATCTTGCAATCCCACCAACAGTGGAGGAGTGTTCCTCTTTCTCCACATCCTTGCCAGCACTTGTTGTCTCTTGAGTTTTTAATCTTAGCCATTCTGAATGGTGTGAGGTGGAATCTCAGGGTTGTTTTGATTTGCATTTCCCTGATGACTAATGATGTTGAACATCTCTTAAGGTGTTTCTCGGCCATCCGAATTTCTTCTGGTGTAAATTCTTTGTTTAGCTCTGTACCCCATTTTTTGATAGGGTTATTTGGTTCTTTGGGGTCTAACTTCTTGTGTTCTTTGTATATATTGGATATTAGCCCTCTGTCAGATGTGGGGTTGGTGAAGATCTTTTCCCACTTTGTTGGTTGCTGTTTTGTCCTTCTGACAGTGTCCTTTGCCTTACAGAACTTTGTAATTTTATGAGGTCCCATTTGTCAATTCTTGATCTTTGAGCATAAGCTATTGGTGTTCTGTTCAGGAGCTTTCCTCTTGTGCCCATGTCCTCCAGGGTCTTCCCAAGTTTCTTTTCTAATAGTTTCAGTGTGTCTAGTTTTATGTGGAGGTCCTTGATCCACTTGGAGTTGATCTTAGTACAAGGAGATAAGAGTGGGTCAATTCGCATTCTTCTGCATGTTGACCTCCAGTTGAACCAGCACCATTTGCTGAAAAGGCCATCTTTTTTCCACTGGATGGTTGTGGCTCCTTTATCAAAAATCAAGTGTCCATAACTCTGTGGGTTCATTTCTGGGTCTTCAATCCTATTCCATTGATCTACTTGCCTGTTGCTGTAACAATACCATGCAGTTTTTAACACAATTGCTCTGTAGCACTGCTTGAGGTCAGGGATATTGATTCCCCCAGAAGTCCTTTCATTGTTGAGAATAGTTTTAGCTATCCTGGGTTTTTTGTTGCTCCAGATGAATTTGAGAATTGCTCTTTCTAGATCTATGAAGAATTGAGTTGGGATTTTGATGGGGGTTGCATTGAATCTGTAGATTGATTTTGGCAAGATGGCCATTTTTACTATATTGATCCTGCCAATCCAGGAGCAAGAAATATTTTTCCATCTTCTGAGGTCTTCTTCGATTTCTTTCTTCAAGGACTTGAAGTTCCTGTCATACAGATCTTTCGCCTGTTTGGTTAGAATCACGCCAAGGTACTTTATGTTGTTTGTGGCTATTGTGAAGGGTGTTGTTTCCCTAACTTCTTTCTCAGCCTGCTTGTCCTTTGAGTACAAGAAGGCTACTGATTTGCTTTAATTTGAGTTAATTTTATAACCAGCCACTTTGCTGAAGTTGTTTATCAGCTGTAGAAGTTCTCTGGTGGAGTTTTTTGGGTCGCTTAAGTAAACTTTCATATCGTCTGCAAATGATAGTTTGACTTCTTCCTTTCCAAATTGTATCCCTTTGACTTCCTTATGTTGTCTAATTGCTCTCGCTAGAACTTCAAGTACTATATTGAAAAGATATGGAGAGAGAGGGCAGCCTTGTCTAGTCCCTGATTTTAGTGGGATTGCTTCAAGTTTCTCTCCATTTATTTTGATGTTGGCTACTAGTTTGCTGTAGATTGCTTTTACTATGTTTGGGTATGGGCCTTGAATTCCTGCTCTTTCCAAGACTTTTAGCATGAAAGGATGCTGAATTTTGTCGAATCCTGTTTAGTTTTAAGAGGTCATTGTCAGAACCTTTAATTCTGATGGTACCGTAGAATTTTGGCTCAACTGCCATTGAAATCTCCAACAAAATGTTCTCCAGAAACCCCAAATGAGGTGCTCTGGAATTACCACCTCTGGGGATCTTATTTCAAATAAAAACTTCGTTTAAGGTCAGAACAAGTTTTATCACTAAGTCATTAGGTTCACTTCTCAGACTCAGATTTTATCTAGCACAACAACAAAATGGTACCATTTTGAAGATGTAGTTAATCAAGTGAGGGGAAATGATGTTCAGGTTTTAATAGATACATGTTATATTATAAGTGCTATTTTTTAATATACATATTAGCAAGTGAAGAATATTAGCCGAAACATTTTTCAAGGGGCTACTGACTTCTTTGTAGAAATGAGGAAACAAATGACCGGCCAATGTTAGCAGGTAGGAGAGCTCTTTTTTAATTTTTTTGAAAAAGGAAGTAAAAACACTTTATGTGGAAAATATTTCTGATAAAATAGAAGAAATATATAGAAAACACGTTAAAATTGGCAATTTTCATGGAAAATTAAAGAGTAAAGTGGTAGATATAAAAACATTGCTAAATTAGTTGAAAAATGAAATTGAAACATTTTATGATAGAATTGAAAATTTAGGTGGAAAATATTTCTGATAGAATTGTAGAAAAATGTAGAAAAACATGATAAAATTGAAGATTATCACGGAAAATTTTATATAGATATAATAATGGTAGGCATAAAAGTATTCCTAAGTTGATTGAAAGTGGAATTACAAATATTTTCTGATAAAGTTGAAGATTTAGAGCTCATTTTTATGCTTTAAAAAAACTTAAGTAGGCTGACTGATGTAATTAACTGAAACTTCTATTTCAATCTGAGGAAGCATATACCCAGTGTTACTTTGTAGGCATGACAATTTTGAGTATACAACTATTTTTGTGTTCTGATATACTGTTTTATATTTTTACCATAAAGTTGAGTTTGTACAACCTAAAAGTACATACATTTGGAAATTCTGGATTTTATATATAACAGTATATTTTAATAAACAATATTTTACTGAACGTCAAAAAAAAGAAAGAAAAAGAAAACTGTTAACTTTTATAATGAAGCGTGAAATGAAAATGCCTGTCCTAAATGTACCATGAAGTCATAGTAATCCAGGCATTTGTGCACATCTGTTATTCTATCAGTTTGGGAGGCTGAGACAGGAAGATCACAAGTTCAAGACCACCTTGGGAATACATAATGAGACTTTATATCAAAATAAAAGAATCTATGATATTAAACAGTTTAGCACACACAAAAATAAAACGATCCAAAGAAAGGAAAAAGCATGTGTGTGTGTGTGTGTGTGTGTGTGTGTGTGTGTGTGTGTGAATGTGCATATGTGTTATGCATTCTCACAAATCAAACTGCAGTGGATACTTATGAATAATGTTAGGGATGTTGACTGGCTAAATTAAAAAGTAATACTAAGTCTTTACCTAATTCCAAATCTCAAGATGAACTCCAGATGTCTTGATACTGAAATACAAATAAACTATAACATAAATGACAATGGAAAAATTATATCCTGAGACTAGAAAATAACTTCTTAACCCAAATCCACAAGGTGCAAACTACAGGAGAAAATTAATAGATCTGATGACATCAAAAGTTGGGGAATTCGTGCAAGGGAATTACTTGGCGAGTAATGAAATGGGAAATGTTTACAGACTCTAAAACAGACAAGTGATTAATATTGAACATCTTCAATGAACTTGTAAATATTAAAGAGCTAGCAAGAAAAAGTCAGAAGTCCAAACAAAAAAAAAATTAGTCAATGACTTTGAACAGCAGTTTACAGAAGGTGAATGTCTGTACACTTCTGTGCACCAAAGTACAGCAAAGGTGTGCTCTAGTTGACTAGTACTTAGAGAGGAGCAACTTAGACGCCCACTTGCCATCTTTCCTCTTGGCAGGCACTGGAAAACTGGGTACCGCTGGTGGTTTGGGGATTCTTATGGAATGCTGGTGTCCATGAGGATATCCACAGGAAAGCCACGCTAGGAACTCTGCATGCAGACCCTCTATGGCTAGCAATGCTGCACTTCATGTCTACTGATGAGAATTTTCCCAGAGGCACCAAAGAGGCTCATGTGAGGTTGTTTGTGGTGCTGGCTGTGGCAGGTCTTGATTAGAGAGTATCTGTCTGTTTTGCTTCTAGGGTAGAGAAACAGAACAACAAAAACACAGTATTAAACCCCACAAGTTTGTAGCACTAAGTGCCTATATCAAAAATTGAAGAGATCAAATATTAATAATCTAATGTTCTACTTGAAGGCTCTAGAACAGTGGTTTTCAACCTATGGGTTGCAGTTGTTGGAAAGAAGATATTTCAATGGTCATAGGAACTGAGATGCTGCTCCAGAGAAAAATTACAGTTATGAAGTAGCAATGAAAATAATTTTATAGTTGGGGGCCACTACAACATGAGGAACTGTATTAAAGAGTCCTAGCATTATAAAGGCTGGAAACCACTGCTCTAAAAGGACAGGAAGAAACAATGATCATAAAATTTAATTGGAAAGAAATTATTAAAATCAATGAAATAGAGACAATGCAAAAAATTGTCTATTCTCAATAGAGAAAAATTACAAAGAATCAAGAATCAATCAAAAGAACATCTGATTCTTTGAGGAAATCAACAAGATTGACAGATTCTTAGACAAATTTGCAAAAGCATGGTAAAAGAAGAGCCAAAGTAATAAATTAGAAATGAAGAGGGGCATCATGTGGCTAAGAAGGGAATACAGAGAATTGTAAGGGCATGCTTTAAAAATCTGTGTTTGAACAAATGAATGAACTTCTTGATGTATATATATGACCTACCAAACTTAAATCAAGATGAAATAAACAATTTAAACAGACCCACACACCCTAGAGAAATAGAAGCAGAAACTAAAATCCCCAACCAAAATTAGCCCAAGGGCAAATGGATTCAGCCTACAATTCAACCAGACCTTCAAAGAAGAATGAACATCAAAGTTCCTCAAATAATTTCACAAAATAGAAACTGAGGGAACATTCTTTAACTCTTCTCATGAAGATACTATTATCTTTTTCCAGGACCACAAAGACCTAACAACAATGTCTGTCTGTCTGTGTGTGTGTGTGTGTGTGTGTGTGAGAGAGAGAGAGAGAGAGAGAGAGAGAGAGAGAGAGAGAGAGAGTGAGAGAGAGAGACTATAGATCAAAGTCCCTTGCCAAAGAATAGTTGTAAATATTATCATTAAAATATTTACAAGCCGGGCGTGGTGGCGCACTCCTGTAATCCCAGCACTTGGGAGGCAGAGGCAGGCGGATTTCTGAGTTCAAGGCCAGCCTGGTCTACAGAGTGAGTTCCAGGACAGCCAGGGCTACACAGAGAAACCCTGTCTCGAAAAAACAAAAACAAAAACAAAAACAAAAACAAAAACAAAAAACAAAATATTTACAAACTAAATCAAAAAACACATCAAAAAGATTATCTACCATGATGAAGTTGGCTTCATTCCAGAAATTCAACAATGCTTCAAAATATGTAAGTGAATAAACATGATTCAGCACACAGACAGACTAAAAACCAGAAACAATATAATCACCTAATTAGATTAAAAAGGCCCTTGACAAAATCTAGCATCCCTTCCTAAGAAAAGTCCTGGAGAACCAGACACACAGAGGACATGATTCAGCATAAAAAAGCAGTTTGGAGCCAGCCTACAGCAAACAATCCTAAACTGGTGATTTTCAACCTTCCTAATGCTCAGACACTTTAATAAAGTTCTTCATGTTGTGGTGATCCCCAATCATAAAATTATTTTTGTTGCTACCTCATAACTGTAATTTTGCTACTGTTATGAATCATAATGCAAATATTTTTGAAGATAGAGGATTGCCAAAGGGACTATGAACTACAGGTTGAGTACCACTGTCCTAAACACAGAGAAATCAAAGCATTTCCACTAAAATCAAGAACAAGACAAAGATGTCCACTCTTTCCCTGAGTATTCAGTGTAGTACTTGAAGTCTTAGAGCAATAAGACAATTGAAAGGAGATACCAATAGCAAAGGAAAAATTCAAAGTATCTTTATCTTCAGATGATATGTTTTTATACATAAATGACCCAAAACTCCACAGAAAACTTCTACAGCTGGTAAATATTTTCAGCAAAGTAGCAGCACATATAATTAACAGACAAAAATCAGTAGCTTTCCTAGCTACAAATGACAGATTGAGAAAGAGATCAAGAAAACAATACCTTTCATAACAGCTTCAAAAACAATTTTAAGATAACTCTAACCAAGAAAGTAAAAGAGTTATATAACAAAAAGTGTAAGAGATTGAAAAAAATACAAAGAAGATACCAGAAGATGGAAATATCTCCCTTGCTCATAATCAGTAGGATTATTCTTGTGAAAAAGACCATCTAACCAAAGGCAATCTACATATCTACATATTCAATGCAGTCTGTCCCTATCAAAGTTCTAGCATAATTCTTCATAGAAATTGAAAGGGCAATCTTAGGTTTCATATAGAAACTCACACAAAAAGACAAAAAAAAAAAAAAAACAAGATAGCTAAAACAATCCTCAGTAATAAAAGAACTGCTAGAAGCATTATTGTCATAGATTTCAAGTTGTAGTATAGAGCTATAGAATAAAAACACTATGGTACTGGTATGGCACTGTATGAAAGTGACTCCAAATGGGTCAAGAATGTCAAAATAAGACTAGATTCCCGATTCTGACAAATGAGAAAGTAGAGAATATGCTTGAACTCAGGAAAGGAATGTCTGAACAGGACACCGATAACACAAGCATGAAGACCAATGATTAATAAATGGGATCTCATCTAGACTTCTGTCTGGAAAGGCACCATTGTGTTCATTCCTGCCTTCTTCCTAACAGCCAGAAACTGGAAACAGCCTGGATGTCCATCAACTGATGAGTGTATGATGAAAGTGTTGCACATTTTTACAATAGAATATTACTCAGCTATTAAGAAAAAACAAAATTATGAAATTTTCAGGTAAACGGATGGTGATGGAAAAAAATCTGAGTGAGGTAGCATAGACCCCAAAGGACAAATAGTCCATGTCTTCTCTTATATGAGGATGTTAGCTTTTACACTTTAGATATATGCACTTAAATCTCAATAACCTTCAAGGTCAGATACCAAGTAAGGGACCAGGGGACATAGAGAATAGGATCTTCCAAGGAAGGGAAAACAGATTATGGTGTTACCAGGAGGTTAAGAAGAAACTAGGCTAGGAGAATTCAATGGGGGAGGGATGAGAACTGAAGGATGTGGGAAAACAATGACTATGGGAGGAACAACTAATACCAAAGGCCTTTGGGAAAGCCATATGGAAACCTAAAGCTATAGATGCCTCCTCATATACATGTAAGAAAGTAATTTAAATGGAGTTGCCATATACTAGGGGATACATTGCTCCAACTAGACATTTTATAGCACCAATTTAAAGCACCAGGAATGGTTAGATCTTGTTGAGTCCTTGGTGAACGGGGTACCAGAGAGACCTCCAAATATCACAGGGTATTGACGAGGCTGCTACTCTCTACAACCTGATAGTATGTGATGTCAGGAAATACTGAGGAGAGCTCTTACTTAGGTCATCTCACATGGAGGAACCAAGCTGGTGCTAATCAAGAGGCTTCACGCTACTCACTCTATTCATGAGTCTGGAAGGTCCCCTCCATGCTAGGGGAGGATCAGGGTAATCATTAGTCATGCAGCTACAAACCCTTCAACCTACAATGGCAACGTGTCTGCAAGATACAGTAGTGCAACTGTGGCACAAGTGTTATGGGAGCCAGCAACCACTTATAGATTGGGTTTAAGGTCCACTCCATGAAATGGAACCAATACCTGATATTGCTAGAACAGCCCAAAATCTGAGTCTAGAAAAACCATAGGCCTAGGTGGAAACCCATTACTATTATTTTACTAAAAGGACATAGCAATAAAAATGACTTCCAATACAATTCTGTTATACCCATTGATCAGTGTATCACTGAGCCCTAACTGGAGAAGCTGCTTCTTGATGTAGGTAATCATGAACACATAGAACCAGAATCTGACCATGTGCAGAGAGCAGGAGACTTGGAGCATTCTGTCTTAGGACAAAGACTTTATAAACCTCTCCTTTAGAGATAAGGGTCTGTGTGGAAGAGAAAGGGAAAAGACTATGAAAGCCAGAGGTGGTGGATGGCCGCAAAGGAGCAGTGTCCTCCAGACACACTGGAGCTGATACACATATGAACTTCCAGAGACAAGGACAGCATTCACAAGACCTACACAGGTTCAAACAGACAAAATCCCAGAACTAAAGAGGGCTTCCATACACAATGAGGCTGATAGACACAGACTATAACAGCATTCACAAAACCTTCACAGGTTTAAACCAGATCAAAGCCCACCACTGAGAAGGAGGTGTGGACACAACATCACATCCTTAACCAAGAAGCTACTTGCAATTGATACTCCCTGGGAAAAGGAAAATAAATTTTCTCCAATGGACTGACCTGGGTATGACAACTACATTCCAATGCATGTCTCAGATCCAGGAGTAGTTGACCAATACAGCACAGACTCCATTTTGTTGTTGTTGCTGTTGTTATTGTTGTTGTTGTTGTTGTTGTAGTGGCGGTGGTGGTGATGGTGGTTACCATTTCATTTTGTATTGTTCTGATTTTTGTCTTATTATATTTTTTGTTCATTTGTTTTGTTTTTCATTTTTGGTTTCAGTTTTGGTTTAG
The DNA here is from genome assembly GCA_964023405.1 of Apodemus agrarius. Classification (NCBI taxonomy): domain Eukaryota; kingdom Metazoa; phylum Chordata; class Mammalia; order Rodentia; family Muridae; genus Apodemus; species Apodemus agrarius. The sequence goes on along the minus strand of OZ030023.1, from coordinate 16,856,378 downwards.
GCAGAGAGAAAGAAAGGAGATTAAACTGGGTGCGAAGGGAATTAGGGAGAATCTGGAAGGAGTTGGAAGACTGTAGAAAATGTGATCAAAACACAGTGTATACAAAATATTTGAATTAAAAAACACAGGACGATAGGAAGAGAGGGGGCATATTGATGAATTTAAAGTGTTTATATATATTGACAATGATATATGTTTGCACTAATACATGACAGATATAATTAAGAACAAAAAAAAAATGAAAGAGTACACATAAAGAGCCTTAGATGGATGCCCCATGAGAAGCAAAGAAAAAAATGGAGACAAATGGGCAGAAATAACAAAGCACAAAAGGAAGAGATGAGACTTGTAAGAATAAGATCAGACGCCTTGAGAGGGGAGCCGCAGTTAACGCAGCACTTTACATGTAACCTGGATGAAGGGGCACACAGAAAGCCAGAGCTTTGAATGTGTGGCACGGCTTCCTAGGACAGGTGCTTCTAAAACCATGGCCAAGATACCTCAGCCAATGGGACATTGAAGGGAGACAGAGGGGCTCCCTGGAGTGACCTCTGATTCTCCACATCAGAAGATGCTTCAATTCTCATAGGCTACAGTGTGTCTTTGTATCGGAAAAGAAGAAAGGTGACAGATTGGTTAGATTCTTTGTGTTCTCAAGAGAAAGAAAAGTACACACAAAATACTGCGCCCTGTGATGTACACAGTCATAACTCAAGCCTTGCTATAGAAGCTATTGCATATGGACGTATATTAGTGTTACCTAACAGAGTGGATTGAGAAGAAGAAGGCAGGATGAGCGAAGGAGGGATACTTTCAAAGAATGGGGACCAACATATCTGGAATTCATAGGACAGACTCAAAATTCTCTTAAGACAGTTGGCACTTCTGTCATCCAGAAGCCTTGGTTTTGCTTTTACTGGAAGAGATGCGCTTGCATTACATGCTAACATTGTTGAAATTGACTGGTGGCGGGTCTCCATCTATAAAAATAACTTCACCATACCACTTGGATCAGTGCTTGATTGAATAACTAGGTGGTATAAACCAGCCAATTGATCACATAAGCCAATTGCTGCAGCAGGTTTAGCTGGGGAGAGTCACCAGCTCAAATTCCTATGGATAAAGGAGGAGCTGGATATGTCTACCTAGACATCTTTCAGTAAAGTCTGCATCCTAGATAGCTCAAACCTCCTAAGCCCCTTCTCAGTGTCTCTATTCGATGACTGTCCCTTGTGTCTTGACTTAGTTGCAGTTGTACTGCTATAAAGAGACCCCATGACCATAGCAATTCTCACAAAGAAAAACATTTAATTAGGCCTGCCTTAAAGTTTCAGAGGTTTAGTCCATTATCATCACAGCGGGAGATGTGGCAGTTTGTAGGCAGACATGGTGCTGGAGAAAGAGCTGAGAGTTCTACATCTTGATCTACAGGCACCAGGAGACTATGTACTACCCTGGGCATAGTCTGAGCCTGTGAGACCTCAGAGTCCACCCCTACAATGACGCACTTCTTCCAACAAGGTCATACCCACTCCAACAAGGCCACACCTCCTAATAGTGCCACTCCCTATGGTCCAAGCATTCAAACGAATGAATAGAAGTGGAGGCCATTTCTTTCAAACCACCACACCTAGTCCTAGCATCAAGGCTCAGGCAGAGATCTTGGCTCTTCATTTGCTCTGAACCAGTGGTTCTCAACGATCCTGATGCCACAACCCTTGAATACAGTTCCTCATGCTGTGCTGACCCCCAACCGTAAGCTTGTGTTTGTTGCTACTTCACTCCTGTTTTGAATCATAATGTAAACATCTGTGTCTTCTGATGGTCCTAGGCCACCCCTCCGAAAGGATCATTCTACCCCCAAAGGGCTCACAACACACAGATTGAAAACTGCTGCTCTAACCAATTGCACACCTCTGTGTTCATTACCTTGTCTGATCCTGGTGCATACAGGGTCTAAGAAGCACTGTGACCATTTGCCATGAGAACAAAAACAGGGGTTATAAAGAGATATTATGTTTCAGTGTTCCCATTTTTACAAGCTCCTTAACTCCATTGATTTGGTCTCCAGTGTATCAGAATTAACAGCTCAATACCAGACGATAAGGCGAAATCTATTCCATGGTGGTAGCTGAGGTGTCTGAAGCTGCCCCATTCCTGCTTTCCGAAGGCTTCCCTATCTAGATCTTCTCTCAGCTCACCATGATGAATGCACCAGAGCAAATGTTCCAAGAACCACATAGTGCGATGGTTTGAACAGAGGAGGTCTATGTCTTGTAAATGTGCATTCCTTTGGGACAGGTTGGCTCCCCTAGTTACTCACGGCTCTGCCATGCTGAAGACTTTAGGAGTTCCGGTGGGAGCCTATCCGAGGAGGGAGTGGAGGAAACCTAGACGCAGAAACCTGTGAGGTCTCAAGGCCAAGCAGACATAGTTCATGAAACTTCCGGGTTGCGAGCCTGGGTGCATGCGTAACTGTAAGGGCAGGGCTGGGGAATGTTCCAGCTGGGGAGTCATGCCCTGATTTAGTTTTTCCTGTGTGGAAATGAGAGAGACGCTCATCTTGTCCTCAGGGGTCTCTGGATATCAGGATTCCTAACAAAGCATTTCCTTCCAAGAGAACGAGCCGATCTCTCACCTACTTTGAATCCAGAACTCAATAGATACAGATCAGAAGATACATCACCTCCTCCATTGGTCACAGCTACAGCCCGCCAAGGAGTCTGCATTATAGCTGCAATCACACTCCTTTCTGACAGAGAGAAACTATTAAGCATGGAGAACCCACCAACTTACCCTGTCCTCAGACTCCAAACCAGCCCAAGTCACATTCTTCCTGCGATCTCTGCAACCCAAGGATGCTGCTGCCTTAGTCGGGGTCACTGTTGCTGTGATGGAACACCATGACCAAAAACAACTTGTGGTGTGAACGGGTTTATTCAGCTTCCACTTCCACATCACAGTCCATCATCAAAGAAAGTCAAGACAGGAGGCTGGGCGGTGGTGGCGCACGCCTTTAATCCCAGCACTTGGGAGGCAGAGGCAGGTGGATTTCTGAGTTCGAGGCCAGCCTGGTCTACAGAGTGAGTTCCAGGACAGCCGGAGCTACACAGAGAAACCCTGACTCGAAAAACCAAAAAAAGAAAAAAAGAAAGAAAGAAAGAAAAGAAAAGAAAGTCAAGACAGGAACTGACACAGAAACCTGGAGGCAGGACTACCATCTCCAGCATGGCACCATCCAAAATGAGCAGGGACCTTCCCCATCCACCTCCAGTTAAGAAAATGCCCTCCGGGGTTGCCTACAGCCCAATTTTATGAAGTCATTTTCTCAACTGACGCTCCCTCCTCTCAGGATACATTGGCTTGTGTCAAATTGACATAAACTATTCAGCACAGACGCCATGCACATCTTAACTAGTAAGAATTCCGTGGCAATTTAAGTTTAAAGCGAGAAGGAATAGTCACCGCAGCAGAAGCAGACACTAGAACTACAACCAGCAACAGCAAGACTTTCAAGTCCCCAGTAGAGTCCCCAGGTCTTGAGCTATATGTCCTACACTTCCTAAATCCCAGGTTGACCTGGGCTCAATTTCACTAAGTAATATAACAATAACAGTAATAGAGGTGGTAGTTGTAGTAGTAGTGATGATGATGGTGATGTGGTGGTGGTGGTGGTGGTGGTGGTGGTGGTGGTGGTGGTGGTGGTGGTGGTAGTGATGATGATGATGATGATGATGATGACGATGACGATGACGGTGATGATGATGATGATGATGATGATGATGATGATAGTACTCTCTTGGTTCTCTTTCTCTCCTCCTCCAGCTCACCCAAAAAAAAAATCTGTTCTATGGGGAAAATCTCCTTCCCATGGAGATCCACATGTCCCCCCACAATGAGCTCTCCTTGTTACTCAGCCTCTCTAGGTCTCTGGATTGTGGCATGATTCTACTTAACAGTGACTATCCCCTTATAAGAGAGTAAAGCTCGTGTTTGTCTTTCTGTGTCTGGGCTGCCTCACTTAGGATAATGTTCTTTTCTAGTTCCATCCATTCGCCTGAAAACTTCATGATGTCACTTTTTTTTTTTAAATAGCTGAGTAATACTCCACTGCGTAGGCACGCCTCATTCTCTCTATCCATTTTCGAGGGCCATCTAAGTTGTTTTCGGTTCCGAGCTATTGTGACTAAAGCTGCTACGAACATGGCTGAGCAAGTGTTCTGGTTATTGTCACGTGGCGTTCTTATGGGACTCCTCGCAGAGGGCGTGGCGTTCTTATGGGACTCCTCGCAGAGGGGCGTGGCGTTCTTATGGGACTCCTCGCAGAGGGCGTGGCGTTCTTATGGGACTCCTCGCAGAGGGGCGTGGCGTTCTTATGGGACTCCTCGCAGAGGGCGTGGCGTTCTTATGGGACTCCTCGCAGAGGGCGTGGCGTTCTTATGGGACTCCTCGCAGAGGGCGTGGCGTTCTTATGGGACTCCTCGCAGAGGGTGTGGCGTTCTTATGGGACTCCTCGCAGTGGGCGTGGAGGGGGTCTCGACTCTTTCACCAGATCCCGGATCCTCTTCCTCTGCCTGGGTGCCTCGTTTCATCTTGATATGAGGGTGTGTGCCCAGTCTTGTAACGTGTTATGCCATGTTTGGTTGAATCTCTGCGAGGCCTGCTCTTTTCTGAAGGAGAATAGAAGAGGGGCGGGGTTGGGGGTGGGGGATAGGGAAGGTCAGGGAGGGGCCTGAAAGGAGGGAGGGGGAACTATGGTCGGGATGTAATATATGAGAGCAGAATAAATAAACAAACAAACAAATAAATAAAAAGGCAACAGTCATCGTCATCATCATCATCGTCGTCTCTAATGTCTGAAAAGCAGGCTGTTCCTACAGAACACCCTTTTCAAACAAATGGACATGACTCCTGATTGGACCACTGCCCAGCACCCAGAATGGGGCACACTACTGCCCGGGATGGATAGGCATTCTCTCAGAGACACCAACCAAACTGCTCTGTGACGATACAGCTACTGGGCGCTACCAGTCAGCAGTGCCATTTGCCTGGGTTTCAGTTTAAAGTTGCCATACCCAGTGTCTACCGACACACAGAGATCTCTGCCCTCCCCCAAACAAGTCTGGCTCATTTTGCACTGAACAACGGTGAGCTTGGGAGGCCGGTACCCTTGGCTAGCCCCATCCCCGGCTCCTCCCTGCCTTTGGCCAGATTGCAGGCCCTCCTGCTTGCTTGCAGGAGCTGCAAAGTGTGGTTGTTTTCTGTCGACTGTATCGCCTTCCACTATGACCCACTAATAGGGCTCAGAGGAATTACAACACTGAGTCCTTCTTTTAAATGTCATTAGCAGGGACGCTCGCTCGGCACCTGTGCTAATAACACCCCAACAGCCCTTTGCATTTTAAGTGTGGCATCTGTGACTGACATAAGAAAGACGCCGTTCCAGTGCAGGGTCACTTTCTGTGTGCCCGGCGTGTCTTCCCTCGGAAGACCTGGAGAGGCTATCCAGCGCACTGAAGGGGAAGGTAACCGGCTCCAGGCATCTGGCCATTCTCAGTAGAGAAATACTTCCTAGTATTGCTTGTGTTCAAGACTCAGAGGCTGGAGTGCAGAGTTCCTGTTTATGCAAAACAACCACTTCCGGGGAGTGACTACTCCAGCCCCAGAAGCCCCTTTAGCTAAGGCTTCCCTTAAGACCTGAGACAGATAACACAAGTTTGTTCTCAGGATCAGGGCTGGGAGCTGGGATTTCTTCCCATTTCAAACACTATTCGTAGGAGAGCATGAAGGTCACTCAGTGATTCAGTGGCTTGGGGCTGGAAAATGTCTGTGTGTGTGTGTGTGTGTGTGTGTGTGTAGTAGGGGTTGGGGAAGGCATGTAGCAGGGCGGAGGAAACGGACCTGGCACCTGAAACGAAGTGTGTTCAGCTTCTGAGATCTTCTAGAGTCTTGTAAAGTTCTTCCTGTACAGACGCTGGGAGATCTTGTGATTTGATGGAGAGGGGGGGAAAGAGTGTGTGTGTGTGTGTGTGTGTGTGTGTGTGTGCATGCGTGTACATGCCCTTGTGAGTGAAGATGTGCGTGCACATGTGTGTGCATGCACATGTGTGTGCATGTACATGTGTGTGCATGCACACAGATGCCAGGGGTTAACCCCCAGTGTCACTCCTCAGGAACCATGCATCTCATCTTTAGGACAGGGTTTCTCACTGGCCTGAAACTTACCACACAGTCTAGGCTGGCTAGTCAGAGAACACCAGGGATCTGCCTATTTCCACTTCCCAGAGACTAGAATTACATGTATGTGGCACCACGCCCAGATTTTTTTTTCTATGTGTTCTGTGGATTGAACTTCAATCCCCATGCTTGCAAGGGCAAGCACTTTACCGACAGAGTCACCTCCGGGGCCTTAAGTGGCTTGGTTTTCTCATCGTATCATGATCACTGTGGAAACGGGGCTGCATACATTCCGAGTCAGTGTCTCCAGTGCGATGCTATGGACATCAGCTGCTAATGCCACATGGTAACAGATGGCTACATGTCAGAGGAAAGGTCTGAAGTGCAGCGCGGAGGCCTGCTCACAATTCCCAGCCCTGCCACTCACAATCTGCAGCGTCTGGAAGCAGCGGCTTTCCTTCTCTGGGCGTCATCAGCCCATCTGTAAGCTAGCGGGGCTGTGCTCTCCAGAGCTCTGGGCTCTTCCGTGCTGCCAGCTCTCCTGTACCTGTGGGTCCCTTCGCTACCGGAGCTCCCACCTCCTGCACCTGCTTATGAGAATCACTAGCAGTCTGCTCACTTCAGGAGTGCCCTTGTGCTGCCAGAGCCACCTTGTCCTTGTGCTCAGAGAAAGGAACCATCTTGGAGTTGGGCCCCGCCTCCCTTAGGCAACAAGGCCCCGCCCCCTTCCGGACCTTCTAAGGACATTGTAGCCTCCTGCTGAGTTTGCCTCGCCCTGGCTCACTCACTTCCCCAGACAGCTCGCCTTCCCTCCCTTCCGCCTTCCCTCCCTTCCCTCCCAACTTGTCCTCAACTCATTTTTACTCAAGATCTTGACCTGACGGAAAACACACACACACACACACTGACAACGGAACTAAGTAACAGAAGGAACAGGAAAACCAGCTTCTTCGCGGAGATATTTCACTGCTGGAAACTGGGGATCTGCAGACTTGATCAAAAGAGGCTCACAGCACCTCAGACCTCTAGCCATAAGGAGATACTCCACACTGCACTGCGCTCTACTTTCTGAGGGTGCCCTGTCCGATCACAGTCAAAGGAATGACCACAGTGCACAGTGCCTTGGGAAACTGGGAGAGAGGCTTCAGGATGGAAGGCAGAAGAAGGCCTTTTACCTCAGGTATATTTTGTTAACTGGGTTGTTCTTGGATGTGACCTCGTGCCTCCGGTAGCAAACATCTACATTCAATGTATAATACATGCTTATTCCTGTTGGATGTCAGATCATAGCTATAGAACCCAATCTGGTCAGTGTCCCCTGAACCTGGACATGCCCTGTTTTCATGCTTTCCCAGATATAATCTATAGTACGTGCCAGACAGTTTTGTTTAAATTAATCTGTCCCGAAAAAGTTCTGGAAAAGGACTACTCTGTCAATATTTAGTGTGCACTTACTGGCTTTTATTTGCATGTTTTTCTGGTCATGTTTTTTTCTGAACTCAGCCTTCCTTGCATGATTGCTTTCTTTGCTGCATGTATGTATAAGAGTACACTGAAAACTGAAGTAAGTATGTCATAGCATTAGGCTGTAGTCCGTCCTGTTCTTTCAGGGCCTCAGAGCCCAGGGCTCACAAAGACAGATCTGCATAGGTCAGTGGAAAGTCAACCGTGCCCCCGGCTTGAAACTCCATCACATGGTGGGTATGGCCCGGCATCATGACCAGGCATGGGAAAAGGCCTGGGTTCCATCTCTAGCACCGCGAAACACAGATTCAGTTAACCAGCAAAGGAGGGTAAAGATCGGCCAAGTACAGAGTGTAGAAGAACCATACGGCAGGAGCAGTCGGAAGTTACTGGGCACTGCCTTCCTGAGAAGCCAAAGCCCAGGCCCACAGACTGGCTGGAGGGAACACAGCCATTTCCCTCTTGAACGCTCACGGTCTTCTCACCTGGACCTGGTTCTCCTTTCTCTGTCTTGAATGGACATGCATGTTTGAATGTGAGCAGTAAACCTGAGGGCCCTGACCCCGGGGTCTACTTCATCAGGCAAGATGAGCAAAGATACACAAACATCAGTCATTTACACTGTTTTAAAAGCCAAGAGAAATCCAAGAGGAGCGTCTAATGGTGTAGGGACCTAAAACAGCAGTCTTCAACCTTCCTGATGCTGTGACTGTGTAATACAGTTCCTCAAGGTGTGGTGACCCTCACCATAAAATGGTGTTCGTTGCTACTTCATAACTATAATGTGGCTACCATTATGCATTGTAGTCTGTGTTTTCTGGTAGTCTTAGGTGACCCCTGTGAAAGGGCCGTTCAGTGCCCAGGTTGAGAACCACTGTCTTAGGAGATTATATGTGAGCTAAATCTTGAGAGTGCTGGGTGGAGGCAGACAGGTGGAGAGGGGTGTGAACTTGAAGAACAAAAGCATTGAATAGGAAACCAGAGCAGGACACGGCGGAACTTCCAGACAGGAAGGCCCATAAGCCCTAGCGCTCTGTGAAAGAAGAGGTAAGAAGATTCTATGATGAGACAGGGGGCCACCTAGGGAGGAGACAGCAGGAGACCCTGCAACTCAGGGCTCCAGCACTCACCTCCATACTGTCCAAGGTCACGCCTGCATCTTTCAGCACCCAAATCCAGACCCAATAGGTACATAAGAGGATTTGTTACCTTTCTTTCTGGCCTCCTTATTTCTGCCCCTCTAAGGATGCCAGAGGCAAAGCCTGCTAATTTAAACCATCGTTAAGCCCCAATGCAGAGCCTGGAATCACTTAATGAATAGAGTGTGATAACCTGCTCTTCACAAAAGGGAGAATTAAAAACTCATTTATATCAGTGACAGAGTAGAAAGAAAACAGCCGTCTTGCTCCGGCCTGATAGTGGAGATACCAGCCCTGCTTTATGAACTCCTAATTAGATCTCCTCCATCTCTTGTTTTGATTTCATGTTTGCCTTTTTGGAGCTAAAGGAAGAATAGCCACCATGCCCCACCATGCATTGTGTGGGCAGAATACTGATGAAGACGTTCTTGTTCCACAGCGCCACCTAGAGGCCGAGGAGGTAGCGGATGTGTGCTGAGCATTCGTCCTGATGAGCTCTTCCCGCTCTGTCCACAGGCTTGTTGATGACCCACACTGTCTTCGCCATGCCTCTGAACTAAGGCAGCTCCTTGGCCACAGTGTGGATGGGTCAGAAGAAGGCGGGAGAGGCTGGAGCCACACACAGAGTGGACCAGATGGTTCTTTGGCTGTGCTTTATCTTTTCTTCTTAGAGTGAAAATTGAAAATGGCCCAGGAAGCTCACGGGCAGACCCCTGGATGCCGGGCTGGCAGAGGAAGCAGGAGGGTGGCTGATGACCTGCCAGTGAAACCACCAAGCTTAGATCCAGTTCTCCAATTCCACGAAGCCATGAGAGTGGGAGGAAAGAGGACCCAGAAGTCTGCTATTGAGCAAGGACAGGGCCTCCTGAAGGGAGTATGGAGTATTTTTCCCTGGGACCTGTCTTTGGACTTCAGGGGACTGCCAGACAAAGTCAAGAGATTTATATTGTTGTGATCATAAAAAGAGAAAGTGGTGTAAGAATATGTTCTGTGGGAGTGTGGTGTGGGGGAAGGGGGTGCCTCCGCGGGCCCATGCGGAGGTACTCCCTTCCCACCGCGGAGGCACCCCCCTTCCACTGAGGGACCAGCCACACACAATATAGTATAGAACAGAATTTATTTAGGGCATGGAGAGGGGAGTTAAGGGGGTAGTAGAGGTAGAGAAAGGCAGAGAGAAGGAGAGATTAAGAAACAGAGGTCGGCCATGACCACATGGAAGGATGGGGGGAGGGAATGGGGAGAGGAGAGCCCAAGAGGGCAAGAGGCAAGAGAGAGAGGGAGAAGGGGGCAAGCAGCCCCTTTTATAGTGGGCCAGACCTACCTGGCCTTTGCCAGGTAACTGTGGGGAGGGGCATACCTGGCTGTTGCCAGGTAACTGTGGGGTGGAGTTTAGACGGAATCCTAACATATATCATCTGGTCTCTCCAAGACCCAGAAGCCAATTTGGATCAGACTCTAAATCTCTCCAAGGAGAAATGAAACTGCTCTACCTGTCTTGATGGTCGGGAGACACTAAGTTTCAGCAGCAGAACTTACAAAATGTTAGAATAAACTTTCTCCTCCTCGTCCTCCCACTCCTCCTCTTCCCTCCCTTCCCTACCCCTCCTCCCCTTTCTTCTCCATCCATCCCAGACATATGCTTTGGCATCTTTTCTCAGGTCTATCTCTGGCATCTCTCTCATCATTGCCTGATCTCTTTTCTTGGTTTCCTTCTGTGTATAGCTATGGACGAGTCGCTTAGAGCTATAGACCAGCAGAAAACATGGCTATGGGGCACAGTGACCAGATTGGAGTCCCCAAAACAGTAGCAACAATCTGTAGGACTCAGCAAACAGAAACAGATCAAAATTAGGTTGGAAGCAGATGGCCCAGCCCAGCAGTAGAGAGGCACAGGGAGAAGGACAGGTGTTATGGACCAGTGGTTCTACAGTATAATGGCTATTCCTGCTTCTCAGCCTGACTGTAACTGGAAGGAACTACAAACTAGAAGTGGAGGACACACCCGCAGTGGTTTGCAGCCGGTGAATCTACTAGTAGTCTGGACCTTTGAGGCTGTAAGACACACCTTTAATCTGAACCACACCCTCTCTCTGCTGGAAGCCTACATAAGGACAGGGAAAGGGGAAACATGCTCCTTCTCGGCCTCCTTGCCTTGCTAGGGCATCCATTCCTGGCCTTGGAGCCTCCTTCTTTGGGATTCCACCATCTACAGAAGACTAGCTGAGACGCCCAGCCTTGTAGAACTGAGGAACTGCTAGATTCCTGGACTTTTCCATTCACAGCTAGCCATTCCATTCGCAGACTGTAGCCTGTAAGTCATTCCAATAAATCCCAGATAGATAGATAGATAGATAGATAGATAGATAGATAGAAAGATAGATAGATAGATGAATGATATTTAGAGAGAGGGGGAGAGAGAGATCCATTCCATAAACTCTATGACTCTAGACACCCTTACTAACCCCTGCAGTAAGACTCTCAAGAACAAAACAGGGGGAACAAGGAGATGACTCAGCAGATAACCCTCCTTACCACTCAAGCCTGACAATCTGAGTTCAGAACACCAGGTACCAAGCAAAAAGCCAGAAGCCTAATGTGAATCTGCACTCCCAGCTCCCCCACTGTGAGATGGGAGGTAGAAACATCTCTGCTCAGAAACCCAGGAGCCAGCTAGGCTGGAATACACAGTGAAAGGAAACCAAGAGAGGCTCTGCTCAAAGCAGAGTGGAAGGTGAGAACCAACTCATATATATATATATATATATATATATATATATATATACATATATGTATATATATATATATATATATATTAGAAATAACTTTGATTTATTAACTTAGCCAAACTTAAATAAAGGCACCCTTTCTAGCATTTCTATAACTGCAAGATTTTATGACACCAATCTTAAGGGAAAAGACATTGGGTTAAATAAAATCTGTTTTTATCATAATGTTAGTTTTTACTTTGTTCAATTTTTGTTTCTTTTATTTGCTTATGTAATCAAGGAAGATTGTATCCTAAGAAGGTATGTAATCAATGATTAAATTTTTTGAGGAAATGAGTTTTGGTTGGTTTGTTTTGGTTTTGGTTTTTTGGTTTTTTGGGTTTTTTTTTTTTTGTTTTTTTTTTTTTTTTTAGATAAACACATTATATTTATTCCTCACCTTAAAGTTCCAGGTACCATTTAAGTCTCTACAAGTTCTGTCATTTCATCTTCACACCAGTCCTACGGTCATGGCCACTTCTTCTGATGAGGACACAAGGACTCCAGAATGTATCAAGGGCCTTGAGTGCTGTGTTCCTTGAGTTGCATGTACAGAGTGAACAGGAACAACATTTGCCTCGCGTCTGAGCTCTTTTTTTTTTTTTTGTCATCAAAATAATTTATAGTAGTTAAATGCCTCTTAAATATATGTGATATCTTCTGAAGCTAAAAGTACTCAAAGAGGTTTTTTAAAATCTATCTGGAATATTAGACCTGATAGAAGTAGGAAAAAACTCTCTTACAAAGTCCCCTATGAAGGATATTGTGACAAGTTCCTGATTAGTCAGAAACTGTTCCATCTCCGAGGGAGAATACTCAGTTTAACTGTGACTTCATAGAATGAATTGGGTTGTGTTCCTTCTATTTCTATTTTGTGGAACAGGTTGAAGAGCATTGGTATTAGGTCTTCTTTGAAGGTCTGATAAAATTCTGCACTAAACCCATCTGGTCCTGGGCTTTTTTGGGTTGGGAGACTTTTAATGACTGCTTCTATTTCTTTAGGGGTTATGGGACTGTATAGATGGTTTATCTGATCCTGATTTAGCTTTGGTATTTGGTATCTGTCTAGAAAAATGTTCATTTCATCCAGATTTTCCAGTTTTGTTGAATATAGGCTTTTGTAGTAGGTTCTGATGATTTTTTTGAATTTCCTCAGTTTCTGTGGTTATGTCTCCCTTTTCGTTTCTGATTTTGTTAATTTGGATACTGTCTCTGTGCACTCTGGTTAGTCTGGCTAAGGGTTTATCTATCATATTGATTTTCTCGAAGAACCAGCTCCCAGTTTTGTTGATTCTTTTTTTTAGTTCTTTTTGTTTCTACTTGGTTGATTTCAGCCCTGTTTGATAATTTCCTGCCATCTACTCCTCTTGGGTGTATTTGCTTCTTTTTGCTCTAGAGCTTTCAGATGTGCTGTTAAGCTGCTAGTGTATGCTCTCTCTAGTTTCTTTTTAGAGGCACTCAGAGCTATGAGTTTTCCTCCCAGCACTGCTTTTATGGTGACCCATAAGTTTGGGTATGTTGTGCCTTCATTTTCATTAAATTATAAAAAGTCTTTAATTTCTTTATTTCTTCCTTGACCAAGTTATCATTGAGTAGGGTGTTGTTCAGCTTCCATGTGTATGTGGGCTTTCTGTTGTTTTTGTTGCTATTGAAGACCAACTTAGAAAGTGTTGATCTGATAGAATGCATTGGGTTATTTCAATCTTCTTGTATCTGTTGAGACCTGTTTTGTGACTGATTATATGGTCAGTTTTGGAGAAGGAACCATGAGGTGCTGAGAAGAAGGTATATTCTTCTGATTTAGAATGAAATGTTCTTTCTATAGATATCTCTGTTAAGTCCATTTGGTCTATAACTTCTGTTAGTTTCAATTTGTCTCTGTTTAGTTTGTGTTTCCATGATCTGTCCATTGATGAGAGTGGGTGTTGAAATCTCCCACTATTATTGTGTGAGGTACAATGTGTGCTTTGAGCTTTAATAAAATTTCTTTAATGAATGTGGATGGCTTTGCATCTGGAGCATAGATGTTCAAAATTGAGAGTTCTTGGTAGATTTTTGTTTTGATGAGTATGAAGTGTCCTTCCTTTTCCTTTTGATAACTTCTGGTTGAAACTTGGTTTTATTCGATATTAGAATAACTACTCCATTCTTGTTTCATGGGACCATTTGCTTAGAAAATTGTTTTCTAGCCCTTTACTTTGAGGTAGTGTCTGTCTTTGACACTGAGGTGTGTTTCCTGTATGCAGCAAACTGCTGGGTCCTGTTTATGTATCCAGCCCAGACGCATGCTGCTCTCTACCTCTGTCTGAGCGTGTATCCCAGCAGGAGGCCCGAACTCAACTTGAGCCAAGTCCCTGAGACTGAGTAGCTAGAGAAGCCTTATCCCTCATACCCGAGGATGAAGAGGGCCAGTACCTTGTTTTCCCTTTGTGACCAGAAGGAACACAGTAAAAATACACAACAGTAAGAATTCCCCAGGTAGGGGATAAGGTATTGGCAGACATAAGTGGTGTAGACCGTAGACAAAAGTCCCTACATTCGGGGGAAGGTTCCACTCCCCTGTTTGATTTGTGAATGAAGAGTAGGTAAATATTAGGGATCAGACAAAGTAAGGTAAGGAGGGGACCATGAGGGGCCCTGGGCAGAGGTAATCATGTGTTATGGGATGGGGCAGTTGCAAGTGTACAAAGGGACAAGTCTAGCTCTGGATGGAAACACACCCATAACGGTCTGTATCGCCGTATCCTCTGGGGAGCCCATGCTGTGGAAGGAGCAAGCCACAGGCTCCAGGCTTGACTGACAAGTGGGTGAGTGAATCCATTATCAGTTTCTCTTCATAATGACTTCTTCCTGGCATACAAAGAACCGCATCAGACTCAACCCAGATATTCTGGGATAGGGACTGCACATAAGCATCTAATCATGTATGGGTTGACCGGATCGAAGTAACAGTCTAAAGACCCTTTTTCTAGTGTTCATTGGCTTGGGGTTCCCACAGGCAAAGGAAGGGAAACGGACCTAAGTTGGCAGAGATTTGTGACTCCAATCAGCTACTTCAACCAAGTGATTTCCCTGTTCTTATTAGAGAAAAATCTTATTAGGAGCAATGGGGGCAAGAGTAGATGGTAGCAACCATTACTACAGGAGGCTTCCTCACTCGATCCAGGGCCTGCGGACACTGCCTTTACCAACCTCTCTCCAGGGAGTCCGAATCCTCTCCATCCTGGGGAGGACCAGAAGCTGTCATCAGGGTTTTATTTCTGTTAAACCAGCTCACAGCATGTGATGTTGCTCAGACTGGACACCCCTCCCCCGCCCTGCCTACCTTTCTACCACACAACCCAGCAATCTTCCTCATCTCTCCCTCTCCTCCATTCTTCTCCAGATGCCCATTCCACTGATGCCAATGCTGTGCCCTTATGGAGACCTGTGTGGCAAACCAAGGGCCTTCTCAGTCAATAGGCGGACTTGTGCCCTCCAGCTTGGTCATGGGCTCCTTGAGTGTTTCTGTGGTCCTCCCCCAGACTCCTCTCACAACCATCTGTAATGGGATCCGATGCCCTCTTCTGGTGTGTCTGAAGACAGTAACAGTGCACTCATACATTAAATAAATGATGTTTTTAAAAGTCAATAAAATGACTCCTAATGCTATTCTGCTATACACGTAGGTCAGTGCCCTTTTAGTCACCATCAGAGAGGCTTTCTCGGGCATCAGACGGGAGAGAAGCAGAGACCCACAGCCAGACATGACGAGACGAGAGAATCTAAATAGGAACCATCAAACCCTCCCCTCGGAGCTCAGAAAATCCCACAGGAAGAGAGGTGGAAAGATGGTGTGAGTCAGAGGGGATGAGGACACCGGGAGAACAAATAATCTATTTTTAATGAAAGGGAAAAAAAATTGAGAAAAAATAAGATCAGTCTATAAGGGATCACACAAATAGATTGGAATCATTAATTTCCCTTAGGAATACAGGACAATGAGACATGCTTGGCGCCTACGTGGAAAAACCCAAGACAGCCAAGAATAGGACATTTCTGAGAGGAGCAGGAGGCAGTTCTGGAACCCTGACCTCACGTGACAAGAAAGGGGCTCAGAGTGTGCTTATATCCAAGAGCACAGGATATATGCCTGGCAGACGGCACGAGGCCTGAGGGCTAGATGCGGAAGTCGTAGTCTGAGGAAGGCCTGTTCCCCCGCACCAACCCGCACCAACCCGCACCACCCCGCACCACCCCACACCATGTTTCTTCTTTGTGAAGTAGGTAGAAGTTTAGTGCTGTGAAGTGTTTGTTTGTTTGTTTGTTTGTTTGCAAGTGTGCAGAAAGCAAGGAAATGGTTTGCTAGGCCAAAGTCCCGTGGTTGCTGCCCAAGTTCAGATATAGTCACCCACTGAAGGTCAGAGGTCACGGTCAAGTGGGTCTGGTCTGCACAAGTGTGCTTTTCGCCAGTCAAAGACCCCTGCCGGGGAAGAAGAAGAGGCCATTGAGCCTGAGAGAGTAAACTTGCAGCCCCCACTACTACCACCTAGGAGCCGGTAAAAATGGATGCTATAACATGGTACTGGCTTATGCTATGAAATCCCCAGGACTCGTTCTCCGGGATGGAGCATTTCCAGGAACAGATGTGGACTTCAGGGGACTACCTTTGAATACTGTGTCCAGCCAGCACTTTGAGGAAAGGTGGCACTGTTTAGTGTTATTCTGCAGAAATCATTTTTTAGGGAAAGCCTCTGGCGAGCAACATTTGGCTGTTTGATTAGTAAGCCAGCTGTGAGCGAGTGGCCCATGTCCCAGCGGGAGTCCAGCCAGCAGTTCCGTGGGTTGCCTCTGTCATGCAGGACTTGGCCGTGGGTGGCGAGCTGGGGTCCTGCTCATGCTTCCAAGCAAGATTTCTCCCCAGCTGTGTCTTGCATCCGCCTCCCTTTGGGTACTTGACTTATGAGTCACTTAGTGACATCTGCTTTCTGCTTGGAGACACCACTGTGGCCTTCTGAGTCACACAGCTCAAAGTTCAGGAACAGAACTGCTGCACCTGCCAGGCTCCCACCATCAATGGGTCACGGACAGGTGGGGAGTGTGGAATCAGGGAAGGGAAGTGAGGGCCCTGGAAGCCTCAGTATGGGGAAGCCGTCCTCCATTGTCCAGTTCTGTCTCATCTCCAAACCTGTACTCAGGTTTATTTACAGAGATTTCAAGGAAGTGTTGCAAAAAAAAAAAAATCAAATCAATGTACTTAGGGTTAAAAAAGAAGAAGAAGAAGAAGAACAGTAAGTTTGAGTGTCTGGGCCATCAAATGGTGGTTAGTAAAGGTGATGGTGTTTCCAGATTCATTCTCTCTCTCTCTCTCTCTCTCTCTCTCTCTCTCTCTCTCTCTCTCCTCTTTGTTTCTTTCTCTCTTTCTTTGCATTATCTTACACCTTTTGGGCTGACCGCAAAGGCTCAGTGGAAATCGAAGAAGACCTCAGAAGATGGAAAAATATTTCTTGCTCTTGGATTGGCAGGATCAATATAGTAAAAATGGCCATCTTGCCAAAAGCAATCTACAGATTCAATGCAATCCCCATCAAAATTCCAACTCAATTCTTCATAGATCTAGAAAGCACAATTCTCAAATTCATCTGGAGTAGCAAAAAACCCAGGATAGCTAAAACTATTCTCAACAATAAAAGGACTTCTGGGGGAATCAATATCCCTGACCTCAAGCAGTACTACAGAGCAATTGTGTTAAAAACTGCATAGTATTGGCACAGCAACAGGCAAGTAGATCAATGGAATAGGATTGAAGACCCAGAAATGAACCCACAGACTTATGGTCACTTGATCTTTGATAAAGGAGCCACAACCATCCAGTGGAAAAAAGATAGCCTTTTCAACAAATGGTGCTGGTTCAACTGGAGGTCAACATGCAGAAGAATGTGAATCCACCCACTCTTATCTCCTTGTACTAAGATCAACTCCAAGTGGATCAAGGACCTCCACATAAAACCAGACACACTGAAACTATTAGAAAAGAAACTTGGGAAGACCCTGGAGGACATGGGCACAGGGGGAAAGTTCCTGAACAGAACACCAATAGCTTATGCTCTAAGATCAAGAATTGACAAATGGGACCTCATAAAATTACAAAGTTTCTGTAAGGCAAAGGACATTGTCAGAAGGACAAAATGGCAACCAACAAATTGGGAAAAGATCTTCACCAACCCCACATCTGACAGAGGGCTAATATCCAATATATACAAAGAACTCAAGAAGTTAGACCCCAAAGAACCAAATAACCCTATCAAAAAATGGGGTACAGAGCTAAACAAAGAATTTACACCAGAAGAAATTCAGATGGCCGAGAACCACCTTAAGAGATGTTCAACATCATTAGTCATCAGGGAAATGAAAATCAAAACAACCCTGAGATTCCACCTCACACCAGTCAGAATGGCTAAGATTAAAAACTCAAGAGACAACAGGTGCTGGCAAGGATGTGGAGAAAGAGGAACACTCCTCCACTGTTGGTGGGATTGCAAGATGGTACAACCACTCTGGAAATCAGTCTGGCGGTTCCTCAGAAAATTGGGCATGTCACTTCCAGAGGACCCTGGCATACCACTCCTGGGCATATACCCAGAGGATTCTCCTGCATACAATAAATACACATGCTCCACTATGTTCATAGCAACCTTGTTTATAATAGCCAGAAGTTGGAAGAGCCCAGATATCCCTCAACGGAGGAATGGATACAGAAAATGTGGCATATATATATATATATATATACACACACACACACACACACACACACACACACACACACACAATGGAATACTACTCAGCAATTAAAAATAATGAATTCATGCAATTTGTAGGCAAATGGTTAGATCTGGAAAATATCATCCTAAGCAAGTTAACCCAATCACAAAAGAATACACATGAAATGCAATCACTGATAAGTGGATATTAATGAGCCCAGAAGCCCCAAATACTCAAGGCACAATTAGAAAATCAAATGATTCCCAAGAAGAAGAAAGGAGAGGACCCTGGGCCTGAAAAGATTGGATCCAGTTTTGTAGGAGAGTACCAGAGCAGAGAAATGGGGGGGGGAGGATTAGGGAATAGTTGGGGGGAGAGGACTTATGGGACGTATGGTGGGGGGGGAACTGGGAAAGGGGAAAGCTTTTGGAATGTAAACAAAGAATATAGAATAAAAAAATGAAAAAGAAAAGGCTCAGTGGAGATCACCCACATCTTCTTAACTAGTTTCTGTTTTGTTTTGGGTTTTGGGTCTTTTTGTTTTTGTTTTTGTTTTTGTTTTTTTTTCTTTTCTAGAGTGACTATGTCATTTTTGTACGTGTGTGCAGATAGTTGTTTATTTTTGTTAGACGCGTTTTTAAGAACAGTTATCAGCACCTGGGAGGGAAAGCAGCCACAGGACTGGGCGAAGCATCCCCCGATCCTGAAGAAAGCCGGAGCTTGCAGGTCTGAGCGGGGAAGATCATCCTTATGCTGTTTCCAAGGGAGCAACAAGAGAAAGCATTCCCGCCCACCAGACCAAATTCCCTGAACACAGACACTGAGATGGTATCCACACCACAGAGAAAGGAAGAACTGCATCAAGAGGCTCTTCAGCTGTGCCTATCTGCCCAATTGTTCTCCTTATCTCTCCCTTCCATACTCCTCTCTAACCATTCTGATTGATCCATTGGACGCATCCATTGAAATGGCAAAAGCTTTATTTGTTTTGATTTCTTTTTCTAAATTAAAAAAAAAAGCTGTAATAAACAAACACGACCAGCATGTATGAGCACATATTCCCTCTGACACATTAACAAAGCCAAATCAACAGAAATGACATTTGTTAAGGAATGCTGTGAAACTGCTTAAAGGATGGATGCAAGGGCCATGGAAGAGCGCATTTCCCGGGGAAGGTCTGCCACCGTGTGGAAGAGACTGGTGTTGCAGCTGTCTGTCAAAAAAAAAAAAAAATCCCACATCCATTTGGGGAATTTCACTAAGGACAAACGGATTTTCTGAGCCAAAGCCCAGAGGTTAAAACACAGCATGAAGCGCCTCAAAATTATTCTCAGCAAGAAGCCAATCCAATCCCGCTCTCAATCATCTTAGAGCAGCGAGAGATATCAGCAATTAGCACTGATTGGGCTTAAAATGCCTGACCCAGGCTCATTCCTTCTGAACTAGACATTCTCTCCAAGAAAAAGACCCATCTACCAGAAGAAAGAGAAGAAAGTTAGGACTCACCTCGAGCTATTATTTTTTTCTTTTTATTCATTAAAAGATAACAAGTAAGTGACAGGCTGGCTGGGGTTTTTCATCATTACTTGCCTTGGATATTTTCATGGCTAATAGACCAAGGCGGTAATATCTACTTAGGACCCCTTCTCAGAGGTATCTCCGGTAGGCACGTTTGAGGGGAGACACTGCTACCACTGCAGCCGTCTATCAGCTCCTGTGAGTCATCCAGAGAATCCTACAGAGTCTGCCTGAGAGGTTTGGGATTGGCCAAACACAATGGTCATACAAGATAGCAGAACCCTCAGTCCTCAGGGAGGATCTGTCTATGACAAGGGTGAAGTGTTTGGGCTATATCCCAGATAGAATGGGTGATGTATCCACTTCGGAGATAGTACCAATCCTCCCACACCACAAAAAGAGCTCCAACCTTCTTCCCCATCTCTCCAAGTGCCTGAATTTCCTTTCCCATACTCAGGCCACCAGAGTGAGAGTTCTCTCAATGCTTGTCTGCCTCCCTAGTTGGAGCTCCCGAAAGGCTGAAATGGTTCCTTTGTATCTATGGCCAGGATGGAGCTTGAGGCCTGACTGTGTAGAATGCTTGTGGAAAAAGACAGAGAGAGGAGGGAGGTGGGGGCTAGAGTTCGTAGCCCTTGATGGGTGCTGCTGGGAGGTCCTTAGGTGACAAGCTCTGTAAGTGCCTGTACCTCAGACCCACATGCAAACAGTCCGCTCCATACTGTCCAGGGTCACCACTTACAGGTCCCCTCAGCAATCAGCAAGGACTAACACAAGTTATCTTCTCTGCCCTGATCCGTGCTGACGTTGGGCTAGGATTTGGCTCTGGGGCTTGATCTTTGTATTTCCAACATTACTTCTTTAAAAATTCCAACCTATGAAACAAAAAATTTAAAGGGATATACCACACACTTCACTTAATCTGCTCTTGTATGAGGATCAGATTTTTCCTTCCTGGTTTTCTTCATGTAAAAAAAAAAGAAAATGATTCTGGGGACATAGGTCAATGACGGGATGCATGCTTGGGACTGTGTTCATATCCCTGGTTTTGTGTGTGTGTGTGTGTGTGTGTGTGTGTGTGTGTGTATGTGTGTGTGTGTGCGCGCACACACACACACTGCATAACAAAATCTATGTAACATTCACATCCTGTCTTTGCCTGTTAGCAATATGATCTGAATTTGACTCACTGTAATTAAGAGCAATCTCTCTTCTTTATATCACTGTGGAGACAGGCCCTCCCCCATCCTGGTCCAGTCAATTGGACTCTTGTTGTATGACTTTTCCTGGGGATTGTGAACAAATACCTATTCACCCTAAGGAGGACACCAAAGACAAGCCAAAGAAAATGTCACCCAAGTCTAGCTTCCTGAACCAGTGAGTTTACTGGAGCTATTTACCGGAGTGTGAGTGAAGGACTACTTACAGGATCACGATTATCAAAGCGATTTCATCACCAGCAGGGTCCAGCATGAATGATAATCTATGAAAACTTTGACTCTGGAGCTCTCTATACCACTTTCAGGAAGCTTGACTGTTCAGAAAATCTCTTCTTCCCACCAATTGTTACTGCCTGTATATTTGTAGTGTGTGTGCGTGTGTGTGTGTGTGTGTGTGTGTGTGTGTACCTGTGAACGCACACATTTTGGGTGGTCTTATTAGTCTAGTAAGTTTCAGGAACTTCCTGAAACTTGTGAATTGTTTTACTTCTCAAGTCTTAAGGAGCCTCCCTCCAGGATGGGAAAGTTCACTTTGAGGAAAGTTGATCCTCAACAGCTGTGGGCGCACATTCCATTTGTTTGTAGGACTTTATCATGACAGATACCAGCTGGGTGAAACATCCAGTATTTGTTATTTTAAATAACAGGAGTAAATATGTACGGTCAAAAAAAAAAAAAAAAAAAAAAAAACTACCGGAAGCAGATTGCTGGTCTACAGGTTAAACATCTACGGTTCTCTGTGCTCTGTCCAGAGATCCCAGCCAGGGGCTCCTCCTACTCTGCCACTTGCCAACACTGCCCAGGAGAGCCCTGCTTTCCCACGCCCTTGCCGCCTTGTGCTGCAAGCTTCTGGGGTTTTGCTGGATCAGTCGGCCGAAATGCTATGAAGGTTCCACATTGCTTTGAATTCTTCTTGCCATGAGCTGTGCATTCTTTATCAGTCTATTTACAAGTCATAAGGACAACGCTGTTTCTGTCATCTGTCCGTTACTTTGTTCTTTTTCCATCAAGTTTCTGATTCTTTATCTCCCTCCTTGTTGGGGTCATTAGTCCAGCATCTGCAAACAATATCGTAGACATTTCCTCTCATTAAGTGTTTTGCTGTCAAAACGTTTACAGAAATGTATATGCCTTCCAATTGGCCCTTCTCTTGTTTTACATCTGAGATGTCTCCTATTGTCCTTAGAGCTTTACGTACCAGTGGGGGTGCTCCCCACCCCTCCGCTCTCTGTTCCCAGCCTCCTTGGAAGAGCCTGCAGTGTTTTCACCACAGAACTCTGTATTAGGTCCAAGCGTATTAATGTGTGCGCATAAGCTACATAAATATGTTTTCACACACAATGTTAAACATACGCCCAGCGGTTTACAGCTCATGTTTTCATAAGGAGCGGCTTCTGGGTTCTGTTCAAGACTGCTACGGTTTTGTGTCTTAAATGTTCTCCATAGGCTAAAGGTTTGGTCGCTTCTATACAGCGCTATTGGGGGATGGTAGAGCCATTGAGAGGTGAGGCCCAAGAGAGGAAGTGGGGTCATTGGAGGTAAATCCTCGAAGGGAACTGGTTTCTCTCCCTCTTCACCTCTCTCTCTCTCTCTCTCTCTCTCTCTCTCTCTCTCTCTCTCTCTCATCTCTCTGTATGTCTCTGTGTCTGTCTCTGTCTCCCCCTCCTCTCTCTCTTCTTCCCTCTCTCCCTCCTAACCTCTCTCTGTCTCTTTCTGTGTCTGTCTCTCTCCCTTCCTCTCTCCTCACCTCTCTCTGTGTCTCTCTTTGTCTCTGTCTGTTCCTCTGTGGCTCTCTGTCTCTGTCTCTCCATCCCGCCTCACCTCTCTCTGTCTCTCTCTGTGTTTGTCCATCTCTGTCTCTCTCTGTCTCTGTGTTTGTCTGTCTCTGTGTGTGTTTGTCTCTCTGTTTCTGTCTGTCTCTGTCTCTGTCTCTGTCTCTGTCTCTCTCTCTCTCTCTCTCTCTCTCACACACACACACACACATACACACACACACACACACACACACACACACACACACACACCATGAGATGAGAAGTTCTGCTCCATCACTCTCCCCTCACCACATTTCTCTGCCGGCTCATTGTCCCACAAGTAAAAGGCCACCTGGACAGTGATTGGCACCGTGGATGAGCCCAAAGCAACTTACCCTCTTTAGAAGTTATGCCCAGTTAGTTATTTTGTCCCAGGCTCAGAAACGGACTCACAACTGTTGCATCTCAACTTTGAGAAAATATGCTTTCTTGGGGCATTTCCATTTCCTGTAAGTTTTAGATCCCCTTGAGCAGTGATAGTTCGGTCCCTTTGGCTGGCTTTAACCTCCCTACTCCATGATCCCCGCCGTCCCTCCTGTCTGTACAGAACGCCAGTGCTCTGCGTGCCTTGCTGCTCTAAATAAAGGCAGTCTGGACTTCCTGTTTTTAACCAGTTTTCTTACTTTGTATCACACTAGGTTGTGTTTATCATACTGGTCTTTCCTTTTAGCTTTTGATTTTCTTTGTTCTTCCCTAGTTTCTTTGAACTGAACACATATAACACGTATTCACAGGTACGCCCATTTTATTCGTGTTGATATAAGTATCTCAGGCAGGAGACATGCCTCTGGCCACTATCTCCCTACCTATAAATGTCGTGTGTGTGTGTGTGTGTGTGTGTGTGTGTGTGTGTGTGTGTGTGTGTCTTACGGTGATTTTTAACTAAAAGTTCCACGCATCATAGCAATCATACTCTAGCGCATTCAGTACACCGTCTGGTCCATTTACTAGGCAGCAGCCTCATAAGCTAATTTCTGTCCCTGAGTTTTGATAGAAATGAGATCGTATGCCATGTGTGGCCTTTTATGTCTTGCTTTTCTCATACAAGCCAGCGATGTAAAAATTCATCCCCCCTGTAGCATGGACTGGTGCTTTGCTCCTCATGAATGACTTGGAAATATAACGCTCCACTGGGCGGTTACGCTGTATACTATTTTTATTTGCTCATCAGCTGATGAACATTGGCGTAGTTTTCAGTTTGGGGGTAATCATGTTGCTATGAATATCTGTGCGCATATTCTGGGGTGGATGTGTATCTTCGACTTTCTTTGGTTGATCCTTGGTGGCGACATTGTTTTATCCCCCTACCATCAATGCACAAGGATACCAAACTCTCTGTGCTGTGTCTGTGATGTGTCACGTCTGTCAGTATATAGCTCCCCTACGGAGTATGTAATGGTATGTTGCCATGGCTTTGATTTGGATCTTCCTAGTGAATAAATAATGACGCTGAGTGTCTTTTGTACACTTGCTATGTATCTACACTGG
Source organism: Apodemus agrarius (assembly GCA_964023405.1). Lineage (NCBI taxonomy): Eukaryota > Metazoa > Chordata > Mammalia > Rodentia > Muridae > Apodemus > Apodemus agrarius. The sequence continues at coordinate 16,832,055 of OZ030023.1, read as the reverse complement.
AGGAATGTCTATTCAGATCTTTCCTCTCTTTTTAAAAAATGGATTCTTTGATAGCTTTGCACATGAACCATCCTGTGTATGTGGTGCTTTTTGTTTGTTTGTTTGTTTGTTTTTCTTTTTTTTTTTTTTTGGTTTTTTTGAAACAGAGTTTCTCTGTGTAGCCCTGGCTGTCCTGGAACTCACTCTGTAAACCAGGCTGGCCTTGAACTCAGAAATCTGCCTGCCTCTACCTCCCAAGTGCTGGAATTAAAGGCGTGTGCTGCCACTGCCCTGCTCGTCCTGTTTCTTTTTAACCTCCTTTAGCGTCTTTCACTCCACCCCACGTGCTTTCTTTTCTCCCTCTGGTTTCATGCCTTTTTTGTCTGTGCGACTCACTGATTTTAACTAGGGTTTCTTGTGTGAGTGTGACTAAGAGGTTATTTACTAGAGCATAGGCTACTTTTCAATGACTGCACCAGGGAAGAAAATTAGACTCCCTCCCCCAACAACAATTAACTGGCACTAGCCCCTCAGAGCCTCGTGACATTCCTCCCGTATGGTATCAAGGACATACCACATCCTTGATAAAATGCTGAAGGGTCCTGCTGAGTTTTGGTCTCTTGCTATGTATTGTAATGTGAAATACTGGCCCATAAGATCTGGGTTTCCTTAGGTACAAGGAGACCTTCATGCACAACAAAAGTTTTGTGTCTTTTATCGGGGAACTGAAAAATCTAAGGCAGGGTAGAAACTCCTGACTGAGATTAAATATTTACTACAACAGGATCCAATCTTCTGCAGGTCGTGTGCAGGACCTGCTGCAATGACATCATGTCTACAAATCGCCATGTTTTACCCAGAAAATGTCTATGGTGCTTTGAAAGAAAATGGCCCCCACAGGCCCATAGGGAGTGGCAGTATTAAGAGATATGGCTTTGTTGCAGTAGGTGTGGCCTTGTTGGAGGAAGTGTGTCACGGTGGGGGCGGGCTTTGAGGTCTCCTATGCTCAAGCTATGCCCAGTGTGACTCACAGTCTCTTTCTGCTGCCCGCAGATGAAGATGTAGAACTCTCAGCTCCCTCTCCAGCCCCAGTCTGCCTGCATGTGGCCATGCTTCCCACCATGATGATAATGGACTAAACCTCTGAAGCTGTAAGCCAGCCCCAATTATATGATTAAATGTTTCCCTTTGTAAGAGCTCTCATGGCCATGGTGTCTCTTCATAGCAATAGAAATCCTAACATTAGCGTTAAGCTTCTGATAATTTTATTCTTTCTACTACCTCATCTGCAATATTCCCTAATCCTTGCAGAGTTGATATTGATGTCCCATTTAGGTACCAGGACTCCACCGCTGTTTGTTCTTGGCACTTTGACCAATCAGGAGCATGTGTTGACAGCCTCCCTCAGCTAAAAAAGAGCTTCTGTGGTGAAGGCTGAGAATAGTATCGGTACATAAGTAGAGGCAGTGCTGCTTAAAAGGCATTTTGACAACTTTTTCATTTAGCAGAACACCACCAGTAGGTTGCCCGGTGGGACCTATGATCTCCCTGCCTGGGTCTATGCTTACAGTATAGCCCTGACAGCTCTTACAAAGGAAAACATTCAATCATATCATTGGGGCTGGCATACATAGTTGGTTAAGCTCATCCTACCCATGTCACTATTGCACCAACGGACATATCTTTCCTGGCCGTTTGGTATTGTAGCTTTGTAAGAGCTGTCATAGTCATGGTGTCTCATGTCATGGTCATATGACCAGCCCACAGCTGGGTAAAACTATTGATGGCTTTCCTAACCCCTAGCTGTCTATAGAGGACCTTTTGGTACAATAAAAACCTTTGGAAGCTAGTCAGCGTGGAGAAAGCATCCAGTTCAGCTTTATCTTGATTTCTCTGCTCTGTCTGCAAAGTGTGTAGCTGAGATCTTCAGCAATAGGGTCTTATCATCAACCTCTATGGGCCAAGAGTAAAGACAATGACAATATGTATTGTTTAGGGGGCATTGTTGCCCCAGCAACTTACAGAGAGGCATCCTGTACATGACACTGGGATTTTCATGTAACAACCTATGGCTTCTGGGAGAAATCGTGCCTACCCATGCAGGGTACCTTCACTCTAACTCTTTTAAAAGTTATATTTTAATAAGCTTATTAAACAGTAGGTTTCTAGTAGGTTTTTTTAAAAATACATCCTTAGTTCATACTTCCTTCCTGCTCCTTCTTTGCTCTGTCACCTTTTCCCCATCTAAATCTTCCACAACTCAAATACTCAAGTATCTGTCTCTTTCCTGTTGAGTTGTGTTTCTTCTGTGTTCCGGATTCTAGCCACTGATCGAATACAAGATGTAAGTATCTCACTGATGACATTTCTTCCCTTTCTTAAATAGGTACTTTGAAGAATAAAAGTTTTAAATTTTGATAAAATTCATGTTTCCTACCTTCCTTTCTCTTCCTTCCTTCCTTCCTTCCTTTCTTCCTTTTTCCTTCCTTTCTTTCCTTTTTCTTTCTTTTTATACCTACCTTCAAACCAAGACTTACTTGTACATTTTACTCTACAACTTTTATGATCTAGCTCTGATGCTCTATGATACATTCTGAACTAAATATTTAATTTACTGTAAGCAATAAACCCAACTTTGATTCTTTTGCACATAAAAATCTGAAATTTGTAGCTCTGTGTGATTAAAATGTGGCTCTTCTCCCACTGGGTTATTTTGGCTTTCTTCCCAAACATTAGCAAGCATTACCAGGCAGCTCCTTCTGGACTTAACCAGAGCTGCCTGTGTGCAAAGCTATTGCACACGCTGCTACCTAGTGCTGTACACTGAACATACTACTTAATGTTGCTGCACACTGCACACACAATGTTCCCTGCTGCTGCACACTGCACACACAATGCTCCCTGCTGCTGCACACTGCACACACAATGTTCCCCGCTGCTGCACACTGCACACACGATGTTCCCTGCTGCTGTACACTGCACACACAATGCTCCCTGCTGCTGCACACTGCACACACAATGCTCCCTGCCGCTGCACACTGCACACACAATGCTCCCTGCCGCTGCACACTGCACACACAATGCTCCTGCCACTGCACACTGCACACACAATGCTTTCTGCCTCTGCACACTGCACACACGATGTTCCCTGCTGCTGTACACTGCACACACAATGCTCCCTGCTGCTGCACACTGCACACACAATGCTTCCTGCCGCTGCACACTGCACACACAATGCTCCCTGCCGCTGCACACTGCACACACAATGCTCCCTGCCGCTGTACACTGCACACACAATGCTCCCTGCCATTGCACACTGCACACACAATGCTCCCTGCCGCTGCACACTGCACACACAATGTTCCCTGCCGCTGCACACTGCACACACAATGCTCCCTGCCGCTGCACACTGCACACACAATGCTCCCTGCCGCTGTACACTGCACACACAATGCTCCCTGCCGCTGCAAACTGCCCACACAATGCTCCCTGCCGCTGTACACTGCACACACAATGCTCCCTGCCACTGCACACTGCACACACAATGCTCCCTGCCGCTGCACACTGCACACACAATGCTCCCTGCCGCTAAACACTGCATACACAATGCTCCCTGCCACTGCACACTGCACATGCTGCTCAGAGTCAGGCTTGGGAACTCCATCTCCTCCCCTGGCCTGGGAAGGGTGCTTTCTTACAAAGCTAGTGATAAGCCTTTGGCAGGTTCTTGTCATAAAGGGAGGCAGTCATGAGTAGAGTTCACCACTGATCGAAAAGGAAGAGTAGACACAGTGGGATTAGAGGAAAGTAGAAAGCAGAGAGCACAGTAAGAGCTTGAGTTATCATAGAGAACAAGCCACTCAGCTTTCAGAATAACTTTGAAGGAGAAATTGTTTTGGCTTCCATGAGTAAAGGTCATCTGTGGTGTAACTTGTCACAGATTATACCGCTCAAAAAGAGCAAAGCCAAGGTACACTATTAGGATGGTTTGGGTGAGAAATGTCCCCCACAGGCTGGCAAATTTGAACACTTGGTCCAGCTGGCGGTACTTGGTGATACGGGAAGCTGCAAGCTTTCTGGAGGATGTACGTCATGAGGAGTGGGCTTCCGGGACCCGGAGTCTTCACACACACACACACACACACACACACACACACACACACCCGTCTGCTCTCTCTGCTTCATGTCTGCCGTTAGATGCTTGGCCCCTCAGCTCCCCTTTGCCATTCTGTCCCCATCATGGACTACGGAACCATAAGCCCGTAAACTTCTCTATACGTTGCCTTGGTTGTGATGTTTTATCTCAGCAAACAGAAGTGCAACTAATACAACTAAGTTGCTTCCTCTCCATACTACTTCATGCCACATAGCATTTCCGGAGCACTGGCTTCCCCGAGTGCTGCTCGCTTCCTGGGTCCTTACCACCTGCGCATGTCAACAAGCAGCAACTTAAGAACTGGATTTCTTCAAGCGGATCCATTTTTAAACTTCTAAACGTTTATATTGTGACTTAACTGTATTTGCATTTATAATACAAAGATATATTCAAGAATCATATAAAGTCATTTGTGGTTCAATTGCCAGCAATAGGACATAACTCTGAGAACATATATCACAAAAATAAAATATTTTTTTACTAGCTACATAATCACCTGCCTAGTGAGTGAAACTCAGCCTCCTCTTTCTTTCTTTCTTCTTTCTTCTTTGTTTCTTTTTTTCTAAAGGAAAATTAGCTACGCTTAAGAGAATGTTGATGATGCCAAACCAACACTCTTCAAGATAATCAGAACTCACGGAGAGCTTTCTGGCTATGACACCCAATTTCATACTGTGTTTGTTTATCTCCCAGCATAATCTTGAATACCACAATGCTGTTTGTCATTCTGTTTCCAGGGGTATGTGAAGACATCAGGGGAGACTAATAAAGCCAAACCCACAGCAGAGGCAGTGACCCAGGGTCAAAGAGTATGTCTCAGGCTTTATCTATATCATGCTAGAGGGAATACTGGGGGAAAAAATGAGGACATCTAGAATGTTACATGTCACTGTGCTGCTGGGAGAGGCCACTAATGAATCCTTACCATTGACAAATGATTTCTGATCCTCTTATCAGTTTTCCTACTGGAAAGTATGAAAAGAACTCAGTGAGTTAATTATGGACAAGTCTTGAGGTAAAAAGCATCCCCCAGAGGATCATGAATTTGAATACTTGGGTACCTGGTTGGTGGGAGTGTTTGGAGGAGATTGTGAGAAGTCTCAGCCTTGATGCAGGATGTACTCCACTGTGGGTAGGCTTTAAGAGTCCATAGACTTGCTCTGCTTACAATTTACTCTGTATATTCCAGAGGTATTCTTGATGAGAGAAGAGGAAGCTCACATAAGACACTTTTATTGAGATCCTAAATGTGTGACGTGCACTATTTTTTACAGAATAAAAGTTCAGATGGTAAATACATGCGCCACCACTGGCACAGTAATCAGATGGTATAAGCATCTTTAATCCTCACAAAACATGACGGAGCATGTGCTAGGTTTATCCTTATTGCAGATGAAGGCGCAGATGCAGAAACAGAATAGCTAGTGGGAACAAGCTTCCACCCAAGCCACCGAAGCGCAGAAGCCAGGCTCTTCATGGTATCATTCGTCTGCACAGCAAAGTTCCTATGGTGAATCCATAAGTAGGCAGTTGAGTTTGTCCTATAGACCATGTGTTTATCCCTGATTTACTTCAATAATGGACTGAAACGGATAAGATGGAATCAACCTTTCCTTTATCACAGTCATGGAAAACAGTCGAGAACAGGGGTTGTGCTTTCTGCTTTCATCTGAAGTTGGAACTGTCATCCCTCTGCATGTCCTCAAGCTACAAGGGTCAAGGGACCATCTCCTCTGCTCCCATCTGACAATGGGATGAAATATCTTGGTGCTTTCCAAATAAATCCAATGTTTGGAGGATCTGGGTAAAGAGCCCCATATAAACGAGTGGAGATGAATTTTCCTTTGGGTGCCATCCAGACGTTTATTCTAGAAATAGGTTCTGAGGTGCATATGTGATATCACATACCCCGTTTTCTTGCCGTTGTTTTCTGTCTTGTGTGCAGTGAATTTTTCGTCACTAGGGATGTGTAGTCAAATCTACATGTTCTATTTATCACCATCAAGAAAGATGGGATATCTGCTCTGAGTAGCAGATTGCCTCTAAGTTCTGAGAACTTCTAGGTCCCCTGTGATTTAAAAATCTATTGTTCAAAGATAAAACCGAGGACTATTTTTCTTTGAGTGACCAACGAAAATCTAATAACTCTTAGCACGCAAAGACTCTTCTGCGTCACCTCCCCGCCGCTGCTGCTTGTCCCCCCCCCCGCCCCCAGATTTCCATTACGTTTGCATAAAGAAGACCATTTAGCTCTGGGCTGCAACTTAATATGTGTACAAACGTGATATGAAGACCGTGCCATTGAGAAGGTTTGCTCTGAGGAACAAGGCATGCTTTATTAGCTCCTTATTAGGTAAGGAGGGGAAACTTTAAGCCTTCAAAATGAGCTGGCTCGGGTGTCACAGAGATCATTTTGTTGTAGCAAGTAGACATTTACCGGGGACAATGAATGTCTCTGTTTCACCTGAAAAGAAGGTTAGGGTCCCTATCGCCATCAAATAGATATTTTCAGTGGCACAGAAAGATCCTGTTTTTGAGGAACAGGTTATAAGCAAGTTGCCTTAAGGAGCTTCTCAAGCTCCACATCTTTCCCACAAAAGATCCCCAGTCCAGTCCCATGGGAGTGGCAGAGGAACCCTACACGCACAGAAGCACCCCAATTCCTGTAAGGATCTTTTCTGTTGTGTATAATAATCCCTTTTGCATCTCCCATGTTGGTGCAAAAATACTCAAAACTACAAGCTGGAACAAAAGTATGTACACACACACACACACACACACACACACACACAGGAGTCTGGTGGCCATTTAGCAGTCTGTAGTACACAATGTGAGGGGATATAAGGATACAATATCATAAGGCTGGAACAGTGCCAGGCCAGAAAGGTGAGATGATCCTGTGAGTAATTCGGGGTCAACAAAGGATCAAATAAAGGAAAGTCCTAGAGATGCAGATCTATAGCCAAGGAGACAGATTCAGATGCTCCAGGAGCCTTTCTGGCCAAGGGAGAAAATTGGATAGACCAGGGAAATAAAAGTCAAAAACACCCAAGTCTGTGTAAGGTCTGGGTCAACCAGAACCTGTGACTGAGATCAGAAAACAACAGTATCAAAGCAAGAAGATTCAGGTTTGTTGGGAAAACAGGGAAACTGAAGAGCCAGAACAAAAAGGGCTACCCTCTTCTATGGAAGTACCACTGTGTCTTCGAGGCCCAGATGCAGGTTCTAGAATCCAGACAATAATGAGTTGGGGGTGGGAGGGAGCCCTCCTTGGATGCCAATCGCATTCTTGAAATAAGGAACCGGATGCCACCTGGAGACCAACACTGTGGGTAGTAGCTACGGCCCCGGTCTTGGTGCCAAAGGGATGGGTTCTAGGCCTTGCTCCTCACTGTGTAATCTTGAGAGAGTCACTGTATCCTACCTGCCTTTATTCTGCCACTGGAAATGGTAGGTACTGATAGGCATGCTTGCCTTCAACTCAAACCAGCTGCATCTCTGTACGAGATGGAGGGACGTTAAAACCATCGCTCCCCGGCCCAGTAGAACCAACAATCCCCACTGGCCCCCGCCCAATGCCAATAAGCTGTGTGTGTGTGTGTGTGTGTGTGTGTGTTAAATGGGGCGTTTTCTTTCTCCTACTCATCCAGCCAATGTTACACCTGGCTGCAGTTACTAAATGGGCATGCTCTGTGCTTCTGGCCAGTGGTGTCACTGAAGGCTCTGAAAGCCATCTTAAAACACTTTTGAGAATCTTGAATGAATATCTGGGCTCTTTCCAAGCTCATTCATAGGAATTCAAAGGCCACAAGGCAAGCGTTTTTGCATGTGGAAGTTGCTGATATCCCAAGGAACATATCACAAAATGCATGTATATAAAGCCCCACCCATGTATAACTACAGTAAGGTCCCTCACATACACAGTCCAAACATACCCTATATTCCAAGATAATCCTGGACAGAGAAAGAAAAAAAAATGACTCTGGGGAAAAGAGTTATTTACCAGAGCCCAAAATTGTAAAAGTCTAGTTTTCTATGCCAGCCCTTACTCTGAATAACAATGTGAAGATCTTTATATTTATTAAAAAGCTTCAGGCACAGTAGCTTGGCAAATACTCAGCCATTCTAACCCAACAGTGCTGGCCTGGCTTACTTCCCAGGCATGTACACATTCTTGCCATTTTAGTCTCACCCTGACACCTCCTTCTTCATTCGTCTCCTGATGGTGACGCCCCATCCCCACCTGAGACCCTCCCTCTCTCCCTCCCTCCCTGGGCCCGGAAGTCCCACCTCTTCCCCTCCTGCCCAGCTATTGGTTGTTTGGCTCTTTATTCAACCAATCAGAAGTTAACTGAGTACAAAGCTTACAGAAGTCAGGAGATACTTCATAATAAGCCAGTCCCAAAGTTCAGACTAGAACCAGATCTCTGGGTACAGAAATCAGCACTTGAATGCACAATGCACAAAAACATCCTCCAACAAAAAGTGTGTCATAAATGACAGCCGTTACCTCAAGTAACCACCACACTCTGCATAAAAAAAAAATCAGTAAATAAAACCTCGTGCCTACTGGCTACTTTTCATGGTGCTGAAAGGCGTTATGCACCCTACCAGAGGAGAGAAGGAAGCATTGGTCATACCCAAGGGTAAACCTAATGGCTGATCTAGCGAAACATGCCCTTGATGTAGTAGTGACTTGGATATCACGAGCATATCCGGCCACTTTCTGGTTGGATTTAAGGTCCATCCACAAGATAAAACCCATCCCTAGCACTGCTATTGGACTAAAAATGACTCCTACAGAGATTAGTTAAGCTGGCTCCCATGCGCAGCTTTTTGCAATAACGCCATCTTTCTGTTCAACTGTATAGAATAAACAAGCTAGGCTTCTGGGTTGCTGTGGCCTCTTCATTTGACCCCGAAGCAAACCTGTCATCTTGGTCCAAAAATGCTCTCTCCCTTGAGTGTCCCAGTCTCTCTACATCACTGTTCAAGCCAAGAACCCAAGAGCCACCATAGACACCTTCAGTTCGTTCTCTCTCTTTCTGCCTTCTGCCCAGCCTGCCCGCGGCATCTCTTCCTGGCCACGGACATAGCTAGCCTTCTTCGACTCAACTGCAAGTGTGCCGTGGACTCCTGAGTAGCCTTTCTGATTTCACTCTTGTCTTTCAACACATTTCCCAGCCCAGAAAGATCCTTTAAAAAAAAAGATTTATTTGTTATATGTAAGTACACTGTAATTGTCTTCATACACCCCATCAGATCTTGTTACGGATGGTTGTGAGCCACCATGTGGTTATTGGGATTTGATCTCAGGACCTCTGAAGAGCAGTCAGTGCTCTTAACCACTAAGCCATCGCTCCAGCCCCTAGAAAGGATCCTTTAGTGTATGTGTATGTGCATATGTATGAGTGTGTGCATATGTATGCCTTTTTTTAAACTTCATGTATATAGACATTCCGCCTACATGTGTGTCAGGTACATATGGAGGCCTGAAGAGCTGAAAAGGGTGTTAGATGTCCTGGAACCATCGTTTCAGGTCACAGTGAGTCACCATGTGGGTGCTAAGAATGAAATCTAAGGCCCTGGCAGAGCAGTCGGTGCTCCTGCTGAACCAGCTTTGGGCCCCAGCTTTTATTTTCAGAAATCAATTCTATGATCAAGTCCAACCACTTCCCATGGCTTTCAAAGACTGAGGCCGTTCCTGTCCATTCTCTGAATTCATCTCCCCAGCGCCTGCCTTCATTCTGCACTGTAGCAAGGCTGGCTTTCTCTCCGTGTTTCTTGGGTCTTCAGCTTACAGCAGAACCCCAAATAGGTGAGATTCATTTGCCCAGGTCAGCCTGAAGAGGGTTCCCACCACCTACCTGGGGGTTTTAAAGGCTGAAATTAACTGTAGGTCTGTGGTGGGAAGCGGTGTTGGACTCATTCCTGCCCTTTGTGAGAGCACAGGCAGGGGCTCTTTTCCCAGGACAAGCATGCTCTTAACATAAAATGTTCTAAATCCTGGAGGATCCCCTCCAGATATGAAGAACTATGGCTTTGCTCTGTGAGTGGAGAATTGGAAGAAAAGTTTAAAAGCCCTGTACATCACCGTATCACCAATCAAAAGTGAGTTAAATGTAATATTGTTTTAAACATGGAAAGTGTGTGGCTCACAGAATTTATCTTCATGAGACAATCTCACAACTCTCTGCCCACTGATGTTACTGACTCTATTTCTGGTTCACCATAAGGAGCCATCTATTATTACACAACTCTAAGTGATGTGACTTTGATATAATATGGCTCTGGTCTGGAGAGATAGCTTAGTTAAGAGCACTGACTGCTCTTCCGAAGGTCCTGAGTTCAAATCCCAGCAACCACATGGAGGCTCACAACCATCCATGATGAGATCTGATGCACCTCTTCTGGTGCATCTGAAGATAGCCACAGTGTACTTAGATATAACAATAACTAAATCTTTAAACCAGAGCAAGCGGGCCAACCGGAGTGAACAGAGGTCCTGAATTCAAATTCCCAGTAACCACATGATGGCTCACAACCACAGTGTGCTCATATATACATAAAATAAATAAATAAGTCTTTAAAAATATATAATATGCTCACAAGTTTTACCTTTCTAGGGAGTAACCGTTGTGTGTTGTATTAAAATAATTCTAGTTGAATTATGTGAATGTAAAAACTGCTCCTACGTGTCTAGATAATAAAGGCAAAGGTGACTACACTATTAAAACTCACATGATCGAGAAATCACAAAATAGGAATCCAGTGTAACTGCACTGTTTTAACAACAGGTGGTATGCCAGTCTGTATACTGGATGCTGTTATTGGAGATCCCTGGGGGCTCTGACCTGGTGAAAGTGGTCAAGGACTTACACAGGGGGTTACAAAGGGAAGAGGGGAGTCCCACCTCTGCTCTGAAGTTGGTGCTGCTTGGTGTGAAGCAGCAAGATGCAGAGCCATTGGTGTTGGGGGGGAGCGGTCAGCTAGGTCAGGGCTGTGGTGGGCCTGGGCAGCTTGCAACAGCAAAAACTTCAAGAGAAAGTCATCTTCCCCTGGAAGTGTTACAGCTCTTATGTTACAGAAGCCCTCAGATGATCTGTGATGGAGTACTTCTCACACCTTTATTTCTTCTGGATAGGATTTTATATGTATATGTGTACATGTATATATGTGTATATATGTGTGTATATATGTATATGTGTATAGGTGTGTATAGGTGTGTATATATGTGTATATGTGTATATATACACATACACACACATATATGTGTATGTATGTATATGTGTATGTGCATGTGCATGTATATGTATATGTATATGTGTATATGTGTATGTATATGTATATATGTGTATGTGTATATGTGTGTATATACGCACATATATGTGTGTATGTATATGTATATGTGCATGTGTATGTGTATGTATATGTATTATATATAATATACATGTATATATAATATTATATTATATAAATATATTATATAATATATTTATATATTGGGTTGGGTTGGGGTCTGGAAACAGATGCTTTCTATTGGCTTGGTCTGAGATGTTAGGGATACCTCATCTGCATGTGGAGGGGGTTTGGAGTCCTCTCCATGGGTTGCTGTGGTCACGTGATGGTCAGGGGAGCACTGATCATCCTCTGGCATGAGGTTCCAGGGCTTCCAAACCCACTCAACCTTACCAAGTTTCCTGGCACATGCACTGCCCCACAGTGGTGGGGCACATATGACTGCTTTGGGGAGGCACACAGGCAAACAGTACACTGCAGAGTATGCCAAAAGGCATTTGGGACTGAGCATATCAGGCCGGTGGTGTGAAACTGTGAACAGATGTTGAATTGCAGAAGTCCCAGATGAAGCAAGCTCTGCTAAACCAATAAAAATATTTTTGTGTGTTCCCAAATGGTACCTGTGCTCAGCTGACAGTTGTAACTGCTGAAATCACTTGTACATACAAATGTAAGCACATTCCAGTATCCTTCCCTTGGCTGCTCTAGAAAACTGAGTAAAAGACTAAAGCTACATCTCTGGATTCAGAAGACACAAGGAAGATGTCCAGTGGGCAACAAAAGCTTAAGATATTTGGCCAGATCCATATTGGTACGTTATACCCTTGAGCTCCTGTCGGTTCTGAGCTGATTTGGTGTCTTCTACAGGACAGTGAACAACAACAAAACTCCTCCTCTTTCTCATCCTTATTTTAAGAATGGAGCTCCCAATCATCCTGACCATAAGACTCCTGTAAACAGAACTAGATATTGTTCATCTATTAGCCGACTCAGAAAACTGAACAAATATAAATCCTGGCAAATTCCACTAAGCCTAGAAAATGAAAAACAAGCATGCGTTAAGTGTTTGTCAGAGCTTACACAGAACACTGCTGGAGGAAGATGGGGCTGGCTTGCTCGTTACACTTTCCTAGTGAAGGTCAGTCCAGGTTCAGTTTATTTAAAATGTCCAGAAGGGCTTCCTTGCCTAACCTTGATAGTAGATGTGCCTAGTCCTATAGCAACTTGATATGCCAAGCAAGTTGACATCCATGGGAGACCTCCTCTTTTCTGAGGAGAAATGGAAGAGGGAGGGAGAGGGAGGGTACAAGATGAGAGGAAGAAACGGAGCAGAGGAGTAGAGGGAAGCTGTGAATGGAATGCTAATTAATTAATTAATTAATATAAATAAAAATAATAACTAATTTTAAAAATGTCCAGAAGCACATAATGATTTTTTAATGTTATGAACATGGAAGATGTATGTTCTTTTCTTACAAGATCATTTTTCTTGTTTCTGGCTGTGGAAAAATAAAATAAAAACTTGGCTTACCATAAATCATATTTTTTAAATGAAGGAAAGGAAGAAAGTCCTTTGTGTTTGGAAATTCAAAAACACACAAAGAATAAATAATCTCAGAATAGTTTAATAAAAGAGAGGGAAAAACTCATACAACAACAACAAAATAGGAAGAATTAATAAGTACTACTTACTAATAACTCTCAATACTAATGGTCTCAATACCTCAAACAAAAGACTGAATTAAAAAAACAGGACCCATCTTTCTTGTGTCTCCAAGAAACACACTTCACCATCAAAGATAGATAAATTGATATTGCCTTATAAGAAAGGAATGAAAAAAGGCATTCCAACAGGATGAGCCCAAGAAGTAAGCCACCTTCTGACAAAATAGACTTCAAATCAAAACTACTAGAAAGAGACAAGGAAAAATACTATACACTCATTGACAGAAATAAAAACATTAAGATGACATTTCAATTCTGAACATCGGAGCCCCCAGCACAAGAGCACCCATGATTATAAAAGAAACAGTAATACAGCTTAAATCACATATGCACCAAACACAAGGGTATTCAATTTTGTAATTTGTGTGTGTTTGTGTATGTATGTGTGTGTATATGTATGATAACAGCTAAAATTACATATTGATGATAATACTGGGTGACTTCAATACCCTACTCTACCAAGAGACACCCACATCCAGACAAAAACTAAACAAAGTAAAGCTAGAGTTGGATAGTATCCTAAATCATATTAACCTAACACACATCATAACAGACATCAACAGAACAGTCCACCCAAACACTAAAAGATAAAATTTCTTCTCAGAAGTCCATGGAACTTTCTCTAAAGTTAACCACATCTTAGAACACAAAACAAGTCTCCACAGATATAGAACAATGGAAATAACACCCTGTATTTTGCCTAACTACCATGGATTAAAGTTGGATATCTACAAAAACAAAAACAGTAAGAAGCACTCAAACTCATGGAAGATGAAAAAATAGACTAAAGGATAAAATGTGGACCAAGTCAGAGAAATTGAAAGTTCTTTAGAATTGAGTGAAAATAAAAACATAACATACTCAAATCTATGGGATATTATGAATGCAGTTCTTAGAGGCAAGTTCGCAGTAATATATATACATATACGTATATATGTATATATATGGAATCTTAAATTAATAACTTGATAATATACTTAAAAAGCTCTAAAAACAAGAAGAAATATACCAAAAGAGCAAATGGGAAGAACTGATCAAACCCAAAGGCTGAAATCAATGAATTAGAAACAATCAAGGAAAAAACATACAAAGAATCAATGAAAGAAAGAGATGATTCTTTGGGAAAATCAACAATATTGACAAACCCATGGCCTAATTAACTGAAAGATTGAGAGAAAAGTTCAAATTAATAAAGTTAGAGGTAAAAAGGGAGACTACAGCAAACAGTAATGAAAATTTATAGACTGGCAAGGCCATGCATTGATATTCTATCAAACTCAGAAAACAAAAAGAAATGAATGAGTTTCTTGATACATACTACTACCAGAGTTAAATCAACATGAAATAAACAATTGAAAGAAAAAAAGAGAGAGAGAGAGAGAAAGAGAGAGAGATAGTTGTGAGCCACCATGTGGTTGCTGGGAATTGAACTCAGGATTTCTGGAAGGGCAGTCAGTCCTCTTAACATCTGAGCAATTTCTCTATCATATATAAATTATACATTGTATATTGCATGTTGTACTTTACATATTATATATTATACATTGTGTTTTATATTATATATTATATTTCAATATAACTATATATTATATATTACAGTATTACACAGTATATGTATTGTTACATATTATATATTATATTATATTATATATTACACATTATGTGTCATATCATATATAGTATATACTATATAATATATAGTATAGTGTATTATATATCATATGTTATATATTACATGTTATATGTTATATATTATGCTATAGTATATAATATATAGTATATAATATATATACAATGTAAAATATACTATATACAATATATAGTACACAGTATAAAGAATATAGTGTATTTTAAAATGATATATATTATATTCCAAATACATTATATATAATGTATATGTATATATTATATAATGTATTTTATAGATGTATATGTGTATGTATACATTTATATATAATATATACACATATATTGCATATATGTGTGTGTAATATATGTATATATATCATATAAATGTATACAGAGAGAGAACTCTAACAATCAAAATAAAAAGACTTGTATAATAAAACCTTGAGACATTAAATAAAGAAACTGAAGAAGATACCACGAGATGAAACTCTCACATGCTCCTAGATTAATAGGATTGATATTGTAAAAATGGCTATTCTATCAAAAGCAATCTACAGATTCAAGACAAGCCCCATCAAACTTCCAAAGCAGCCCTTCACAGAAATTGAAAACACAATCGTAACATCATAGAAATATAAAAACCCAGGACAGTTAAAGCAGCCCTAAAATATAAAAGAAGTGCTGGAGGTATCAGCCTCCCCAATCGATCTCCCGTTGTACTACAGACCTGAAGTAACAAGATCATCATGAACTGGCATAAATCAGACATGTTGATCAATAGAATAGAACTGAAGACCCAGACATATTCCATACACATATGGACACCTGATTTTTTACAAAGAAGCCAGAAATACATGCTGAAAAATTTTTCAGATGATTGTGATGGTGATGATGGTAATGATAATAATATTTTTATTATTAAATTATATAATTTGTATATTATAATTAATTTTGTTATATTAATTATATAATTATATAAATTATATATTAAATATGCACTATTTAAAACACCTTCAGTGAGTCACACTGTGATGGAACTCAGCATTTCCAGTGTGGATATTCATGAGCTTTAATAAGGTAGGAAGAAAGACAGCTTTCTCATGTAAAAACTGAGGGCTGAAGATATGGTTCAGAGGTTAAGAGCACTGACTGTTCTTCCAGAGGTCCTGAGTTCAAATCCCAGCAACCACATGGTGGCTCACAACCATCTGTAATGGAATCTGATGCCCTCTTCTGGTGTGCCTGAAGACAGCGACAGTGTACTCATATAATAAATAAATAAATAAATAAATAAATAAATACAATCTTAAAAAAAAATCTAGTGCAAAAACTGGTGACCCAGAGTCAGTTAGTCTTTTATTCGCTCAGACATGGAGGGGAGATGTCCTCTGTACTTATTTCTCTCCCACTGATAAAAACAGTAATAAAAGTTTTAAAATTCTATCAACCAGGAAAGGAGGAAGAATTATGAAGGGGGAATACAAACTATTCAAGATGTAAAAGCACCCAGGTGTGCATTCCATCTTTTCTTTTTTCTTTCTTTCTTTCTTTCTTTCTTTCTTTCTTCCTTCCTTCCTTCCTTCCTTCCTTCTTTCTTCTTTCTTCCTTTCTTTCTTTCTTCCTTCCTTCCTTCTTCCTTCCTTCCTTCCTTCCTTCCTTCTTTTCTTCCTTCCTTTCTTTCTTTCTTTCTTTTAAGAAAGCTTTGGGTGGTTTTCAGAAAGCAAAAAAGAAAGAGAATAGATAGTCAATAAAAGAATATATTATTGAGAATTTCATAATGTAGTGGGAAAAATAAAAGTAGTTAGAAACTTTAGGGAGAAACCATCTGGGAAAGAGGAAAGGTAAGAGGCAAAGGATACTGTAGTATAATTTGAAACGATCAAGTATACACACAACCTTGATCCCTTTAAATGACAACCCTAAAATATCTCATCCCACCAGTGTCTAGGGCCGACACACCACTTGGCCTGAATGTAGAAGCATTCACCTATTCATTAAAATGTGAGAGCTGATTTGAAGGGTCCAAATTGACTTTGATTGTAGGAGCAAGCAATAAAACAAAGGTGAGCAACCTGAACATGCTAATAGCCAATGAACCCGATGGTATCGGGAAGTGGAAATGACATCATCACCACTGCCACCACAACATCACCATCTTCATCATCTTCATCATCATCATCATCATCATCATCATCATCGGCGGCGGCGTAAGAAGGCAGCTTAGGAGATGGTATGTAAAGTTGTCAGAACAAGACTTAATAGAACATATTATTCAAAGTTATCATACTAACCAGTGTTTTATATATATATATGATGTTATGTGTGTGTGTGTGTGTGTGCAAATATAAAAGGAAGTTGATTGGTTGATAGGGGCATAACCTTCCACATATGTGTGTCTTTGTGTGTCAGACTTTGTACCCTAGTGTCAAAATACCTGACTCATTAACTTGGAATGAGGAATTCATTTTGCTCTGATTTTCAGAGGTTCGTAGCTCTTGGTTCCTGGTCCAATTTCATTTCCTTTGCTACGATGATTAAATATTCTTTCCAAAAGTGGTTCAGGAGAGGAAAGGCTTTATTAAGCTTACATCCCCAAATCAGTCCATCATTGACAAAAGTCAAGGGAAGAACTCAAGGCAGGACCTTGAAGGTGTGCTTGTCTGCCGTTCTACCCAGCGTCCCCTCTGACCTTATGCACAGTACTCCATAAGGGACCAGGGAGCATGCCTGATCAAAGATATTTCCTATCTATTCACATTGAGGCAGTGAGAGGCCAGTGATTGGAGGGGAGAGAGGAGGAGGAGCTAAGAGAAGGAGGGGCGGAGAGAGAGGGAGCCTGGGAACTGCAGGAGGGGCGGAAGAGGAAACGCGCAGATCCAGATGACATCAGATGTGCTTCTGATGTGCTGAGAGGTTAGCAATATTGGGGTAAGATCTTATCATTGTAAATTGGCATTATGTAATTGGGAGTTTCATAGCCATAAATATATTTGGTTAACGACTCAAGTTTAAGAGTCATGCTTTGTAGGATACTTGGAAGGAGTAGGTACTGGGCAGGAGAGAGAGACCCGCTGGGACTTGAAGCAGAGGCTTGGGGGGGTGGAATTGTATTTTAGCAATTTCCCACTACATATGCCTTCTCCTAACTGGTTCCCAGATGGACTTACGTTCAGATAGCTTTCTTAGATGCTTCAGGAACACCTGCCTAGTGGGCTGGGTCATTCTTCACCAACTGGCCTTCTCCCACAGACATGCTCACAGGCCAAGCTGATCTAGGCAGTTCCCCACAGAGTCTTCCCTCTCAGATGACTCCAGGCTGTGTCAAGTTAACAATTATAGCTAACTGGACAGATTTTCTTTGCTTCTTGATGTGGGATGAGTCAAAATCATGACAGCAAGAGCATACACAAAGCCAGTACAACCTACGTAGTCAACCCCCAGTGACCTACTTCTCCAAATTAAAGTTTTTATTACCTTCCAATATAGTGCTACCAGATGGGATCGAGTATGTGACACATGATCCTGCCAGGGACATCGCATACCCAAACCAACAACAATGTCCTATAAAGAGATTCACCGTCCACCACAATGGTATTAAATTACTTTAAATCCAAAAAAAAAAAAAAAAAAAAAAAAAAAAAAAAAAAAAGCTCTAACTAATCAACACCCACTTGAAGAAACATCTGGATGTATGCCAAGTCCTTGAAAAGAAGAGTCAGTAATGGCGCCCGTCCACGGGAGTCTGAGAACGTAGGACTGCGTCAGGGTAAAACATACCACACTGAAGTAGAACTTCAGGGGAGTAGGGGTGGAGGCTGGACTTCTAGCCCAAAGGAAGAGATATAAGTTATGGAGGTTTGGTAGAGGATGTGCCCGGATAGATGAGGCTATGTTGCAGATTAAGATCTATGGTAACAGCTTCCTATGGTTCTCTCTGACTAGCCCGAGTACCAGACTGCAATCTTTCCTTCCTATGGAAATGTCTATAGAAGCAGGAAGATGAAATGCCCATGGCTGCATTGCTAGATACAGATTTATCTCTTCATAAAAGTTACTCAGGGCTTCCCCATGTGTGCAGAAGTCTGCAGTTTGCTGAATGAACAACCCAAAGTCAGCCAAGGAAATGTATTTTCAGCAAGAACACTTTATTCTTTTCACAGTTCAGTAACCAAGGTTTATCCGAAGAACCCTAATTTCAGGAGCCGGACATAGACTTGGGTGGGCGTAGGGCCAGCAGTTTGGTGGAGCTAAAGTAGTTTTAAGGCATGGGTGTTTACAAGTTGCTGCATTCCAGCTTTCAAGAAAGAGAGTAAAGTTCAGAGGGGTGAGCAAACGTAAGAGGTACTGGACAACTCTGGTGCTAGTGATGGCCACGGGTATCTCGGAGACAGACGAAACTAAGGCCTCGAGTCAGTGTTCCCATGCTCCTGACACAGAAAGTCTTCAGAGCTGTGAGACAATGGAGGGGAATGGAGGTTTTATCACAGAGCACACATGTACTCCCAAATGATGGGTGGGCACTTCCTTGGAGAAAGGCACAGGGGTTTTCAAATAGTTCGTCATAAGGACATATTTTAAAGAAGGGGAGAATTATTTGTAAATTGCGTGAGTCGGGGAGAGACGGAGAAATGGTTAACTGAATCAAGATTTTTCCACAATAAGGTTTATCCCCTTTTCTGTCCTCACATGTTGTCTTAGTTAGGGTTTTACTGCTGTGAAGAGACACCATGACCAAGGCAACTCTTATAAGGACAATATTTAATTGGGGCTGGCTTACAGGTTCAGAGATTTAGTCCGTTATCATCAAGGTAGTGTGGCAGCGTCCAGGCAGACATGGTGCAAGAGGAGCTGAGAGTTCTGCATCTTCATCTGAAGGCTGCTAGTGGAAGACTGGCTTCCAGACAGCTAGGATGAGGGTCTTAAAAAGCCCACACCCACAGTGACACACCTGCTCCAACAAGGCCACACCTACCCCAACAAAGTCACACCTTATAGTGCCACCACCTGTGCTGAGCATATGCAAACCATCACACATGGGCTTTTCACATGAACTATGGTGTCACTTGTAGGATGAATTCAGGCTGGGATTCAGGCCATTTTTGCAAGGCTAGTGATAAACTGATGACATTAAAGTGAATCCAAGGGAAGTCCATGGTCACTACAGTCAGGAGCTGGACGGATCCCAGAGGGTTGAGGGTGGTCTTGAGGCTTCCCTGATAGAGTAGTCCTGTGATGGTCTGTTGTGTTACAGGCCTCCCCTAGCCTCGGGTAGATCTGCACAGTACACATAATGATTTTAGCAAAATAAACCTATGTAGCCAGTCACATTCTGGGGCACGCGGGCCACATTTGATGAGTAGAGATCCTGCTCACGTCACCTCTGATTGGAGAAGCAATTCAGCTGCACAGAACTTAACTTATTCTCGTGGGTTAGGCGTGGGCTAGTACATTCTAGCCCTGCTGCTGGTTATTCCTAAAGCTCAATTGCCACACACAGACTTGGTCACATTATGCCATCTCCCGTCTTTTTTTTTTTTTTTTAAATATTTATTTATTTATTTTATGCATATAAGTACACCACCATTGCTCTCTTCAGACACACCAGAAGAGGGCACCAGATCCCCATTACAGATAGTTGTGAGCCACCATATGGTTGCTGGGATTTGAACTCAGGACCTCCGGAAGAGCAGTCGGTGCTCTTAACCGCTGAGCCATCTCTCCAGCCCGCCATCTCCCATCTTAACACCTCATCACATTCTCTATCCCCAGCATTCCTGGGTTCCTGGCTGTGAAGCCTGGCTCTGGCTTTCAACACTCATCCACATTTATGATGACACTAGCTATATGATGAAAATCATATATGATGAAACTATTTATGATGAAAATACCACAATATGTATGAAGATAGAAAGGTGAATTTATTTATGGTTTCCTGTCAAGACTGGGAGGAGAGAGAATCTCAGTCTCTCCGTGTTTTGCCTCTAGCAGTGTTACAGCTTATAGGAAAGATGGAGTAAGAGCTGGGAAATACAGGCAGGCTGATTGGCTTGTAGGTCCCTTGTTACCAGAACTAGTCATTAATTCCTGCTGTTGGGCCCGTGGCCTGTGCTTGGGGAACTTGGCCACGGCTCCAGTCTCCTGTTCCCCTTAAGAGGCTGGAAATGAAAATGGATTTTTGAAAAGAGATTCTAATTTGAAAGCCAGTTTTAACCACCACCATCCAAATGATCGCGTCCGAGATTCTGGAATAGCTGCTTGTCTCCTTGGATGCTAGTCCAAGCTAGTCCGGCTGAAAGTGACTGACTTGATACAAACATCCGAGGACTCAGATCCCGTGCAGGGCAGCAGCACTAGAGATATTCAAATTATAAACTTGAAAAGCCTCGGATCTCCCTTTTTACCCCACCATTCCAAAATGTTTTAAACTCGGTGTTAAAAATGTGAGCTCAGAAACGGGATTTATAGCTTGCTCGAAACATAAATCTTTATTTTCATTTCTTTGTTATACTCCATATCTGCTTCCTCTGCCCTCTCCTCCCTTCAGACTCTCAACTTCCAAGCGTCCTCTCTCCAGAGCCATTAACCCAATAACTTGATTTGCGACACTTCTTGAGATGTTTCAAATGAGGCCAGGAAGAAAGCAGCAGCCCACCCAGGCGGTAGGAAAATGACTGGGAACCGGAACCATCCGAACAGTCAGCAGCCACGGGAAGAAATGTTTAAACGGAAGGAGAATGAATATCTGGAAAAGATGGCTGCCGTGGACAGCTCCTGGTAGGGAGGTCCCTGTGTAGAACAAGCTGAGGCCCAGCTATGCGAAGTGGGAACTCAGTTGCCCATTAACACGGAAGACCAACCCCAGGCTCCATCCTGAGAAATGCAGGCTTAGGGACAGACATCATAGAGTCCTGCAAGATCAGAGCCCTGGTGGCACGGAACATGGCTGACTGCCGAGCTGTATGTGTGACTCACTTTAGCTTGTTTCTAGATGGGCTCTTTATCTGGCAATACGAGCAGTAGATGCTTTACACTTAGGGACCACTAGGAATAAAACAACATGAGATTAAATAACACACACACACACTTTATAATCAAGAGACCCAGTACACATAAGACATATAAGCTCTGCCAACAGAGTACAACACGTTTCATAGTTTAACAATCTTACTTTTTTTTAATTTAATGTGGATGCATGCATGTATGCACGTGGATGCATGCATGTGTCTGTGAGGGAAAGTATATGTGTATGTGTGTGCATGTCCATATATGTGCATGGTGCATGTATGCCTGAGCATATGTAATTTCAGGCAACTGTGAGCCTCCCAACATAGGAACCAAACCCAGGTTCTCTGGAAAATCAGGAAACACACTTAAGCACTGATCCATCTCTCTGGCCTGATACATTATTATTTCTTTCTAAGTAGTAGGAACATACCTCTAATGATCAAAGTGGCATTATTAATACATAAGCTAGGAACACACTTATGTATCATTATGTAATTATGTACTGAGTGCTGTGTTAGCACACAGCTAGCTGCATACGTTTATCTAAGCCAAGCCCACCGCAAGCCAGTGTGTGTGGCTTTGTGCTGCTCTGACGGGAGGGTCCTGACTCCTAAGGGCCACCTGTTCCCTCTCTATCCAGAGGCAGTCCTTTGTCAGCTTGTCCCTCTCCCTTGCCCTGTTTCTCCCCTCTGCCTTGTCTCCTAAACTCTTTGTTCCTCAGAGGCAAATAAATCTGTGCTGAGAACTCGTTCTCATGTGTCCTTTCTCCGGGGCCAGCAACATGTGTTCCTGCTGCCCCCCCACTACATACAGTCCACCATGTAGTTACTGTGTTAAAATATGAAGATTCTGTTTCATGTTCAATAGAGGTAGGCTGAGCTTTAGGTAGAGGGCCCATTAATAATAATGACCATCCCAACAGGGTTCAGTTCTGAATCTGGAAAGGTCCAGTGGGTGCTTTTACTACATGCTCCTACCTGATTTAGGTTGTGGACTAAAAATCTAGGAGAGCGGACCAGGATATGTTTGGTAAGGGGTGGGGGCGGGGACAGGGCAGGGCAGGGTGGGCGCGGGTGGTGTTGAGAAAGGGCTCTGGGAGAGAGGAAAGTCAGAGAGGGAGCTGGGGGGAGTCAAATAGCCCCTTTCTACCAAGCCCGGCCTACCTGGCTATTGCCAGACAACTGTTGGGCGGAGCCCAGAAGGAATGCTAAAGTCAATAAGAGAATGGTTAAGAAATGGGCCCATACTTTAAGGCCACCTTGGTTCCGAATAATAGGAGTTTGCTTTCCTTACCGGTACTGAGCCAGTGTGTTCTAAAAGTGACAGTAGGCGCTAGTCAGCCTTTTTGTCCCAAGGGAGAGACTGGGGAGGGGTGGCTTTGTGAGGCTGAAACTGTTGGCTGACGGTTATAAAATAGTCATAAATCAAGGCTCTCACCAAACCCGTTGGAGGGGTCAACAGGTAGGGAGATTACAGTGGGCTCCAGATATGTTTTGTAATGAGGTGGTGAGAGGGGGTGCCTCAGCGGGCCCATGTGGAGATATGACTCCCTCCCCACCCCCACCCCCCACCCCCATCACCACCACCAGCTATAAGACGGATTTAGTATAAAATGAAGTTTATTTGGGATGAGAAGGGAGTGGAGACAAAGAAAGAAAGGGGACAGAGAAGGACAGAGAGAGGAGACAGGGAAGAAGCCGGACGGCAACACGTGGGGTGGGGGTGGGGACAGAGAGAAAGAGGGAGGGACGGAGGGAGGGAGGGTGGGAGTTTAAAGCAAGCCAGGCTCCTACCTGGCTGTTGCTAGGTAACTATTGGGTGGAGCCTAGAAGAAATGCTAACCGCTCGCTCTAGGTCTCAGATGTTGGCAGATGACATTCTCGGCTTGAGATCAGTGGGTGCCAGTGATTCGCTAAGACTTCCTTCTTAAGAGTTTGGTAGTCACAGCGATGTTAGCTCAGGCACAAAGGTGGGCAAAGAATGGCTTTCAAGGGGATTAAAACCCGCCTAATTTGACTGCGTCAGGCAATACTTAGCTCTTCACAATCATGAGGCACAGTCGTTTAGATCTTTAACACCGCAGGGGCAATCCTGTCCCCCTCCCGCCCCGCCCACAACTTCTGTTCACTCTAGCCTGCAGTGCGGGAGCAGGAGGAGAGAAGTGCCAAGATGAACGGATAAAAGAAGCCAAGAGGTGGAAACCCTGGCCACTCACCTCCCGCCGGACGGTCTGGTGAGGCAGGAGGTAGAAAACAGTGACATTCAGAAGGGAGAAACTGACCAAAAGTTCCTGGAAACAGTAGCACCGTGATAGAAATGCTACATCGACAGTCCCGTGTGAACTGCAGCCGCCAGTTCTCAGAACACTGGAAGCCCTTGCTTAGCCTAGGGAGCCCTTGCTTAGCCTAGGGTCTGTGTACAACCAGCCCAAGAAATACAACGCAGAGGAGGGGGGCTGTGAACGACCCGACCCAGGTGGCTAGGTGTCCGGGATCTTTCTTCCGCTCACCGGAGCCCCCTTTTATTCTTGGGAGTTCCTTTTCCTTTCTTAATAAACTACTTCCAGCCTGCAACTCACTGAAAAAGGATGGCATGTTCTCTCTCTCTCTCTCTCTCTCTCTCTCTCTCTCTCTCTCTCTCTCTCTCTCTTCTCCTCTCTCTCTCTTCTCCTCTCTCTCTCTTCTCCTCTCTCTCTCTCCTCTCTCTCTCTCTCTCTCTCTCTCTCTCTCTCTCTCTCTCTCTCTCTCTCTGCCCAGATTTTCCGCTAACCTGCACTATGTAAACTTTAAGTTTTCATTTGACTCCATTTCTAAACTTTTTTTTTTTGGGGGGGGGGTTGAGACAAGGTTTCTCTGTGTAGCCCTGAATGTCTTGGAACTCATTCTGTAGACCAGGCTAGCCTCGAACTCAGAAATCCGCCTGCTTCTGCCTCCCAAGTGCTGGAACTAAAGGCGTGCGCCACCACCGCCAGGCTCACTTCTAAAATCTTATATTACTGAAATTAATAACCCCCACCGAAACCCTAAACTCAATAGTCCGCCTCCAGTCAGAAGTGCTCTGTGGTATAGGGACCTGATAATTCCATTGTTCTCCGCTCTCTAGACCACACCTTGGGAAGGTGAGGCGGGAAAACAGGTGACTGAGGTTTTCACAAGAGCGAGAGATGGGCAGGGTCAAGCACACTGTTTTATAGCTTTGAAGGTGCTAACGGAAGGAAATATTCTCAGAGGGTTTATTTGAGGAAAGTGGAAAAAGCTTTTAGAAGAGTGGTGTGTGTGTGTGTGTGTGTGTGTGTGTGTGTGTGTCTGCGCGCATGCTTGCTTTATAGATTTGGCAAGGTTAGGTGATTTCTCAGCGTGCACATTTTAATAAAAACGAAAGTTAAAGGGTTGAATGCAGACTAGTCACAGGAGAGAGGGAAGCAACAAGTGTATGCCCTTGGCAGTTAGACCTCACCCTCTCCCACCTCTTCGATGCATAAATATTGCATAAAGCTCGAGACAGGCCATTTACATCCCAAGAGACTCACATCTGGGCAAGGGTCCCAGTGGAGCAGCGGCGGAGGAGGAAACTGATTGAGACTTCAAACTGCAGCCCAAATGTTAAGTGGATATTCAATTGCAAATGTGTCTGCTTTGCATTCCCTGGGGCCCGGGGCTGGCATTCATGTGCTAATCAGAATTCGGGGGAAACAATGTTGTTCATCAGAACCCAAAATCGTACAAATTGTTAATGCAAAGGAACTTTCAGGAAGCCAAAAGGGAGCACACTTCAAAGTGAAGAAGCAGCCCCGGGTCCATTATGTAAAATGCAAATCCCCACCTTCTGCAAGTACGCCTTGCCTTTCTTAGGATTACCAAGGGTTTTGTATACCAGACGGAGTCTGTTTGCAAAGATTTACCTTCACACGCACAGTTCTCAGGCCTTCCTTAGCCTCCAGGACCTTGCGGAGCTGTGGGCACAGCTCTGACTGACACACACGTGTGTGCTCCGCTCTTTCTCCCCGACACCGTCACCACCAAAGAAAATCTTGAAACCGAAGGATTTGCCTCAGCAACACCCAAACGTCCTAGGTCCCCACATCTTGAAGTATAGATTGTCATAGTATTATAGTCCACAGGAAGTCCTTGCTCTACGTGAAACCTGGTGATTTGGCTACTGGACCACATTTGACTGGGTGTTGTTCATGCTTTCTCCATATAGGTGACTTCTTGGAGAAAAAAATTAAATGAGTGTGTCATAAATGCGGGACCTCAGACGCAAAGGCGGGCATGCGCGTGCCTCTCTGCTGTGAAACAGTGCGTTTTAATAACAAGCAATTCAGAATCTGTGTAGGTCTTAAGGTTGTTTATAAAAAGATAAATGGGTGTGTGTGTGTGTGTGTGTGTGTGTGTGTGTGTTCTGTGGGGTGAGGTGTGGAGCTAGGGGGCGCCTACGCAGGCCCATGAAGGGGAGCTAAGAGGGTGGTAGAGGCAGAGACCGGGAGAGAGTAGAGAAGTGGAGGCCGGCTGCGATTGTGCCAAGCGGTACCGAGTTTTCTTGATAGCTGTGACATCACGGGCTTATGATATGAGGGCTAGAACTAAAAATTCTTCGAGAGTAACGTGAAAGAGGCAGTTTTCAGAGGACTGGAAACCCTTTCTCAGCCCCATCTAACAAATAGAGAATGTGTGAGACAAAAACCCAAGAAATACTGTGTGCAGGAAGTAACAGAAAAGACCATACTCCAGGTGGCCAGGTGGCCTCCTTCCTAAACTCACTAGCCCTCTTCCATTCTTGGGAGTTCCTTTTCTTAATATGCTGTCTGTTTCTAGTCTATGCCTAATTTAAAAGGCATGATTTTTCTTCCATAGACTCATCTGGCAGTTGCCAGAATTTTTTGGAACCTAGCCTATACCCATGGTTTCTTGTAACATATAATAGAACTGTCCTCATTCATTTTTAATCCATTTCTATTAGTTAGTTAGTTAGTTAGTTAGTTAGTTACTTGGTTACTTAGTCACTTAGTTATTTTTAAAGGGAACCGTCATTTCCCTAGTAACACGTGGTGACCCAGATGGGCCCCAAGGAATGGCTTCTAAAGACTACAAGGATGCAGCTATTCTGGTCAATTCCATCTCAAGTTCGGGCAGCTACTATTTGAATCTGCAGGATGTTATCTTTGGGTCACACCCTACCATACCTCACCCAGTTCTCCGGCATACCCACTACAGGGAGGAATCCTGGTTGATAAAGTTATTTCTCTACCACAGCTGCTGCAGGTGAAATGAGTCAGTTAAACCAGGTTAGATTAGATTAAAAGCAGATTTATTGGGAAGTTGCTCTCTGCTGGAGTTCACTGGCCCCAAGGACCAACCCAGTGGGGAGGAGTTTGGGGAGTGAAAGAAAGGGCCCAGAGAAGAGAGAAGATAGAGGAGACCAAAATGTCCGGATTATATAGGGAAGAGGGGGAAAGGGCGGCCCAACCCCTGGGCTGGAACATTCAAGACTGGGGGCCAGGTCTGCCAGGAAGGAGCTGAGGGATGCTGGGAGAACCTGGAGGCCAGATCTGCTTTGATATGTGAAATAAGCACCTCAGTCCCCTGTCCTGGGGTCTGAAACCAAACACTGATATTAGCAGAAATTGTTCTGCGGAATAGGCAAATATTGTCTGTACAAAACATTAGCCTGTAAAGAGAATGAAATTAAAATAAATAAATAAATAAAAGTTTTATTGAGGTAGGTTGAATCTCCTATCAGAATGAGAGGAGAAACCCAGACCCACATTGGGGTTCTAGGTTAGGCATTTCCCGAGACCCCTGGTTCTTCCCACCTACCTTATCTTCTCTCCCAAATTTTGTCCCTGAACAGGACTTTTTCTTTCTTCAGTAGGTTTCATGAGAAATAAGTTTCCTTCTCTGGTGGTTGGAATGAAAATGGTGCTCAAAGCCTCTCGTGGAAGAGCACTGCTGAAAGGTGTATCCCTGTGGCCGCGGGTCTTGGACATGTTAGTAGTCATAGCCCTGAGGCAGTAGACGTAGCACGGTTAGAAGGCGTGGCCCTGTGGCGGTGGGCGTGGCACTGTTAGAAGGCGTGGCCCTGTGGCGGTGGGTGGGGCCTTGTTAAAGAAAGTGGTCACTAGGGCTGGGCTTTGAGGTTTCAGCTGCTCCAGCCAGGCCCAGTGGGACACTTTCTTCCTGCTGCCTGTCGATCCAGACTTGGAACGCTTGACCTACTTCTTCAGCACCATGTCTACCCGCGCGCCGCCATGCTTCCCACCGTGACAGTAATGGCCTAAACCTCTGAACTGTCAGCCACCCACAATTACGCGTTTTCCTTTATATGGTGTCCCTTTACAGCAATGACATTCTAAAAACACCCTCTTAGAAAACCTAAGTTGCTCTCAATTCCCTCTCCCGTATTGACATTAACTGTTGGCCGAGGAGGGGACAGAAACTATTCTGCTGCTTCAAGATAGTGCAGGGGTGACAGAAGGAAGCGCAGCAGTCCAAGGCTCTCTGAGGAGGGCCACCTCAGGGGTCCATGATAAGTTATAGCAAAGGGTGGATCTCTGGAGCATAGGACAGTTATTTGGTGACAACATGTTTTGGTGTGTTATGTGAGTGAGGTAGCATCGGTCACATACTTAAAGTGACAAGGTTAGAAGTCTAATTCTCACTGAGTGTGTAATTAAAACAACAGTTGGGTAGTTTTGTGTTTTCACAGAAGTCTTTGTATACGATATCCTAGCTGGTAACGAACTCAGTGATTCCTTTACCACTATTGTCTCCTGCAAGGCGTCCACCATTGAGACCAGTCTAGCTCAAAAACTTGAGTTTTCATTGGCTAGTTCGCGTTCTGGGGTCAACTATTTGGCCTGTTTTATTATGATCGACTGTGGAACACTGAGAAATAAGGTCAGGGAGACAGACTCATTTCATGTAAGTCTGGTCCGACAGATTAAAGTGTAACTGCAATCAGCTCTTTGTTATATCAGACTCCTGCACAGCAAGAAGATGCCTGGAAATGTTACAAGAGGTCAATTAAAGCAGCTGGCAGAGCTCTCCCAGCTACAGATGCCCCCGTCCATGGACCAGATGTAATAATTCCTGGTGGAATTGACATTATGGGTCCAAACTGAATGAAATCTGGATTTCATTTATTTTGAGGGTACAATCAGCATCTAATTAACATTAAGAGTGGAAATATAAGCCCACTGTGGTAGGACTCTCATACAGCAAGATGGGACAGAGGTTTTCTTCCAGGGAGCACCATTGATTCACGCCAGCACTGGCTCTGTGGATTCACATCCACAGACTGAGCCCGCCTAAGCAGCAGGATATACAGCACTAGTTTTCAGGTACAGTTTAGCCCATCTCCCTTAAATGGAAGCTTACATTCTGGTTGAGTGGTCTTCATTATGGGTTGTGACAGAGCCACTCAAGCACACATAGATGTGATTATGCCGTATTACCTACCCTTTGTTCTGGAGGGCCCTTTACAAACTCCCCATGTCAAAGAGCATCTTCATGACTTACAGAGTTATGTGCCCATCACATGATTCTTACACTGCCTACACACTTTTATTGCTGGAGACAAATCTTATAACCAGGGGAGCTATACAGGGGAAGAGTGGACAAGTCCCCCAAAAGATTTTGAATCTTCCAATGTCAAAAAGTATCTTCCACATCAATTGATTGATTGATTGGTAGATAGAAAACACAAACTAAATGGAGACACATTGAAACTAATAGACGTTATGGATCAAATGGATTTAACCTATAGAACCTATAAATGTTTCTATAGAACATTTCATCCGAAAACAAAAAAAAATATCTTCTTTTCAGCCTCTCATGCTACCTTATTCAAAATTGACCATATATTGACCATCACAAAAAAGGCCTCAACAGATACAAGAAGATTGAAATAAATCCATGTATCCTATCAGATCACCATGGACTAAGGCTGGTCTTCAATAGCAACAAAAACAACAGAAAGCCCACATATACATGGAAGCTGAACAACATCCTACTCAATAATAACTTGGTGAAGGAAGAAAGAAAGAAAGAAATTAAAGACCTTTTTAGAATTTAATGAAAATGAAGGGACAACATACCCAAACTTATAGAACACAATGAAAGCAGTACTAAGAGGAAAACTCATAGCTCTGAGTGCCTCCAAAAAGAAACTGGAGAGAGCATACACTAGCAGCTTGACAGTACACCTGAAAGCTCTAGAACAAAAAGAAGCAAATACACCCACAAGGAGTAGACAGCGGGAAATAATCAAACTCAGGACTGAAATCAACCAAGTAAAAACAAAAAGAACTATACAAAGAATCGACAAAACCACCACGAGCTGGTTCTTTGAGAAAAATCAACAAGGTAGATGAACCCTTAGCCAGACTAAAGAGAGGGCACAGAGACAGTATCCAAATTAACAAAATCAGAAATGAAAAGGGAGATATAACAACAGAAACTGAGGAAATTCAAAAAAATCATCAGATCCCATTACAAAAGCTTATATTCAACAAAACTGGAATATCTGGATGAAATGGACAGTTTTCTAGACAGATACCAAATACCAAAGTTAATCAGGATCAGATGAACCATCTAAACAGTCCCATAACCACTAAAGAAATAGAAGCAGTCATTAAAAATCTCCCAACAACAGCAACAACAACAACAACAACAACGCCCAGGACCAGATGGGTTTAGTGCAGGATTCTATCAGACCTTCAAAGAAGAC
Organism: Apodemus agrarius; assembly: GCA_964023405.1. Lineage (NCBI taxonomy): Eukaryota > Metazoa > Chordata > Mammalia > Rodentia > Muridae > Apodemus > Apodemus agrarius. Next base: position 16,801,535 of record OZ030023.1, on the reverse strand, counting down.
CTAATACCAATGCTCTTCAAACTATTCCACAAAATAGAAACAGAAGGAACACTACCCAGTTCATTCTATGAAGCCACAGTTAGGCTGCATATTCTCCCTTTAGAAGGAATGGCTTCTGTCTAATTAGGAACTTGTCACAATTTCCTTTAATAGAGGACTTCATAAGAGATGTTTTTTCTACTTCTATCATGTTTAATGTTCCAAATAGATTTCAAAAACTGGTTGAGTGCATATTACTTTTGCCTTCAGAAGACATCACATATATTTAAGAGGCATTTAACTACTATAAATTATTTTGACGACTTAAAAAAAAGTCAATACTGAGTTGTATATTTTAAAATATATTTTATTAGTTTAATAAAAAACAAAGTCTCTCCCAAATAATCCCCAGTGTTCCAGGCTTTTCAGGTCTAGTGTAGACTTTGAGCCATTCCCCCCACCTCCATTATCTGAGATTTCTTCCATGACTCTTCACTCATCTGGATCCCAACTTGTGCCTTATAAGGGATAGAATGATGTTAGTGTTGGTTGGTCCAGCCCCTAGCCTTAGTTCTGCTACTATTAGGGGTATGTTCTGGGCCCGTCTGGGAGAACTATTTTCATCTTCAACCCATACCCTAGGCACCTTGAAAGGGAACCTCAGATCCTCCTTGTGGCCTCTATGAGACTCTAAAAGTGTCATTCTTCTCCATTGGGAGGTCATGAGAGTCATGAATTTTACTTCTGTTTTCCTTAGGTTCAGGACTTCTTGGCTGTGGGTGATGTGAACCCATGAAGGTCTCTAAGAGGCCCCAAGCCATCAGAGGCATAGGACAGTCAGGGCAGTATAGGACTTTGTGAATGGCTTCATGGTCACCTAAATTGCATTGTTAATGTGATAAGAAGGTGCGAACAGCTCAGCTACCTGTGACTTCCACAGTAGGGACTTGTCCCAGTTAGAAGGGAGCTACAGGTTAAGTTACCACAAAAATGTTCTATCTTGGTATCAACCTAAACTCAATGGGCTGGCTCCCTATAGTCATTCAAAGTGAAGACTTTTGGGCATTGAGGAGGGGCTGACAAAATGAAGCTTCATCATTCCAGATGGTTTGGATAGTTTCCCATGTCAACCAGACCAATAAAATCATCTTTGGGGGACTCATACAGTCATAGCTTTGATTGGTAACCATGAGACCATAGAAGTAACTCAAAGAAATGACTTGGGTTCTCTTCAGGGCCCTGGAGAGTTGGTAATATCCTTGAATTACATGGCTTCTCCTTTCTCTCCCAGAGGGGGTACAATTTGATGATGATGATGATGATGATGATGATGACGACGACGACGACGATGACAATGACAACGACGACGAAGAAAAATACCATTGGGGTCACATACTCTTTCAGTGGCCTTCTTAAGAGCAACAAGCACATTAGTTCCAATCCAACCTTATTCATGGGTGTGGCAGTCCTTGTCCATTCCTTCTCTGACCTTGGTCCTGGCCCTGCGGGACACCTTTTCAATGTGTACTGCCTGTTCTACTAGGGCAGCATCAAGATGAGCCCCATTTTTAAATATTTGAGTTTGCTTCTGATTGGGCTTCTTGGTCTCAGCTGAAAAATGTCTTTGCTGCAATCTCTTTGGCTGGCATTCGTTCCAAGGATACTTTCTAACTTTTGCACCTGACATCAGATGTTCCCTTGGGTCTGACCAACTTAGTCATTTGCTGATCCTCATTCACAGCCAGGTCAAAGGGGAAAGTGTGGCATGTGTTCTGTTGCCTGTCGTAGGAATGCCTTTGGCTTTCTTCAGGTTCCTGGAGACCTCTGAGCTTTTGCTCATGTGCATGACCTTTTCTCCTCTTTCCTGCATGTTATTGAAAAGAGAGAGAGCCTCATGTTAATACTGAGCAACTGAAATTCCTGGCTATTATTAGAGTCCCTTTAGGTATCTTCCTTGGAGAACTAATTCTGGGCATAAGCCTGGTGTTTCAACACTTTCACAAACTAGGGAGCAAGTATTCAAATATATGAGCCTAAGGGACCATTCTCATTCAAACAACCACATAATTCATACAACTCACTCAAAAAACACCGCCTGCCTGGCATCTCCAAGTTGCCTGAATAATTCAATAGTACCTTTTTGTGTTGAACAGAGTCAGGAGAATGAGAGGCAATTAGTCCAAGTGGGCTGGTAAGTCTGGGATGGTAGGTTACATCACATCAGTCACAGTGTAGTCTTCCCAGTGGATGAGGGAGTTTAGTTTTTCCAGCTCAGAAGATCAGTTGTGGCAAAAGACTGATACGTGAAAGCACATTTTATCTATGCATCTGACGTCTTGATCACAGTAGCTTCCCTCAATTTCCTTTGCAGAGACCCTTAGCAACTATGAGGGGTGGGGCTGCCAGGGGGTCCTCCTGGTACTCCCCAGCCAGTATATAGAGTTAGAACCGGTGGATCTGGAGTGGCTGCAGTCAGGAGGTCTCGAGTGGCTTTGGAGTAGTGGTGGTTCCAAATCTAAGGGTGTGGATGGCCTCTGGCATGGGCCTGGCTGTGGTAGGTGTAGGGAGTACAGTCAGCTCTGGGGGATACAATGGGGCATAAGGCAAGGGACTTCCTTTGGCTTCCAAATTTCTCAGGTCCTGGTTGGTATTCTGAGGAAGCAATCATCTGAGCCATTTAAACTGTACAGCTCTCTTCACACAGGCTGTGAGCCAGACTAGTTCAGAGACCAATAAATAGGGGATTTGGGCAAACATCTATAACTGCAGTTCAAACCCCTCTGCAGGCATTGCATGTACAAGGAACACATACAGGGACACAGACACACAGACATACAGACACACACACACACCTGCATTCCCCACGATGACTCTAAACACTCTGCTAACTAGTTCATTATCTAGTGTCTCTTTGGAAGGGACTGAATGAAGAAGGCTAATCAACTTCATAGAATATCAACACTGTAATCTCCTGAATACCTCCTTTATCATTATTTTTAATCACACCCTCTACCGGGTTAAGTTTGTTTGTTTGTAACCCATTTTCTCCTTATAGAAAACCACAATCAGACACAAGAAGTGGAAGGGGGGATGGGCGACCCCTTTGTCCATCTTTGTCCACTCTCCTCGTGAAGATGTCTCAGGTACCTTTTTGCACTGTATAAACCCCAATGTTAGGATGTCCCCAGAGAGCCACCATAAGCTTTATGATGCTTTCTGTGGACCTGTAAGACCCAAAAGAAAAACGGGGGAACCCCAGTGCCCCACACCTTGGAAGGCGACACCCCAGATCACTCAAGAGAAACGGGTTTTTTGTTGTTGTTGTTGTTGTTGTTGTTTTGTTGTTGTTGTTTTGTTTTGTTTTGTTTTTTGGTTTTTTCGAGACAGGGTTTCTCTGTGTAGTCCTGACTGTCCTGGAACTCACTCTGTAGACCAGGCTGGCCTCGAACTCAGAAATCCGCCTGCCTCTGCCTCCCAAGTGCTGGGATTACAGGTGTGCGCCACCACGCCCGGCTTGAGAGAAACGTTCTTGATGCAACAGCAAGAGGATTTTCATTCCAGAGGCTTTGGGGTTCATAGTCTTACCATGCAGGGTAAAAGACTGTGAGCCTTGAGTGCAGAATCGGGGCAGCTTTTATAGGCTTATAACAGACCGCCTAACACAAAGCACTCCATAGCTTCTAAGCCAATCAGTTTAAATTATCCAAGCCCGCGCTCTCTGAGAACCAATCAGTTTTCTATAGAAGCCAGATGGAAACTAGTTAGGTCATTTCCGCTTACGTGGCCACCACGCACAGGGTCATGCACAGGGTCACATACGTACTTCCTGTTACACATTTCCTGTTATGGGGCCAAGTATGTACAGGGCCTGCACGAGCCCCACATCCGCTGCAGTGACCCTGCAGACCAAGCTGTGTTCGCCCTGGCCTCAGCTGCTCCGAGGAGGCGAGACAGGAAAGGAAGCTAGGGACCTTCCCAGCCTGTGGCTCACAGCTGGACCCTGGAGGCGGGTGTTCCTGGGCTAACAAAAAGTGGGCTAAACTTCTGCTTTTTGGGGTCATTTAAGAGTTAGGTACGGGGGATTCTTAGCCTGTAATTCTCATCCTTTCAGACCCACAGTCTGAAGACTCCACCTTACTCTCAACCCTTGAGTTGCGTTGAAACTTGTCTGCCTTGGTTATTCACACTCACACAAGCTGCTGCCTCGTGACCTCGAGTCACAGCTCCGTTTCCTGCAAAGCTAATTGGGCGACTCAGGGAAGTAATCAGGCTTCCATTGTGCCTCTGAGGAGCAAGCAAGCCAAAACAAATCCATGTTTCTACCGGTCTGATGGGCAGCACGCCCTTGGCTGGTTCAGAGTTCTGACTGACTCCTTTGTGTTCCTGGAGTCCTCGCCCCAGCATGCCAGGAGGGCTAGCCCCTTCCAAATCAATCCGTCCACTGGTGCCAGGTGAGGTCACCTTACCTGGCATCCTAGAGTTTATACTCCAGTGGAAAGGGAGATGAAATCACTTTCTCCAAATCCAGAGCAAGTACCCCTGAGAAAGGTTGTGGGATTGACATGCAGATGGGACCCTGGGGGTCTATGCTAGGAGCGTCATGCATGCAGTACTGGTTCTGAGGGCTCACTTCCTGAGGCTGAGGCCCAAGCACAGCAGGATGCAGCCTTCTGGACCCTTCTTTAGTTTTCCTTTATATTTTAGCCCCTTTGTCTCATTCCAGGTTGCAATGAGCTGCTATCTCTCGTGTGCAATGGATACTGAATGTGCCATGCTGTCTCTTTCTTCTGGGAGGGCCCTACCAGACAATCGGGTCTCATCTTGTAAGACTGTCCATCGATGCCCTGTGGCATCGTTTAGTGGTCCTGAATAATTTCTCTGAAACCTGTGAGTTTGAGAGCAGGGTGTCTGATAGCCTCCTTTAGTCAAGGAACATGGAAGGTCAGGCTGCAGAAGGACGGGGTGGAGCTGCGAGAAGAAACCGTTCAGACAGCGTGCGTGTTCCATAGATGGTAAGAAGAGAAAAGGAAAACTCATGTTTACATTTGGCCCCAGCATGTAAGAGGGCAGGCCTTTGTCTTCTTAGCTGCAGGTGAGCAGCACAATGTTGAATAGAGCCAAGCACATGACATCTGACACCTGGGCGGCATTTCCTCATCGAGAAAAAGATGATTACTGAAAAGAAATACTGAAAAATACAAATAGCATCTTATATTTAACTTTGAGCATTGAACTTAAATTCATATTTAATATTAAAGTATATGTATGGATATCAAATCTCTAAGCCTCGTCTTTTACACACTTAAAACAATTTACTTAGCTCCTTAGGTGCTGTGGACATGAAGGAGAACATGGAGGGATATATGAGAAGATTTGGAGGGAGGAAGGAGGAAGGAGAAATGATGTAGGTGGAGCCCCACAAATAGAAAAAAATTAAAAAGAGAGTACTGCACAACACCTTAATAAAAGAAATCTGAGTCTCAGCTACATACATAGGGCAATATGTTAATATGCTGTTAAACTATAAAACTTTATAAGTTCCCAGGTAAACTTTATAGAAAACACAAGACAATGGAAAACCCAAGACAGCCTTTGTATAGTACACAGATAAGCATGGAAGTCGCTGTTGCTAATTGGCTAAGATGTCTCAGCCCAAAGCTGTGGTTAACCTTGATGTTAAAGTTCTATTCAGGGAGTCCACCGCTCCTAAGTTCCTGGATGGAGGAACTATTTTCTGAAGTAAACCCTTCAACTCTACCTCTTTCGCAAACACTTGAGCCAAAATAATACAAATAACTTAATTAAAAGAAACTCAAGCCAGGCAGTGGTGGTGCACACCTTTAATCCCAGCACTTGGGAAGCACAGGCAGGCAGATTTCTGGAGTTCGAGGCCAGCCTGGTCTACAGAATGAGTTCCAGGACAGCCAGGGCTACACAGAGAAACCCTGTCTCAAAAAACCAAAAAAAACAAAACAAAACAAACCTCAAATGAGGAAACAATTTTAGATGTGTAAACCCCAACACAAAAAACCAAAAGAAATAAAGACAATGTCGTTCTTCCAAATTTTTACTAATTCTGTAGAAACAGATGAGAGTAAACTGGACAAAATCCCAGAGAACTCAAAGGATTGATTATTATAAATATTCTCAAATAAATTAAATAATAAGATTAAACCCTAATCAAAAATACAAAGCAGAAAATAAAATATGAAGAAAAAAAAACAATTCAGCAAAGAAACAGAAATGCCGAAGGAAAAATAAAAGTACTAAATGTCTGAAATAAAATCCATCAAGGGCGTCAAGTGAAATTATCTGTGGAAAGTCTTCAAGGTAAAGTGGATCAAAGAAAGAGCAGAGGATGTGGGGCTGAAGACAGGGTGAAGGGACTGGCCTTAGTCAACAAGGACAAAGAACTCAGGAGTAAGAATCCAAGGTACAGCCAGCTCTGTGGGAAGAGCAAATCTACAGGCTAGGGGCATAGAAAAATGAGAAGAATCTTGTCCTTGAAGCTTGGAAACATTTTCAAAAGATCCATAACTCAAACTTCTAAGAGTTAGAAAAATAGATAATAAAAATTAGATAGCTAGATATTAAAAAATATTTATGACAACAAGCAAAGAAGACTAGAAAAGAAGCGTCCTCACGCCATATTATACTTTAAACACTAAACATGCAGACCAAAGTAAGGGCATTGAAGTCACGTCTGAAGCCGCACATGGGGGGGCAGGCCCATCAGAGTGACAGCGGGTTTACCAATGGAAAGAGCCTGGGGGGCTGGGAAAAATTTATTTCCAATTTTGAATGAACAACAGCCAACCCAGACTACTCCACCCAGAAAAATCCATACCACAATAGACAAACCAAAACCCTTCTTTTATAAGAATAGGCTAAAGGAATTTGTTACCACTAAGGCACCACAACAAAACAGAAGAATTCTTTGGCTGAAGTGAAGAATAAAATTGAAACATGAGACCACAGGAGAAAAATATAACCCATAATGGAACAATATTGATACAAGAAAGAGAAAACCCAACACTCCAAAGTCAACAGGGAATCCCTACACCACTTTCAGTAATTACTCTGAATATTTTCAGTAATTACTCTGAATATTAACAGTCTCACGTTCCCAGTCAAAAAACACAGACTAGTAGATGACTGAATTAAAACAGCAAGAGCCAACTATGTGTGTTCTTGAAAAAATGCATCTCAACATAAAAGACATATTACTTCAGGATGAAAGAAAGGAAAAAATGTAATGGCTATGATAAATGTCACCATTCTCAGGCCTACAGAAGAGAAGGAAGTGCTGTGTGGGACTTTTTGCAATAAGAAAGGAAGCGCTGACTTTTTCATGCTAGGGCTTTCAAACCAGATGGGCAGTATGGTGTAGTTCCTGTTAGATTAGGTAACTTAATGCATATCTAGTGCTCACAGCTTTAAGACAGAGCAAGCATTCCAGATTCCTGCTCCCAATGATCATTACAGGTCTCCTCACAGTCCCTGTAGTGTCCACTGACTTCCTTTGGCATTCTGAAGAAGGCTCTTGTGTAAGATCATGAGAATCCAGATCATGAGCTACACACTTAGCTAACCACGGATTTGCCTCTTTCTCCTTTTGGGTTCATTCTTAGTTTCTAGGCTGTTTCAGTGTTACCATTGTCAGGAGACACCCACCTAAGCAATGAGCATTAACTGTGACTTTAGCATGTGGCTGTTAAAAAATAAACTACTGAAAATATAAATAAAAAATAAATTACTGAATTTCCAAATAATCAGCAAAAGTATTATTAAAAAGAGATGTGGAAACTATTGCAGGAACAAACTCCTGCTAATGGACTCTGAAGATATTGGTACAGAGTTTGGCCTATGTGGCACTCCGAATATACCAATACTCTGGCAAGAAATGGAGGGGATGCAAGATGGAAATTAACCCTTCCTAAGCCATGTATGTCCAATGAGACATGTAAGCCAAGAAAGGAATTAACCCTTCCTGTGTAGGCCTCACAGCTCTTCCCAGCCACGAGTCCTAAGGCATGTATGTCCAATGAGAAGGTGTTCAACATGATAACCATTCTCGAGATGCAAATTAACCTCACCTCAAAAATTGCTGAAGTAGAGAAGACTGACCAAGCTAAGAGTGGCCAAGAACGAAGAAGACCTCAGCTCACAGATTCTGCTGGGAGACCATGGAAGGATCTACTGAACAGGGGGACCAGAAATCCCACCTCTTGGTTTGCACTTAGGTGATGTCCTTATGAATGTTGGCCAAGAAAGATGTACAAGAATGTCTATAACAGCATTATAGGCAACATTTCCAAACGTGTATCAACAGCAGAATAGAAAACTCTACTGGTGTAAACTCATATGGTATAATACTGTCATAATGGCCTATGTCAGCGGCTGTGTCTTTCCAGTGTCAAAATGTATTGAATCACAGTAAATGATTACATGGTCAGACAGATAGACAGACAGATTACTAACACAGAGAACTTTATAAAACTTAGGATTTTTGTTTTGATTTTTAATTAAAAAAAACAAGGAGTGAAACAGAAAAGCCTTAGCTTGTGGTTTCTATTTTTGTTTCTTCTGTTGTTAAAAATCTAATTCAGAGCCAGGTGTGATGGCTCATGCCTTTAATCCCAGCACTCTGGAGGCAGAGGCAGGTGGATCTCTGTGAGTTTGAAGCCAGCCTGGTCTACAGAGTGAGTTCCAGGACAGCCAGAACTACATAATGAGACTCTATCTTGAAAGAAAAAAAAACAATAAAACAATAAAACAATAAATAAATAAATTCAAATAATATGTAATGGAGACATAGTAAGAAGGAATGATAGAAAACTGGATACTGCCCTTTAATGTGAGACCTGTCATTTTTCGATATATCTGGACATATATAATTCATTATAATTATATATGAAATCTATATTATATAATATTATAATATAATACATACAATAAATATATTATTGGAAAAAATGTTGACCTTTCATTAACAGAAGCCAAAACTTTGAGTGTGTGTCTCTTAATCAGCCCTCTAACCAGTGTGTACCTGGGCTTCTAGCTCTCAGTAACTCCCGTCTGGTGGTTAAGACAACTCAGTAAATGTCCCTTGGGAGGAAGATCACTCTATCTTTGACCCCAGTGTGGCTCTCAACCACTACTTTGAGTTAATTAAGTATTCAGTGGGTGCCCACCGCATTGTGACGGCCCAGAGCGGTATGAGAGGGGTCTCGCTCTAAGGAAGCTGAGAAGCTGAAAGAGTAGACAACGTTGCGTTGCGTCCCTTCCCTCTCACTTAAGGATGATAAAAGGGGAGATGGTGACTCCGGGAAGGGTGGGCACCCTGCCCGCCCCCGTGGGAGAATCCGCAGCCTAGCACGCTTGCGTCAGACGTCAGGTGTGCAGGCACTATCTGTGGCGTGAATGAATGAGGAAGGTAGACATTTGAACACGCCCTCGGGGCTGTGAAGCTTACTCTCCTAGATTTACAGATGAGAGTGGTTCCTGGCACGTTTCTCCCCAGTTCATCCCCGCCATTCCTGGCTCCAAGTATGGTAGTTAATCTTCGTGGTCAGCTTGCAGGATCTGGAATTGATTACGAGATAAGGCTTTGGGGGTCGCCTGAAAGAAACGTCCTGGTCCGTTTTTAGCATGAGGTGTGCTTAGAGTTCATCGGAGATCCAGATAAACGAGGGAGCTGGTGCCGGCTTATCTTGGAATTCTGAGAGTTGAAAAGTTATAGGTAGTCAGAAAAGGGGGGAACAGTCTCAAGCCTCAAATAACTCATTAGATAAGGCTTTGCATCCTAACCAATAGGATGAGGAATTTGAGGAGGGGGTGGGAAATCCCAGCCTGTGGGGGTGAGGGTAGGGGAAGACTTTAAGATTTATTTATTTATTTTATGTATATGAGTACACTGTAGCTGTACTGATGGTTGTGAGCCTTCGTGTGGTTGCTGGGGATTTGAATTCAGAACCTCAGCTTGCTCCGATTGGCCCCGCAGCCCAAACATTTATTTCTTATTATAATCGAAGTACACTGTAGCTGTCCTCAGATGCACCAGACAAGGGTGTCAGATCTCTTTACGGATGGTTGTGAGCCACCAGCCGCCCTTGCCTTTGCGTTATGCTGATGTTCCTTTCTGCAGAACAGTATATTAAAAATCACTTCGCTTTCACTGGTCTCTTGGATTTCTTATTAGGCAGTGAAGATCTTATTTCTCACATCTACATTAGTCTCTAAGAATGCTTGTGAGTTTTATTGATTACAGCAATAGAAGGGGGAAGACTCTCTAAATGTGCAGGGCACCTTCTGCTGGCAGCCCAGATATGTAGACACCAAAGGGGAACAAAGCTTTTGCTTCCTGCAGGCTCGCCTGCAGACCTCAGCTGTGAGTTCATTAACCCTGCTGCTCCTGCAGAAGCATTCCCTGCCTGGTATCAGAACCCAGATGCTTTGGGCTTTCGGCACGACCTGAAGACCAGTGGCTCTCCAGGAATCCTCCCGGTCTTCTGCACCAGCTTGGGGCTGCTAGATTATCTAGCAAGGACTGCTGTGATTTCAGCCTCTCCGGTCTGAAGACAGCCTTTGTTTACTGCCCAGAATGCATCGTGTAAGCTGATGTAATTAAATCTCATTTAAATGAGTGTTCATTCTATCAGCTGTGTTCCTCTAGAAAACCCTGACTGATACACTAAGTCATACCTCATCTTTTTGGCTAAATTTGCTAACTCTCCATCCAAAGTGACCTTTGATCTTATGTGTTCTTAGTGGTTTTACTAATGGTTTCCTTCCTTCCTCTCCCTCTTCTTTCTTTCCTTCTTTCCTCCTTCTCCTCCTCCCTTCTTCCCTTCCTGTTTTCCTCCCTCACTTTCTCTCTTCCTTCCTTTCCTTCATTCTCTTTCTTCCTTTCTCTTCCCCTTCTGTTCCTCTTCCTTTCATCTTCCTTCCTTCCTCCCTGTCTTCCATCCTTTCTCCCTTCCTTCCTTCCTTCCTTCCTTTCTCTCTCTCTTCCTTCCTTTCTCTCTCCCTTCCTTCTTTCTCCCTTCCTTCCTCTATGTCTTCCATCCTTTCTCTCTTCCTCTCTCCTCCCCCCTTCCCTCCATCCCTCCCCGTCTTTGACCCTCTTTCCCTCCATCCTTTCTCTCTCCCTCCCTTCCTCCATTCTTTTCTGTCTTTCATCCCTCTTGCCTTCCTCCAAGCCCAGGGGCTCACACACCAGTGAAACATCCTACCACTAAGATTCGCTCCTGGCCATTCTACTTCTTTAATTTCACTTTCCTTTTTCCTTCCCCTCCCCTCCCCTCCCTCTCTCCCTCCCTCGCTCCCTCCCTCCTTCCCTCCCTTTCTTTCTCTCTCTCTCTTTCTTTTTTCTTTCTTTCTGTGTTCAACATTATTATTATACACTGTGTATAATGTTTACTTCCAACCTTTTAAGTGAAAAAAAAATTCTAAGATAGAATACAGGAAAATGAGAAAACATAAAGCCAAATTTCCTCTATCCAGATTAATCAACTAAAACCCACATTTTGACATTTATTTGTTTTCTTCAAAATATGCAGTAACAGCTGGACAGTGGTGGTGCACGCCTTTAATCTCAGCACTCGGAGGCAGAGGCTGGTGGGTCTCTGTGAATTTGAGGTCAGAACTACAGAGTCCTAGGACTGCCAAGGCTACACAGAGAAGCCCTCTCACACTATCCTCCCTACTCCAAAAAAAAAAAAAAAAATGCAGTAACAACGTAAACCTTCCCCTAGGAGAACACATTCCAATTACATCACAGAGGGGAGGCGAGGAAACAGGGTGAGGGCTGGGGTTAGGCTGTGAACTGTAGTATAACAATCGGTAACAACAGAAAGATGCTGGACACTAGCTGCCGCGCCCTGCCGCCCTGCCCGCCTGCCTTCTCCCTTGCTGCGCCTTTCTGGCACTGCAGCTCTGTCTCCTGTGCTTAGGTCTAGACTGCACGCCTCTGGAGGGCAGCGGCCATGTCTTCTCACCATTCGTCTTCCACTCAGCTCAGAGGAGACTGCACAGATGGGGCACATCAGGGGCTTATTTCACTTTTATTAAAGCACACAGTTCCGGTGAATGTCATACATGAGGCTCATTCATTTTTATTTTAATAAGGGCTTCTCTCTCAAATTATTAACTTCTTTTAATGTCTTCATTTATCATCCCACTCAGAGTCTCTGTAAGAAGGGCGAGAATTTAGCAGGTTACATTTACATATGATCTCTGACTCCTTGCCAAGGGATTCCCACGGTAATGAGCATGAGAAATTGCTAAGTCCGTCTCCAACCCATCTGCACACACGATGCTTTAGGGATTCATTAGACACATTTTCTTTGCCTATTCTGAAGATAAACTACAGCAATGTCTCCGTAGTGGGGCAGATGTAATCTCCGCTGGCCTGATCCACTACAGATGCTTAGCTGCATGGTGGAATTAAATATCTCAAAGGTCAATAACTCTTTCTATCATTTTTCACTAAAGTGCTTACAGCAGGGAGTTCCTAAAGGAAGAGTGCTTGGAATCTGGCGTCCGAGCCCTATTTACCCCAGCACGTTAACCTTGAAGATTCTTGGCCAAAGTCAGCCCTTGACAGGTTACTGCGAGCATCTCACCCCGCACCTTGGATCGACTGAAATGTCTTAGGAAAATGGCATTTCCAAAGGCAGAGCTCCCAGGCTGGATGCCCAGAAAGACAGCATAGAGTCCGGCAGACACAAGCGGGTGCCGATTTGCAGGAGAGGAAGGAGAGACCACCGGGAACGGGAGTAGTCACTTTGTCCCGGGTGGCTCATAATTGCATGCTGTAGCCAACCCATCGTGACAGTGAAAATCACCTATGCCTATCAAGAGGTGCGTTGGCTGAAGACGTTTGGATTACAGTCCATCACAGTACTCTGGTTAGTGCAATGCAATGGATGGAAGGAAGCTGGGACTGCTGAAGGAACACCAGAGGAAGAGCCGCCCAATCCCTGGGCCTCTTCTCTACAGCAGAATGGACACTAGCTGGTAGAAGTGAAGCTTCTAGTTAGGCACTAGTTTAGCTTCTCCATGTTTATGGCGTATAGAGATGATATACTTATTCATTAAAAAATTAGGGTTTTTACTTCCAGGTTGTGGAGAGTAGCCAACAGACTCGTTGATACACCATGATGTTTTGGGATTGCCAGGGGGTTCCCTTTGGTCAATAACCCACCAAGATATAACCTATTCCTGGCACTTGTGATTTTATTTGGTGGCATACTATGTCTCACTGGGGCATTGCCTCAACTATTATCTGACAACTACATTTAACTTCCTCTCATGCACATAAATATTTACGGAAGCGTCTATAGTAGTTGGTATCCATATGGCTTTTTAAATGGCATCTAGTATCAGCTACCTCTTCCTGCTCCCTCTACCCGTCTGCTCCATCCCCTCCCCATTGAATCCCCCTGTTCTAACTTCCCCTTTGTCTTTCCATAACGACATATTCTACTTGCCCTTTCTTGGGAGAGCCACTCCTCCTTCCTGTTCCTTTACTGGGTATCTAACCTCTGTGCTTATCCAGTGGATGGCACATATATCAAAAGCTTAGAAGCCAACATCCATATATAAAGGAAACACTGGACCAAACTCATTCATCCTAGCTAAGCCTTCATGCACAAGGTCATTTGTGAGGTGCATCTGGGACAAATGCCTCCTGCAAGCGTAGCACCAATGTTTGGGCGGGGGGTTGGGGGTGGGATAGGAATATTAAAAAATGAACCGGCGCATTCCTTCCCTTCTCTGCTCCAGCAGCCTGGCTGGCCATGCACTGGCAGGCAATGACTGACCTATTTTTATCTCACGGAGACTCTGACTCAGAACTCCGTAATCTCTCCACCCAGCTCACTAGGTTCCCACTGGTGGGTTGCTATCACGCCAACCCCATGCTTCAAATCCCCCATAGCTTTTGTGGTGCACATCTGGCAAACCCACGCTTTGCCACAATACCTTTCTCTCTGAACCCAGATGAACCACCGCATGAAGAACACAAACTTGGTTCAGAAACAATGGTAACTCAGTCTCTGGGTGCACCAACTAAAACCTAATCTTGTAAGCCTTATTAAAATCTGATTTCTCCGGTGGCGAATCCTGTGGATCCACCATGATACTGGGAAACTCTATCAGCTACATATTACCCATATGCTGTCCCAGTTCCAAAAGGACCTAATTCTCTTCTGCTTCCTCTCTTCTTCCTTCCAACCCGGAAGTCCCGCCTACATGCCCAGTGATTGGCTCCTTGGTTCACAAGAAACCACAAGAAGAAGGAATGTGACTCATTCCTCATTCCAGACAACTTCTCCTGGGAGAGCAGAATTAATATAAAATACAAGGAGCACAGAGCTATCCACAACACACCAATATCAGAATATTCCAGAGTGACAAAGAAAGCCTTCTCCTGTTCATCCAGGGTTACACCCATTGCACTGCAGGCTCTCTGCACACTGCTGGTGCTTCTTGGACTCAGACCCATGCCATGGGGCCGTTCTGTCCACTGCATCATGTAGCTCTGTCTCCTGTCCTTTCTTCAGATCTCGCACGAGCCACAGTTCTTGTAACACCATTCACCTCTTCTATGTGGGTGCACACATGGCTTGTGTCTTTCACACCACAAAGTAGATGTGTACTCTTTGTTTTCTCTTCTATCCTCCACGTGGAGGAAGGTGACTCACACATAGTAGAAACGTTAAATGAATCAATGCTAATCAGAGGCCTGTGTGGCAGCAGAGAAGATTCTAGCAGAAAAGTGGTTCTGTGGTGCAGTTGAATCAAAGGAGGCCCCATGTGGCTGACAACAGAGAAGGAGGGTGAGGCTTTGAGGCAGGCAGGGCCACAAGACCCAGGGGGCTACCCAGCATGACTAGATTTGGTTTATAATAGTAAGAAAACCAATAAAAATTAGGAAGAAGAAAAAGGAGAAGAAGAATATGAGGAAAATGTGTTGTGGCTTCTCAATAGCTATAATTATATTGTTGCCTTGGGTTGTTATTTCTTTTTAAATATTTTTATTGGATATTTTCTTTACTTATATTTCAAATGGTATTCCTTTTCCCTGTACCCTGCCCCCCTGGAAACTCCCTATCCCACCCCTCCCCCTGCTTCCATGAGGGAGTCCCCCCACCCACCCACTCCCACCTCCCCACCCTTGCATTCCCTTAACCTGGAGCATCAAGCCTTCACAGGACCAAGGGCTTCTCCTCCCATTGTTGTCAGATAAGGCCATCCTCTGTTACATATGCAGCTGGAGCCATGGGTCCCTCCATGTGTACTCCTTGGTTGGTGGTTTAGTCCCTGGGAGCTCTAAGGGGTCTGGTTGGTTGATAATGTTGTTCTTCCTATGGGGTTGCGGCAAGTGTTTTTGTTTTTTGTTTTTTGTTTTTGTTTTTGTTTTTTGTTTTTGCTTTTTTTTTGTTTTTTGTTGTTGTTGTTGTTGTTTGTTTTTTTGTTTTGTTGAGACAGGGTTTCTCTGTGTAGCTCTGGCTGTCCTGGAACTCACTCTGTAGACCAGGCTGGACTCAAACTCAGAAACCCGCCTGCCTCTGCCTCCCAAGTGCTGGGATTACAGGCGTGCGCCACCATGCCCGGCTCTTCCTATGGGATTGCAAACACCTATTTCTTGAGACAGCATCTGACTTTATTACCCAGGCTGGACTAGAACTCACTATGTGGCATCTTCACTCTCCAAGTGCTGGGATTATAGTACCACCAAGCCCAGATCTCCATGGCTCTAATTCTAATCTTGAAAAATGACTTTAAATATCTGTATTTGCTTTGTCATATGGAGACCCAGGATGAGATGATCTCTGCTTCGAAATATCTAAGAGCAAGGGCAAGAAGACAGTGCTGAAGGCAATCTGCCTCTGTGCTCTCCTGCTGCTGGGATGTGTGGTCCCTCCTGAGTCACCAGAGCCACTGGGGTACCTCGACTCAGTTGTCAGATCTGGGTGGCTCTCCATTCTCCACCTGGCGATATGTCCAACAGTGAGATGGCACGAGGTGTTGGTAAAAGCTCTGGTGCAATCCAGAGATGTCCTGCTGAGGCTCCAAAGGCACCTGTGGTGGGCACACTTCAGAGCTCACCAGCGTCCTGTCTTCTTTGCCACCCTTTCCAGGTGCCCACAGAGAGAGCCTGCAAAGTTCAGTGCCTGTCAGTGACAGCTTTAAGCTCTGAGCAACCCAGCTTCAGGATCTGAACATTCTAGAAGAGTCCAGTTGTCCGGGGGCGGGGGTGGGGGTGGGGGTGGGGTGGGGATCTGTGACTTTAGGATTTTGGCAAAAGAGCAAACATCCAAAATCAAAACTCTTTTATTTGGAAAGAGACAAAAACACAAATTCCTGAAACATTTTTATAAACTCAAAGAACGTGCCAGAATACTTTTAGATTCGGGATTTAAATGTGGTCTGTGAATGAGATGCCACTGGCTTATGGAGACTTCAAGCTAATGTTTTGTATGCCAAAAGCTTGTGGGGAAAGGACAGTTCAACATCTCTTCCACTGAAGTCACACAGGGGTCTAGAAGACAGGCCATGTATACCGCATAGATATCTCCCAACCAAGGTTTTCTCTAGACTGCTGAGACATCACAAGTCCACAGGGAGCGAGCTCTCTGTGGCTTACTGCGTGACCCTCACCTTGCAGCCCTCACTTGGGGACCAAAAGGAGGGACTGATGACCTAAACGGCCACTGCTTGTTGATTTAAAACCAGGTGCTTTGTTTATTTTTACATAGATAAACAAACAAACCAAAAAACTCGCAAGTTTAAGACTTAGGTTAGAGACAAGAAACATTCCCCCAGGGGCCCTGCTGTCCTCAGCTTGAGGACCAAAGTAGGTCTCCCTTCAATGGGATTCAGGCCTATGTCAAAGGAAGGACCTCATCTACATGCTTGCCCTGGGCCCATCGAGACTCTTCTGGTCATAAATCATGTGTTTCCAGAGCCGATGGCTTCAACTTGATCCCAGTCATACTGTCTCAAAAGAGACAGCCCTTGTAAACTGCCCGTCAAAACGCATTCTTAACATGGACGAGGGTGGCGGCAGACTGTCAGGGAACTGGACAATGTAGGGAATGGCGAGGCAGGGCCCGCATACCTGTAAATGGAGGCTGCTCGGCTAGGAGGGGATCCGGACTTGGAAGTCCTGTGGGGCGGAGGCCAGAGTACCTGCAGAGGAAGCCCGGCCAGGCGGGGAAGTCCTCGGTCCTTTCTGTCAGCTGGGAACGCTACGAGGCCTTTTCCATTACTCCAACATGGTGGGTTTAGATAAGAAGAGACAGCCATGGTTTTCAAGCTTTACTATAGACAAGTAAGAAAAAGAAAAGATAGAGAAGTAAAGAGAGAAGGAAAAGATAGAGGGGTGAGAGCTGGCCATGGCCACGTGGAAAGAGGGGAGAATAATAGGAGGGAAGGGGGGGCAAGAGAGCTAGGAGGGGCTAAGCATCCCCTTTTATATTGGACCGGACTACCAGGATGTTGCCAGGTAACTGTGGAGTGGGGCAAACCTGGCTATAGCCAGTTGACTGTGGGGGTAGAATCCAGGCAGAACACCAGGGGCCTGGCCCTGTGATTGATAGCCACAGGATTATGTCCAGCAGGGAAAGAGAGATTTTTTTTTTTAAGTATAGGAGTTTTGTTTCTTTTTAAAGATCTATTTATTTATTTATTTATTTATTTATTTATTTATTATATGTAAGTACACTGTAGCTTTCAGACACACCAAAAGAGGGCATCAGATTTCATTACAGATGGTTGTAAGCCACCATGTGGTTGCTGGAATTTGAACTCAGGACCTCCGGAAGAGCAGTCAGTGCTCTCTATGTGAGTGAGTGTGTGTGTGTGTGTATGTGTGTGTGTGTGTGTGAATGTGCGTGAATGTGTGAGTGTGAGTGTGAGTGTGTGTGTGTGAATGTGCGTGAATGTGTGAGTGTGAGTGTGAGTGTGAGTGTGAGTGTGTGTGTGTGTGTGTGTGTGTGTGTGTGTGTGTGATGGAGCCAGAGTTTCAGCCCAGGCTGGCCTAGACTTCATGTAGCCAAGACTGACTTTAAACTCATAGCAATCCTCCTACTTCAGTTTCAAAACACTGAAATTGTAGGGTGTACTACCATACCCAGCTGTGACTGAATTTTACAAGTACTGGTCAAGTAGGCTTTAGGACAGACAGGCACAAAGGCAGAGCTTGAGAATACAGAGGAGAGAGAACTGTGAGTGATCCCCACGACGTCACTGATATCCATCCTCAGCTGGCTTTTGTTTCTGATATGGCCACTAAAGATTCTAATTCTAGTTTGTAGTGTTGGTATCACATACCTGTTTTGCCAGATGCACAGAGCCCGCTGCTGATAAGACAGCAGAGATGGAAGCCAGGATCCCTGGGGCAAAAGGAATGCCTTGCCCCAACAACAGATCCAGCAATCAGTTGTTCCCTGCCTTTCTGTCATGGCTGATTGTCCTAAACAGCACCACCGTGCTGTGCATGCATGTGCACACACCGTCCACACTGAACTCAGTTATCCCTTTGCCACATGAGTATTTAAACCAGAGACTGTGCTCCAACCCAGAGAGCTTACCATCCCACGTGTAGAAGAGGAAACTGCCCTTGCCTCGTTCAGCAGGAGCCCAAGGAAATATATTCAAACCTCATTCCCTCCCCTTCCCATGCATCAGGCTGGCATGTTCTACAAGTTAGATAAGAGCCAACGAATATTCTGCTCCTTCCTGGTAGGTTCAAAACTGCCTCCCTTAAGCATGTATCGAACACACACCTAGACGAATGTACTTCATACCCAGAGGACAAAAGTGAACCAAACATGAAGTTGGCCGGTTAGCTCTTCAGTCCCTCCAAGGCTGGACTGTGCTAGTGTGCCCAGATTTGGCTATACCCAGAATCCCCATTAACACAACAGTCAAATAAACCTCTTATACTATAAAATTTCCCTAGTGCCCCCTCAGCAGTGAGGATCCCCAGGAAAATCACCTCAACCTACCAAGCTCTAAGAATGAATGGCTCCTGGATAACGGAACAGAACCCCCAGAGAGCAATGGCGGCTGTGTAATGATCTTTAACCCCTCCCATGCCAGCCCGACCATGCCAAAGGACCTAAAGACCACAAGGATTCCTTTGAAAAGGAGCTGCTTTCTTGGCTAAGACTTGAAACAACCTGCTGCCCAGAAGTCTACAAAAAGGTGGCCCCAAATAATTTCTGGAAGATCCGACACTAGCGTTTTTTTTTTTTTTTTCATGAATAACCGTTACAGAAAGAGAAGTGAGAGTTTGTCATATCTTTATGGATTTGAATTTGCTTTCCTTCCCAAAGACTCAAATAAGATGGGAGACCTCATAGCAGAAAGGATGAGGAGAGAAAGAGAGAGGTAGATGAGAGGAAGGCAGGATGACAGGGCTTCAGAAGGGGGAAGGAACTCCACATTCTGTTCCCATAACACCAGCTAGCTGTCCACCCGCGTTCTGCCCGTTATGTTTGGGGACCGTGGCTTACCTGACTCAATGCTGTCCTTACCCTCTGGCCTGGAACACCTCCCAGTCTACCCTGCCTCACTTCCGCATTCTCTAATGCTGTGTAAGGACCTAGCTCCCAGCCACACCTAACGGAACCTACAGGGTTAGACCATCCAAAGACTTCCTGGAGGATCCAATCTCTGTCTAGCGCACTAGTTACTTCAGAGCTGTGGGACTCGGGGGCTTAAACCTGCCAAGTCAAGTACTTTGAGAGCTGAGAGCCACCTCTGGGGTCCACCCAAAGCAGTCCTGCTCCCGGCTTCCATTCATTCCCCACCGTGGCCATCAGATGGCACCAGGGTTCCACAGGCCTTCTGGGAAGCTGTGCCAGGTGTCTGTGAGCCCTTCACCCGTACCTTTGCCACTCCTTCCAAGTCTGAGGGAAGGACTTTGGAGCAAGTTTTGTATGCCTGGGCCTCTTACAGCTGAGCTGAGAGTGTCCCTCCACTTGTGTGTTGCATGCTGTAGCACCTGGTACAGGAAAACACAAGCCCCATGGGCCATTGACCACTGCTCTGGGACTTGGTTAGGTCCTAGAATGGCTGAACCTAGAGAGGGTCGAGATCTGGCTCTATCGTATTACAGTTCCCCTAGGTCCATTTCCCCCTTCAAGCCACCTGCCTCAAACCTTACCGTTTCTGGTTTAAGCAGGGGACTCAGACATTTGAGTTTCTTCCTAAAGCTGCTTTATTTTAATTTGTCTTCCTGTCAACTCTTGATAAACTGATCACTTTAAAACATTATTTGCCGAGTAAACTCCCTTTTTTGCCAGCTGGTCTTTGCTCCCTGCAGACTGATGGTAACGTAGCTTGATTTCCCAGTGTTCCATACTGTAGTCACGTGGCCCAGAGTATCCTCAGGGTCTGACAGGAACATCTTTGACCACAGCAGGGGTGTGGTTTATGATGTGGTGTGTGTATGTGTGTGTGTGTGTGTGTGTGTGTGTGTGTGTGTGTGTGTGTATCTACATACCTGGTCACCTGGTTATAAACATGGCTAACAATCATCTAAGGCCATAAGGACAGAGGAAGAGGAAGAGAACACAACTTTAGAAAATTCACCGATTGCTGGAAAGGCCACAGGATATATGTCAGCCATTGCACATGATGCACACAACGTGAAATTGATCTGAAAGCCAAGTTTCAATTCTATAGACTCTCCCAAGACAGATGCTCAATTCAAAAATTCTCTCCTATCCATCCCCCATCCCCCATCCCACCCCCGTCTCTCTCCTACCTGAGATGTTTGTCTTCCAAGTGACCAGGTGGTAGAGAAAGGGTGATATAGACAGGCCATCGAAACCACTTCTACTTCAAGTTGATACCTGTAGAAGGAAGCTTGGCTTTAGATATCCCCACCTTGATATTTTACAAGGTGATATTTCTGTGCCAGGCAGAAACAAACATTATAAAAGCTCTTTAAAATCTCTCTTCTTTGGGTGTGCCTCAAACACTCTGCTCCTGACAGCCCTAAGGCTCATTACTGTTTCCACCAGTTTCAGTCTGGGAATACTAGAGAAAATTCCTGAGCTGACAGCCGATCTTATTACTTCATGACCTGAGACACAGGTAGACTGGCAAAGTACATCTCTGGTTTTTAAAGACTAGAGGGCTCTGTTCTAATGACTGGTTTAACCCAGCGGTTCTCAGCCTGTTATAACCCTGTAAGACTTTGACGAGCCTTAGCTTACCGGGGGACCTCCCCACCCCCACCCCCGAGTGAACAACACAGAGCTGGGATCGATGCAAAAGCAAGAGGAATTTATTGTTCCGATGTGTTGGGGTTGTCCTGCACTGAAGGAGAGGCAGCAATGCCAGGCAGCCCATTCAGCCAGTTTTTATACAGCTTTCAGGGGTAGAATAGAGCCAACAGCCGCTAGGCACAATGTAATTGGCAGAACAGTGTGACTTTTAAACTGATTGGTCCTTAGGGAATGAGGTAGCAAGGTCTTTTCTTGTCTGTGGGGGGCCGGCGGTCCCTCAGCCCTGAGGAATGTGTCTATGTGCTCTGGTCTTCCCTCATCTGCAGGTGGTCAGCAGTTGGGTCCCCCTACTCCCTACCCTCACCCCCGACCCCCGTGGTCTGAGGAATGTAATCAGCCTCTTCCTTCCAGAGGGGAGGGGTGCCTGTGTGCTCTATGACCTTTCTCTTCCAGGAGGGGAGGGGTCCGGTAGAATTTTCCAAGGTACCTGACCTGACCACTCTGACCCCTTTGGAAGTCGAATGACCCCTTCACAGGAGTCATCTGAGACCATCAGAAAATACGATGTTTTCATCAGGATTCATAACAGTAGCAAAATTACAGTTCTGAACTGGCAAAGAAAAAAACTGTTTGGTTGTGGGTCACCACAACATGAGGAGCTGTATTAAAGGGTCAGAGGACTAGTAAGGTTGAGAACCACTGGTCTAACCCATGGATGGACTCAAGACTTGAACGTTAGGAAGTGATGAGACTGTGGAAGGTGGGACCTGACTGGAGGAAGTAGGCAACCAGAGCTTGCCTTTGGGAACTATCTCTTGCTCTAGATCCTTCCCGTTGTTAAGGCCTCGCTCTGCTTCCTGTCGGCCATGAGGTGCACACACTCCTGCACTACTCCCTTTGCCGCCATACTATTCTGCTCAGCCTTGTGCCACCACATGACATAGTCAGAGCCCTCTGCGACCATGAGACACAATAACCCTTCTTCGAGTCACTCATTCAGGAATTCTGCTCACGGCCACATAAAATAAACAGTGCTGCTTGTCTCACTGTCTGCTTGGCTCCAGATAACCATTCAAAATAGGTTTATGACTTCTGTGATAAAACACCATAACCAAAGGCAACTTGGGGATGAAAGGGCTTATTTCACTCACAGTTCCATAGAACAGTTCATCATCGAAAACAGTGAGGGCAAGAACTCAAGCAGGACAGAACCTAGAGGCAGGAGCTGATGTCGAGGCCATGGAGGAGGCTACTTACTGGCCTGTTTACCATGGATGCTCAGGCTGTATTCTTATAGAGCCCAGGACCATGAGCCACGGATGGCCCCACCCAGAATGGGTTAGGCCCCGCCCCATTAATCACTAACTGAGAAAACACCCTGCAGGCTTGTCTACAGTCGCGTCTTATGGAGGCGGTTTTCTCAATTGAGGCTCTCTTGACTGAAGTTTAAGTCAAGTTGACATAAAACCAGTCAGCACAGGACTCAAAGCCTGCCTTGTCTCCAATCACCCTGGGAAAGCACAATTCATATGAACTTTGCCCTAGTCACCACCTGTGACAAGTGTCTCAAACCTGTCCTGCTTAGGATTTTCTTCTCACCAAGGTCCTATAAGTTTTTGGTTTTGGTTTTGTTTAAGTTTTGGAAGCTATGTTTTTGTGCTTCCTATAAATTCAAGGTATTATTTAATTTGTTCTCCAATCTCTGATGGGATTGAAGACTAGTTATAGTGTGATAATCAAACTTAAGTTGTCTACCACTAAGGAAGATGATCTAGATTTGAAAGAATAGTTTTCAGGTAGTAATGCAAGTTAAAATCAGAATGTGATTCAGGTATAGAATTGTAAACTCTTTAAGTTAGGATAGATGTTAGAGTAATGTACCTAAACTGACAAAATTGATGAACTGGATGTTATTACTGTATATCATACCTTATAGTTTAAACAACTGTTATAATTATGTTCATTGTATATTTGAGGGGAAAAAAGGCCTTTTAATGGACAAAAGGGTGAAATGTTGTGGATGCTTATTTTATGTTAATTACTAGGAAATTCTCTCTGTATCAACTACTTCTACCTTCTAACCTGCACCATCTTATTAGGACAAGAAAAAACAAAACAAAAACCAACCAACCAAACAACAATGCTATCACAAATACCTCAGCATCTAAGATGTGTGTCCCATCTTACCTAAACTAACAAACTTGGGTTCAGTCTTATAGCATATTGCAATCTGTAGGACTCTAGTACCCGGTACATTTTTGACCCACGAGTTTTTCAGATAAGGTAACTAAGATCGACATGCTACCAAACTAGAATTCAACCCTGTACCTAGAGCCATGTGTGTCACCATGGTTGTTGCGGATTTTTGTTTTTTAAATAGCTAGTTTTTCCGACCTGGTTTATTGTAACAGTATGCTGCCCGTAATAGGAGACAGATGATTTCAGAGGAGAACAATACACTATTATTAGCTGCATACCCTCTTCATTTGTGCTTCCTCCACGGTAGCCCTGAGACAAGAAGTTGACTGGGGGCTGAACTCAGCAAACAGACACTGAGAGGGAAAGTGAGCCATTTATGGAGGGAATGTTTGGGGAGGGGGTGGAGGGCACCATGAGCAATTTATACACCAAATGGAGCTCTACCTTGCTGGGGAAACCTCAGACGTGTCTTCTTGAGGCAGCCATTGGGTTAGCCACCCACCAACTCTTATACTGGGACAATCTGAAAGGGCAAAGACTCCCATGACTCCCTTCTACCACTTGCCTCAGCTGTGTGAAATCCAAGGCTGTAGAAGGTATCATGAGTCCTTAAGATAGCTTGGAACTCATGTAAAGCAGAGGTCGTGAGCAGGCGAGCATGTTCTATGAAAGATTGTTGGAGGTACAACGTGATCCCTTTTGGACGACCAACTCTGCCCTTTGGATGAAGCAACGTAATGGATTGTAGTGAACAAGTGATCCCCGCTGTGCTCCACCCCAACGTCACTCACAAAGCCGGGGCCATCTTCTACCCGTGATATTTTATTTCAGCATGGAGGAAACTGAGACCCATGGAGACATCTGCTCATGGCCACAGTTAGGGATCTCACAGCGGAAGGAGTAGCAGAGCTAAAGAGGATAAGCTCAAGTTTCCCTTCCAGCCTGGAGAACACTACACTCAGTTCTGCCAAGGTCCTTTGCAGTAATAGAGTGCTTCTCAACTGGTGGGTCGTGACCCCTTTGGAGGGTCAAACGAACCTTTCACAGGGGGGTCATCCAAGACCATCAGAAAACATAGACAATTACATTATTATTATCCATTATTATTATTATAATTACATTATTCATAACAGTAGCAAAATTACAGTTACAAAGTAGCAATGAAAATAATTTTATGGCCGGGGGTCACTACAACATGAGGAATGGTATTACAGGGTTGCAGCATTAGGAAGGCTGAGAACCGCTGAGGTCGTGACTACCCCACCCTGCACTGATGAGCAGTAAGGATGAGGGAGGCACGGTTGAGTTCTAGGGTTGTGTCTTTCTCAGCCACGGGATCCAAGCAGAGATTTCCATCCTAATGGTCAGAACCCCGGGAGAGAAAGCCGAAGTCGGTAACCCTAACCCAAGCCCCATCTCTCTAGACAAGGTTGAGCTAAGCACACCGACCTGGGAAGACAGTTATCTGCAGTGGAATCTACCTGCAGCCAAATTATCCTATGGAGATGTCTCACAAGCGTAATGCATGTATAGCCAACATGCTGTATTTAAAAACTGGCTTTGCCTCCAGATGTGAAGTACATCTTTATTTTGCTCTAAGGCCGTGGAGACTGGACCATATGAGCTAAAAACAAACAAACAAACAAATAACAACAAGACAAAACACCATGTAAGTCCTCCCAACCTCTGACCTCTTGGTCCAGCAATGTAAAATGTTCTCTTAAGGCTCTCCCAAAGGAGTTAATGCAAATTGGCTGCTTCCCATCACTGAAAGGCCTGCTCCTTCAGGCTAAGATTGGAGAAGGTAACCTCATGCCAACCCATGACTTTCTTCCACTTTCTGTACTATCTATCTGTCTGTCTGTCTATCCATCCATCCATCTATCTATAGATATACTGCTTTTATTAAACACTACTCAATTACCCAATTACAATGACCAACTACTTACTTGGTACAATGTTACTATATAACATATACGACTTCATAACATGTGTTATGATTATATGGCATATGACTATATACTAAAGACTATGTGCACCCGAGGAAGGGCTGAGGGGAGGAACCACCTGGTGGCTTGAACAGGAATGCTGACCCTGACCCTGCTTTGGGTATGTGCACTGGAGAGGCTGCAAATCACACACACACACACACACACACACACACACACACACAGAGAGAGAGAGAGAGAGAGAGAGAGAGAGAGAGAGAGAGAGAGAGAGAGCGCACAAGTGAAAGCAGAAACTGGTGGCTTCTCTGTGGGTGTGTCAGATTTACATCCTTCACCCCAAACTTAACATAGAGGAGGCGGTTGGGGAAATATCATCCAGATGCCTGGCCAGGGAAACCTGCTGTCCAAATGGAGAAGGGCTCCTTAGAGTAGGCTATCCTGTTGCGAAAGACACGCAAAACACATGGGGTCCTGGAGTTTTCTGATTCTTCTCGAATGAAACTTTGGCCTCTGTTCCTCAGAACCTCACAAAGAACCTCAGGGATGCAGGCTGACTCATAGACTACCAACCTAAGAAGTCTCACGCTATGGAGGCTGGGAGTGGAGTTCTTGCATGGATATCTCTAGTGTGGCTTCTCCATGGCAGCTTGGTGAGAGAAGTATTGTGTCCTTGCAGAGAGTGGGAGGGAGACTCTCTGGGAGGATATCAAAGCCCAACCAGTTGTTAAGACGAGGGACATGATTCTAAGTTAGTGCGAATGGCTCATAGCTTGGTGTTTCCTGGTTATTTTGGAGGGAACACCCATCAAGGATTCTGGACAGTGATGGGAGTTGCATGTTGAATAGGGACAAGATCAAAAGCAGGTGCTCATGGGAACAAAGGCACCTGGAATCTCTGTGAACTGAAAGAAGAATCTCGAGGATTGGGTCACATCTAGGAGGCTTCCATAGCCTCCTAGTGACGGTACATATCAACCCTCTTCTGGGGCACAGTTGGAAACAGTTAGAGAAAGGTTGGACGTAATCTCTCTAAGTGAGCATCCTACCACCCACTGTCAAACCCCTAATGTGTTTAGGGACAATACAGGATGAGAAGCTCAACAAATGGTGAGGCAAGCCTTCTGGCCTCACCCAAGACTCTGGGGCTGGAAGGGCGTGCTAGCAGTACAGACTGTTATGCTTCACGTAGGCGAGAGGACTTCCCAGGCCCCTCCACTCTGTGACTACTTAACTCCAGATTTTCAGCAGCCGGGCCCAACCCCAAGAATTTTCCAACCCCGAGACATGGTGTTTCTGATTCAGGGATAACAGAGACACTTTGTCCTAGTGGGGTCATGAAGAACAGGAACTGTTCTTAGCTCCCAAGACTGAAATAATTACAATGGAAAAAGCCATCATGGTCCACTCTATGCTGGTCACAAAGGAATGTCCCCCATGAGGTCTCAAGGTTTGATTCTTTCTCTGCACCGTTTTTCCCTCAAACAACCAGAAGGACTCGGTTCAAGGGTAGCCTGCGCACCTATGCCTTTAACTCTCATCTCTATTTTGTGTCTCTTCCACAAGGTAAGATCCTGCCGTGAACTCTGAGGCTGGTGTGCAGAACTCCCTCTCTTGCATGCCTTCATTTGCTAAGTTTCATAAGGCAAGTACACCATAGTCGCTTCCAGCGGAGAACCTAATGTTTAGAAGACATCATCTGACCCTGGTGCCTAAACACCAAGCCCAGGACTTTATCCCAGGCACACGCTTCCTCCAGCCTTCTTCAGCTGGAGCTAGCGAATGCTCAGAGCATCGCACTCCCATGAGCCTTACAGTGATGACCCGATGCCTTTCCCAGCCCCCTCTCATCAGTTCCCTATCCCAACATCCCGATCTACTCTCTCCGTCCATCTACACCACTAGGCTTTGGATCTAAGTCACTCTTGTCTCTTCCCAGAACTAATTAAAAAAAAAAAGTCTTGTGTCTTGTTTTCCAATATCATGCTTGCCCAGTTTATCTGTCTCAGTGACTGTTCTATTGCCATGAAGAGACACCAGGACCAAGGCAGCTTCTGAAAGAAAGCGCTTGCTTGGAGGCTTATTTAAAGCTTCTGAGTGTTAGTCCATGATCATCACGGCAGGAAGTATGGCAGCAGGCAGGTAGGCAGGCATGGTGTAGGAAAAGTAGGGGAGATGTTGAGAGATTGCATTCTGCTCTGTAGGCAGAGAGAAAGGAAGAGAGAGAGGGGGAGGAGAGAGAGAGAGAGAGAGAGAGAGAGAGAGAGAGAGAGAGAGAGAGAGGAAGAGGAGAGGAGAGGAGAGGAGAGGAGAGGAGAGGAGAGGAGAGGAGAGGAGAGGAGAGGAGAGGAGAGGAGAGGAGAGGAGAGGAGAGGAGAGGAGAGGAGAGAAGAGGAGAGACTGAGGCCTGGCATGTGTTTGAATCTTGAATCCTATACTCAGTGACACACATTCTCCAACAAGGCCACACTTCTTAATCCTTCTCAAGCAGTTTCCCTAACTGGCGACCAAGTGTTTCAATATATGAACCTATGGGGGGGGTCATTCTCATTCAAACCACTTGAAAACCCCTTACAGAATCCCTGTTTCAACCATAAAGGAAAGAAGAAAGTCCTTAGCATGCCTTCAAGCACTGAATAGTTTATCTGTATGTTCATTGACTATTCATCTTCCTCCTCACCCCCCTCCCCAGCTTCAGTCACATTGGCCTCTCTGCAAATGCTCAAATGTGCTAAGCACCCTTCCCTACCTGGGGTCTGTGTGCTGCTTTCTCCTTTGTTTGACAGACTGCCTGTCTGCTGTGGCTAATCTTGGTTGCCAACTTGATGGGATCTGGAATGAACTCTATTCAGGCTTGGATATTTCTAAACCTACTTTATTCAGGGTTCTAAAATACTTCAATCTCCCTCCTAGCCCACTGACGAAAGGTATCATGGGAAGGATTATAGGAAAAGGGGGTTGTGGATCAGATTAAGAATAGTTCTTTGGGGTGATTCCACTCTTCGTTGTCAGGATACCAACAGTCTAGTCCAATAGCAAACATCAAACACGAATCAGTAGGAGTGGCTCTATGAAGCAGAACTCGATGAAGCAGAAACCACAAAGTTCTGAATCAGCAAGAAAAAGCTTAAATACCGAGAGAAGTTCTTTGGTGACATTTCTCTCTACTAAGGGAAGACAAGCAAAGAACAGCAAAGCATTGCAAGGTGTAACAGTGCAAGAACATCCTCTCACTGTCTGTGGGGTTATATTTATATTCTTTCTAAACATCATGTACCCTCTCAAGCATCTACTCCAGCAAAACATCATATGCTCTCTCATGTATCTGCTTCAGCAAAACATCCTCTCACAAAACAGCTTCCAGAAAAATATCATGTGACATAACTGAGTTTCCAAAGAAATCAGAAATTTCTACTTCGACCAACTAAAAAGCAAGTTGCTAGCTTCACTTATGAAGAATTTTCCTTATCTATTTATTCAAAGTGGGAAGACCTACCCTAATCTGGGCAT
This sequence comes from Apodemus agrarius, assembly GCA_964023405.1. Lineage (NCBI taxonomy): Eukaryota > Metazoa > Chordata > Mammalia > Rodentia > Muridae > Apodemus > Apodemus agrarius. Next base: position 16,772,650 of record OZ030023.1, on the reverse strand, counting down.
CAACTTCCTTTGGAAGCCAGATAAAAGAAGATTAGAAAGAAAAGCTTTGCTTTTTGCCTTAGTGCCTTGATGGTGAGTTCATCTACGCTGCTGCTGCTGCTGCTGCTGCTGCTGCTGCTGCTGCTGCTGCTGTTGATGATGATGATGATGATGATGACAACGATGATGATGACAGTGATGACCTTTAGCCTTCCTGTGTGGACAGAAGACCAGTCACGGCTCTTCCATCATTGTCCAGGCTTCAAGCTCCATGGTGGGACTGCTGAGTCATTCAGCCTCTTGGGTTAAAGGCTTTCATGCTCTCAGCCTCTCTGGTGTGAAGACAGCTAGTGTTGAACCACTCTGCCTGCTGTAGGCCAATCTCATGGGTCTTCTTTTAATCCATCACATCAGCCCTGAACCTCTACAACATCCTGATGCATTCTCATTCCTCCATGACAGAGTAGAGCACAGCTACCATTTGATTCCTAAGGAAGTTTTTTGATCTCACCTTAGTGTTACTTCTTTTTTTATATATATATATATTTACTTATATTTGTATATGTGTTTGCCTGCATGTACTCATGGGTATATCATGTCGTGTGTGTCTTGTGCCCAGAAAGACCAAGAAAGTGGGCTAAATCTACAGAAACTAGAGTTACAGATGTCACAATTTGGGTGCCAAGAATCAAACGTCTGTCCTCTGCAGGAGAAGAAAGTACTCTTAACCACTGAACTACCATTTCTCCAGCCCCCAAAACATTATTTTCATTTTTAACTTTCATTTAATTTATGTGTGTCCCTATATCCCATGGGCCACATGTAGGAGTCAGAGGAAAACTTGTGGGAATCAGTTTTCTGCTACCATATGGGCTCCAAGAATCTAACTCAGTTTGTCAAACTTGGTGTCTTTACCCACTGGCCCTCAAATATTTAGAAAATCTTTTCATCATGCCTCAATATAGTCAGTGTATCTCATTTTTATATCCATATCTCTCCTTCATGGAAAAAATTACAATTGCAATTTGTTTATTATTTATGGGATTATAAGTCATTGCTACAAAAAATGCTGCTGATAAACTATTTAAAACTTGAGATATAAATGTATTCTGTGCTCATGGCCCTGTCTCCACCTAAAGCCTATGGGTCAGTAAAGCCAGCATTTACCTCCCACCTCTTGTCCTTGTCAGAATGACCAACTACAGCAGACTCTCATGATGATGGAGTGGCCGAGGAAAGCGAAGAGACATTCTAAGGTCTAGGCTGTAAATGGCTGTCTGCAATGGCTATCTCATTGCACTGTCCCAAAGCAAAATCAAAGACTGGGGAAATGAACCCTATGCCTCTTGCAGGACAAACTCTAAAGTCACATGACAAATAGCTGGAAGAAAAAGATACCATATTAGAGAAAGCATACCATGTGCCACCGCACGCATCTGCTGAATTCATCTTCCACTCTAAACTGTAAGATCTATGCCTGTGCAGTCTTCACTACTGCATGATAAATCACAAATTCGGTGACTTAAGGACAATATTTCTTTATTATCCTGTGGTTTCTGTGAGTTAGGCATGGCTAGGCCAGATCTTTGGGTCACAGTCTCCCAAGGTCACAGTCAAAATGTTGACAGGACTGTGTTCTTATTAGATTGCTAGACTTTGGGAAGACCTATTCCAGTTCCTTTAGAGTTGCTGGTAATATTCACTTCCTCGAAGCAGTAGGAACAGGGTTGCTATCCCCTCCTGGCTGGTGCCTGGTGTCTGTTTTCATCTTAGAGGTAGGTATGCCATAGTTTGCCAACACCTGATCTTTTCCATAAAGTGCTAGCATAAAGTGGTTTACCTCCCAAAAGTCCACAAAGTAACCACAAGAGGGAGACTAAGAATGGGCAAGTGATTGAAACCAAGCTTTCTCAAATGAGAATAGCTAAGAAATACCTCAAAAAGTATTCATTGTCCTTAGCAATTAGATAAATTCCAAGTTCAGACAACTGAGATTTCATCTTACCCCAGTCAGAACAGCACGAGTTAACAGAACAGCAAATGCTGTAGAGGTTGTGGAGAAAGAGAAGCACTCATTCACTGTAGGTAGAAATGCAAACTGGTGCGGCCATTCTGGAAATCAATGTGTAAAATCCTCAAAAAACTAAAAATGAGCGTACCATATGACCCAGTTATACCATTCCTTGGCACGTGTCTTAAGGACTTGACATGCCAGTCATTCTCGTCATGGTATTTCTTCCCAGCAATAGTAACCCTCACTAAGACAGATATGTTCCAACGTTCATCAAGAAAGCATGCTTTGTCAAAGGCCTTTTCCATATCTATTCAAAGTATGTCTTTCAGTCTATTTATATTAAGTCTATGCCTATGATCTAGTTATATGATTTACTCCATCTTTGGACTCATATATGTGTAACCATGCCTGCATCTCCAGAATAAAGCCATCTTGGCCATGATGGGTGAACTTTTAGATGTGTGCCTATATTTGGTTTGAAGTGTTAATGTTAAGAATTCTTCCAGCACTTGGGAGGCAGAGGCAGGTGGATTTCTGAGTTCGAGGCCAGCCTGGTCTACAGAGTGAGTTCCAGGACAGCCAGGACTACACAGAGAAACCCTGTCTCAAAAAAACAAAAAACAAAAAAAAAAAAAAAAAAAAGAATTCTTGTATTTATTTTTGTTAGAGATATTGGTTTATAGGGTTTTTGGTTGGTTGGTTGGTTGGTTTGGTTTTAGTGTCTTTACCTTACCTGGTTTGGATATTAGAATAATATTGCTCTTGGAAATGCTTCTTATATTTCTATATATTTGACTTAAAGATGCACTTAAGAGTTTGGGAAAGCTGTAAAAAAAAAGCCAATGGTAAACCAGTACTCAGGAAGAGGTAATAAGAATTAAGGCAGAAATTAATGAAGCAGAAACAAACAAAGTACAAAAACATCAAACTAAGGCAGGTGTATATTTTTGCATACATTTGCATAATTTTGGAATTACATGAGAAGAAATGATTGTAGTTCTTCTTTGAAGGTCATGTAGAATTCTTTTGCATATCTGTAAATCCAGTTTTTTTTTTTAATTTGCAAGATTTTTATTATTGTTTCAGTTTTATGAGTCTGTTTATGTTGTTGGTCTCCTCTTTGTTTGACTTTGGTGGTTTGATATATCTAAAAGTCAATCCATTTTTAAAATGTTACCTCACAGTTCCTGAAGTCCTTCCTTGTCTGCTGTGGTGCTTTCCTATCCGTCTTCCTATTCACTACTAATTTTTATTAATTTGAGTCTTCTCTTTCTTCTACTTGGATAACTTGGTTAAGGCCTTGTCAATCTTGTTCATCTTTCACTTGGTTAACTTAGTTAAAGGCTCTTCAATCTTGTTTGTCTTTTCAAAAAAAAAAAACCAAAAAAACCAAAACCAAAAACAAAAACAAAACAAAAAACAAAACAAAAAACAAAACAAAAAACCCTCCCCTTAGTTTGATTATTTGTATTTTTGCTTGTTTCTATTTCATTAATTTCTGTCCTAATTTTTAATTACATCTTCCTGACTACTGGCTCACAGTTTGCTTTATTAGAGCTTTTCCAAACTCTGAGTGAGTCTTTCAGTTATTTGTTTGCCTCCCCCCTTTTGAATTTTTCAATGGAGGCATGCAGTACCACAAATTCCCCCTCTCAGGACAGTTTTCAATGTTTCCCCGAGGCTTTGGTATGCTCTGTTTTCAGTTTCATTTAGTTCTAGGAATTTTAAAATTTCCTTCTTGAGTTCTTTCTTGACACATTCATCCATCAGTAGTGGGTCATTTAGTCTCCATAAGTTTGCTTAATTACTAAGATTCTTCTGCTATTAATTTTTAGCTTTATTACACCATGGTCATATAGACTACATGTAGTAATTTCACTTTTGAGATTTGTGTTCCAATATACAATCTATTTCAAGACACTTCCATGGACTTCTGAAAAGAATGTGTGTCCTGTGCTGTTTGGGTGAACTGCCCTGTAGGTACCTGTTATCTAGATAAATGTAGATACCTTTAAAGGTTTGTGGATCTTGTTCATCTTAAAAACACAAAAACAAAAACCTGCCCTTAGTTTGATTATTTGTATTTTCTTTGTTTCTATTGTATTGTTTCTTTGTTTCTTTGTATTTCTTTGTTTCTATTAATGTCTGCCTGACTATACCTATAGTTATCCAGACTATCATTTAATCTCAGTGTTTTACTTTTGGTCTGGATTATTTCTGTTGGGAAAAGATGTACTAAAATAATCTACTGTTGCTGTATTGGGTTTAATCTGTGGTTTAAAGTCTAGTGGTATGCTTTTTATGCAATTGGGTGTGCCTGCATTTAGTGCATAGATGTTTAAGATTGTAGTGTCTTTTTGATTGGTTGATTGCTCCCTTGGTCAGAGTGAAACGTTCTTTGTTTTTTTATAGCTTCTGATTAATTTTGGTTTGAAATCTAGTCTGCCATATACTAGAACACTACCCTGGTCGCATTAACTCAGAATCCTTTCTGCATCCTTTCACACCAAGGTGTGTCTATCTTTTTTTTTTTTTTTTTTTTTTTGACAACAAACAGATGTATCTCTTCCCTTAAACCATTTAGTTACCTTGTGCCTTTTAATTGAGAATGAAGATACTGGTATTTAAAGTTATTATGAAAGGCATGTGCTATTTGCTGTCCTTTGGTTCATAACCTTACTTTGTATTTCTGTTATTGTGGAAATATTTCTTTTCCTCCTGTAGCCTTTTTGTGTTCTTCTTTTCAGTCCAAATTTTTGATTCTTAAATTCTCTATAAGACTGTTTACTGACTAACCGGGAGCCCTGTTTTTCACACCACTTAGGGAATGCTGCCTTTCAGTTTGTTCTTTGTCCATTCATGGATTCCAGAATCTACCTCTTTGTGCTGATTTCTTTAGTTCTTCCAGGCTTCCCTGGTCTCCAGGGCTTTCTCCTTTGTTAGGCCTTGAATTTTGCAAATCCAGAGAAAATAAGGGGACACGGCACCTACCTGCAGAGCCTTCACTCACTGCAGGTGGATTGAGCCCGACCTTGTGCCAGGTACCCCGTCTTTAATCTTCCCCAGCAGCAGAGAAAATGAGTTTCAGCAAGCCAGATCTGTGACTGTGGTGACCTACCCAACTATCCTGGTCTGTCCCTCTTACTAAGGATGTGACTAATAGCATTCATGGTACATACTTTACATATTCTAAACTCTGACTCACCCCCAAACTTTGAAGTCAGGTCGCTTGTATTAGTCATGGTTCTCCAGAAAAACAAGGCCATCAAGAGTTACCCAGAGAGAAAGAAAACAGTGTTGTTATGAGGAATTGACTTGTGCGATATAGAAATCTATATTTGGCGAGGTAGGGACATCAAGAGCTGATGGTGTTTTGATACCAAAGCACGGTCCATGTCTTAGGCAGGAGCCGTCTTTGCCCACACTGGCCCAGCCGGGAGCCCTACGTTGGGGGTTTTCCTGGTAACTCTGCCTAGTTACTCACTTCATGTTTGCCTTACCCTGCTCAGAACCAGCAAGGAGCCATGCTTACCAGCTCTCTAAGTGAGTCCTCTCAGTCTTCCACTCCTTTTCCTGGGACCATGAGCCAACAGCCAGCAGTATGGCTCTTCAGTAACCCCCACTAGGCATGCTTCCTGCCTTCCTCCTGCAGCCAGAGAACCTTGTCCAAGCACTGGCCCACTGGCCAGACTTCACCCAAGCAATCACACACACACACACACACACACACACACACACACACCACTAAGACCAGTAACACCCTGGCATCCAGGAATAAATCTGATTGAAGTTCAAGAAAACAAAAAAGAGCTGAATGAAATAAGGAAGGCAATTCAGGATTTGAAAAGTGGATTCAATATGGAAATGATAAACACATACTGAAGGAAACACAAGCCTAAAAAGAAGATAGAAGTGAGGAATTTAGAAGACAGGATGTCAGGACTGTAGGATGACATAGAGAGATAGGACCACCCCACTGAATAAACGATAGATGCAAACAAACACATGAAAAGCATTTGAAGAAACCTTGAGATACTATGAATTATAGACATAGAAGGAAGACTCCTAGGTAAATGTTATAACAGATCTTCAATAGAATAATAAAAGAAAACACCCCTATACAGCCTCAAGAAGCACAGATGCCAAATAGACAGGACAGAAAAGAACCCCCCCCCCCATGACATATTAGTTAATGTTGGCTAGTCACACCAACTCGGAAGACAGGAGGCCCATGCCACGCTGCTCACAGACTCCTTGTATTCCCTGTCCCTGAAGACTCCAGCAGCCAGGCTTCTAGACTACTGTGGCTACCCTGACAGCTGGGACCCCTTGAAGCACAGGAAAAGCCAGGCTTTTGCCTCTACCAACTAGGTCTCACCTCCAGAAGCTTCATTAGCCAGGTCCTGCTTCCAAGACTCCCCTAACAGGAAGGGCCATTCTGACTCTAACAGCTATTCCCAGCCCCAGGCAGGAAAGTGGTCAGACCTCACTTTACCAGAAAAACAGAAAGTTCTACCAATCCCTGAGTTTGGCCCAAAATAAGGACACATAATCCCTCCAATCCCAGGCCACCCTAGAAAGCTCTCCATCCCTCCCACACCCCTCAATCCTATATAAACCCTGTGTTCTGCTCAGTTCTTTGCTGCTTTTCACTCAAATAGAGGCATCCAACCTCCTGAGTTTTTCCCTCCCAATAAACCTTTTGTGTGAGGTTTGTGTGCATTGTGACTTTGTGGTATTCTTTGACTCCCAACTGCAGGATACCTTCCCATCCTTGCTGTAACACTTAACATACTAAATATACAAAACAAACTGTATTGCAAGAGAAAGGCTATAAGTCACATATCGAATGAAGCCCATCAGCATAATAGCTGACTTCTCAAAGCCAAAAGAGCCTGAAGCAGTGTACAGGTCCTAAAACGTGACTATTATACCCAGCCAAACTGTACACCTGGTTGCAGCAGAAAGAAAAGGTTTCCATCATAAACATAGTCCAAAGGTATGGCTGGCCTTGAGCTGCTGCATATCACACTCAGTCTTACATGTTATCTTAGTGACCTGATCTTATTAAAGTTGTACTCATGCTTTCTAGAAGAAAAGAATATCTCAGAAACTGTCATCATGAGAAAAGGTTATCTTTTCTGTACCTTAGAATTTTGATTTGCCCAAGCTTAAGACCAAACATGTAACAATTCACTATTTCTAAACCAATCCAAAATGAAACTCAATCATTTCTGCCTTTAACACCACTTTCTACTATTCCCAATTTGAAGATTTTTTTTCTTTTTCAGTAGTGGAAAAGATGAGCTAACTAGAGCTTGACTGGTTATGCCATGGAATCAGATCATAGCATAGAAAGAGGTCTCTTAGTGCCAACAGCACTCCAGTCAACATTTTGAGCCATATAACATAGCTAAACTTCTGATGTTTATTATGCAAAATGCACATTTCAATGCTCATGAATGTTTGCTAGATGAAAAATTACAATGAGGGCACCTTGAAACACAACAGCATAAGTCATTACGGGTTTAATAAAATACAAGGGAAAAGAGTTTGGGGTCATAGGTCAGTTCCGCTCAGGAAGATCCCAGGAAGCAAGGCTGAGAGTCAGCATGTAGCTTCCACATCTAGATCCCAGAGGCCGAAATGGGCAGGAGAAGGTCCCAAAGTCTCCCACGAAAGAGAGTTATGATATTACCTAGAAATGCATACCTTATTTGCTCATGCCCCATGGGCCCATAACATAGCCATGTTGTCACTGAAGTGCAAAAGTAATAACAACATGAAATTGAGAAATCCGGCTTGTAATTGGCTGGCTGTGTATCCAGCTGTGACCAGGCATGGGGCAAGAGAATGCCAATAGTAAACAAGAAAAGAGAAGAAGAAAGTGGTGACATTCTAATTGCTGACAAGACGATCCCAGAAGTCCTTGTGGTTTAGGCGGAGGCTCATTTCTTCATCCGTTACACAATCTTTCCTAAGTGCTGGCTTCAACTTCTTGTCATTCCTGTATTCCAACTGGTCCGTTTTGTTGCTTTGCACATTTCACAATCCACAGCCCACTGTCACCCTGCCTCTCTGACACCCTTCGGAGGTTGCTCTGTTCATACTTTGTGTTTCATAGAAAATGCCTCCAAACCCAAGCTCGTGAGTAAGCTGTGTAGGCAGGTACTCCACTGAGTGCAGCTGACTTCCATGTGTTGTAGAATCTTCTAGGTAACCTTCTTCTTCTTCTTCTTCTTCTTCTTCTTCTTCTTCTTCTTCTTCTTCTTCTTCTCCTCCTCCTCCTCCTCCTCCTCCTCCTCCTCCTCCTCCTCCTCCTTCTTCTTCCCCTAGTCTTTATCCTGCAATGCCCAACACATATTTCTTATTCTCTCCCATGCTTTTTATACCATGCAGAGCTTAGCCTGGTGGACAGAATCAAGGCCAAGCAGCCATCAGTTCTCCCACATGATTTCCTTTGCCCGTGCAAACCCCAAAGCAATAAAGGCAAACCAACATGAGCCATGTCTGCTGTTGGCTAGAATAACTCTTGCACCATTATTTCCTCTGTGTCCAGAGCTTAGTCGTTCAACACTCCAAGACTTCACTCTGCTGAGCTCGACTGTCCCCAGCTTTTGCCAGGTGTTTCTCTTTGCTAATCTTGAAGCTCTGCAAACTGTCCAGCATTGGCCCGCCTCACTTGGCAAGCCCAGCACCAACAGTGCTCCAGACGGCGGTTCTGCCTTATGCTTCCCTTGACCCTTAAGCCACTTACTCTTCATTTTTCTTCTGGGATTCTGTTGTTCATGAGGACACTCCCTGTCCAGAGGAGAGGAAGCCTGCCTGGATGAAAGAAGAGAGGGAACAAAGTGTACAGAGCTGGGGTTGAGAGGGAGATAGCCAAGAAGTAAACTTTAAAAAAAAAAAAAGGCAGAGTCTTGGCTAGAGCCAAAGATCCTGGGACCATGGCTAAGAAATTTCTGGAACCCACAAATGATGGTGACAAAGAAGGGATGCAGCCAGCTGACTAAGTGTCTAGGAAACACAATAAGGGGTCCTTAACAGGATCCTCTGGGTGCGGACAGAGAACAGATTCTCTCACCCGGGCTGGATAAGACAGCTGTAGGCTCCAGAAAGCATATGGAGAAGAAAGGGTAAGTCCTATTGAGCAGACTCCAGTGTTCAGACTGCCTCAGAGGACACAGCCAGCCATATGGCACCAAGGTCAGGAGCCACAGCCTTTATGCACAGCTTGGGAATGCTGCTTTTGTGGACAAGGGACCCGAAAAGGCCTGGGAGGCCTTCACAGAAGCAGGCGAAATGTTCATTTTCACCCTGAGAAGTTTGCTCCAACCCTTTTCCACATGGCATGAGAAAATAGGAACTATTACTAAGACACAAGAGGCTGGAGGAGACCCTTGTAGGTTTTTTTGTTTGTTTGTTTGTTTGTTTTTGCTTTGCATCACAGGCTGGAAAAAAGTACAGACTATGGTTCAATGAAGCAGGCTGTCACCCTGGTTTAAGTTTTGTTCAGACCCATAGCACATGTTAGAAATAATCCACACGAGAACACAGAACTGGAAACATTTCTTACTACTTTGGATTTTTAAAACCACCCACAGAATCAGTTCCAGGTTTTGCAGGGGAAGGACAGGGTCAGGACAGTAATAATTCAGATCAAATGCAGCCTTGACCTCTGTGGGGAGAATAATCTCCTCCCTTACAAAGTCATCCATTTAAGATGGCCTCCAAGGTCAGACGAGAATCAAAGCCACATTTCAGCCTCCTGTTGAACTCTTTCTCTCTCTCTCCCCTTCCTCAGCTGAGAGGAAGAACTAGGGAGGCCCAGGAAGCTTGCCCAGAGACACGCGGCCTGTGGGTAGGGGAATGGGGATAAGAAAAACATATGCCTTTCTCAGAGAGGTTGTCTCCCCAAAGACTGGCTATGCAGACTCTCAAGAATCCACTAAGTTGAGATCTCCACGTATTCTAGCATTCCTCAAAACTGCACAAACCCTTGTTCCAGACTGTCCTGGGTAGTTAGGCATTACCAGCTATGCCCCAGACAATCTGGGCATAGTTAGGAATTACCAGCTATCCCTTAGACTATCCTGGGTAGTTAGGGATTACCAGCTCTCCCAGGAGTCAAAATGGACCGAAAGCAAAAAACAAAACAAACAAAAACAACAACAAAAAAAACAACAACAAACCAATAAACCCCTTCGGTTCTCTTACATCCACTACAAGCATTTTATAAGTAAAATCAGATTTAATTTTTTAATTGGCTATAGTAAAAAGTTTCTTTCAAAAGGACAGTCTCACAGTTTTAAGACCCATGCATGAGAGAAGAAGCTATCCTACATAGGGATCTGGGTCATGAAGGCCGGCCTGGGGTTGGAGGGGTGTTAACGGACCAAATGAATGTGAACTTGAAACCCTTCTTGGAGCTTATAAACAGTATAAATTTATTTCACAAATCTTTGGCACACACAAAAAAAAGCCAGCCATTTCTTTATTTTTCTAACGAGCTTAAGCCTGGCTCAGCCCCGTATGTCAGTTTCTGCTCTTCAGAGTCATTTAAAAAAAAAATTCTGGAATTTACACAATAAGAAAATTTAGAGAAGGGTCTCCTATCTTCAGCTCCTCCTGGTTGGCTCTCTGATGCTCATGTTGAGGCTCTGCTGCCTCAGGAATCCGCTAAGCCAAAGAGGAAGGAGCTGTTTCCTATGCGCCCCACAGCCTGTGCACACCCCTTCTACGGTCTCGCTACTACCCCAATGCACAGATCAAATGCAGGTCCAACTCCAAAGGAACTAGGCTCCATGCATCCCTTCATTTTTTAATTAATTGATTAATTAATTAATTAATTTATTTGTTTATTTATTTATTAGGCATCCACTTACAACCATGCTTTTGAGCTCCTCTCCTAATGGCCCTATTCTTGTTTCATCCTAAGGGAAGCCTAGCTTTACTGTGTAGAGCCTCCCTACCTTTGAAAGGATTGTGGTAGATACTGGTCATAATCCGGGAAAGGTTAAAGAACAGAGAGAATAGATTCTCCATTCAGGCTGGTTATGGGGAAGAACTCCCTCCTCTTTTCCACTGGTAACTTTTCTGACTCCCTACAAAATGATGGGACCCACGCTAGACTCCCTTGTGGTCTTCTCCTTCAAGTTGTGTGACTTGCGCTGGGCGGTGGTGGCACACACCTTTAATCCCAGCACTTGGAAGGCAGAGGCAGGCAGATTTCTGAGTTTGAGGCCAGCGTGGTCTACAGAGTGATTTCCAGGTCAGCCAGGGCTACACAGAAAAACCCTGTCTCGAAAAACAAAAATAACAAAAACAAACAAACAAAAAAGTTGTGTGACTTGCTGTGACACTGTTTGCCAGAAGGAGATGCCATTGGCTAATTCAAACAAAAGTGCAACGTGTCGCCGTACCAGTAATTTTGCATGCCACTGGGCTCTGGGTCACCAAAGAAGCACTGTCCTCTAAGACATAAGAGAGAAGGTGGCAACAGTAGACATTGTCCAGCAAGAGGGAAGATGCCCCCAGCTGCTGAAGGATGTGTCCCAACTGTGCTGGTCCCCAAGGTAGGTCAAGCCAGGCCAAAGCCGAGACTTCCTCCTCTAGACATGCATTTCCTAGAATTCCTCTCCTCCAGCTAGGGAACCCTGCTTGGCTTACTGGAAAGAATGCTACATTCCAAGCCAGGACAGTGGGCTAGCCGCTTCAACAACTAGGGACAGTGACGTATGCTGTCTGGTCCTCAGCGTTCTCAGCACCCCAATGTCCAATCCTGCTTTGGTAGATGGAGGCCCACATCAAGTGAAGAAGGTAAAGTGGACAGAAAAACGCTCACACCTGGCTGAGGAGAGGAGATGCTCCTCTGTTCACAGGTCTGCCCTTTCTAAATCAGATCTTGCTGCTGTAGAAAGCCATTTTGCAAACAGAGACTCCCCCCCCCTTCATAGCTGACTGTTCTCCTTGACTGCTGAACTAGGTACACCTTGTTTTAGCTGGACACAGAGGAGGAAGGAAGACTCCCTCATCTCTCCAGAGTTCTGGCCTCAGGTTTCAGACACTGCAAAATAATATAGTATATATTATAGCATAGTATATAATATATCCTAACCCCTCTGGGAGCACCCAGAGGTGGCAACTGCACCCCAGGTGGCTTTCATAAGGCCTTCATTTCTCTTTGGTCATGCCATCTATCTGATCAACTCTGGGAAGAAGAGAAATAGACAAGGGGGACAAAAAAATCTCGAGTTGGAAGGCAGAGGGGAAAAGCAGTAACCCCAGGCCCCTGGCAAAGCGACTTGGCCTCTAAAAATAGTCCTGTGATGTAATCCCCAGAACAAAGGATTCTTTGGCTCCAGGAGTCAAAACTCTCAGCTTGGAATTCAAGGAAAAGCTTTGTTACAAATATTTTACATGACAGAATCCATTAATATCTCCAACTAATTACGCCCATTTTGTAATCTGTGTGTCAAAAGTTCCAGCCAGGTCAGTTAAAGGGAGAGGCTTGGATTTATCAGGGGCCTCCCAAGTTCCTGTAAACGAAGCCACATTTGGCATTTAATCCAGCTCAGAGCCTTGTCTCTGAGATTTGCTCTAAGTCTCCGCTCCATAGAGTGACCTGTTGGATTCTCCAGACTGGTCCTTTTATGGGGCGATTGGAGAACAAGGACAGGAAACAGCGAGAAGTTGCTTTATCAAGCCTTAAAATGAGACCTACTCTCAGCCAGCAGGAGAATGGGGGAGTTTGCTTTTGAAGGGATTCAAGGTCTGTTCCAGAATACCCCTGCTGCTGATTTGTAAACTATCATCAAACTCTTCTCTTTGCCTTTTACTTGCAAAGTTCAGATGTTATGAGGACAGTAAGGCTGTCTGTCCTGCCACAAAAGACCAGAGACCATCACGGATATAGATTATGGAAACTGACAATTCAGTAAAAGGGTGGCCGAGACCTCTACCCCAACAGAAGACTACTGAGAAAAAAAACAAAACAGCTCCATATTTGTATTCATAAGCTCCTTCCACATTCAAACCTCTCAATGAGATAGACACCCAGGATCGGGGCGGGGGCTAGGAATGACTGAAACCTGTCCCCCTGATAACCAAATGGAGTCTTCAGCATAGAGAAGGCAGACAGAGGTACCTACCACTTAGGTGTGTGCCCAGATTGGGGAGCGGACCTTTCCATCCTGTACAGGGATCCATTGGGAGATTATACATAAAAGGAAATGAATAAAACCTCAAGTTGGTCAGGAACTTAAACTTAACTAATATGGTTGGAAATCCTTTCAGAACTCATTTTCTGATACTTTTTATTTCATTTATTTAAATTACTGTTGCTGCCGTTATTGTTTGCTGAGACAAAGTCTTACTATGTAGCTCAGGCCAGTCTAGAAACTATGTAGTTCAGTGCAGCCTCAAACTCATAGCAAGCCTCCTGCCCCAGCTTCTTAAGGGCTGGGATTGCAGGCACAAACTACTATGCCCAGCTAATTAATTAGTTTCTAATGCATTGATCTACTTATTCATCGGTGGGCTTTAAGGCTAGGGGCTCAGGATTCAGCGAACTGCTAGGAAGTTTTGTCCTGGTAGAGCTGGCAGGATCAGGAAACTGTGCTTGTATACAAGCATGCACACATATACCAAATAACAATTACAGACAAAAGGGCCATGGATTTGAAAGAGAATCAGAGGGGTATAAGGGATGTTTGAAGGAAGGAAAGGGGAGAGGGAAATGTGTAATTATAATCTCAAAGAATATTTAATAAAAAATTAAGATGGGCTCTGGAAGGCTCTCTGGAGTGGTCCACCACAGGAGACATGTGTGAGGATAGAGTAGCTATGAGAAGGGGTTCTTCCCACACAGGGAGTCTGATGACACCCTGATCTTGGACTTCTCAGCCTCCAGAGTTAGAAGAGAGAAATGGCAGTAGTGTGTCAGTCACTTGCTGCAAGTATTTACTCTCTGGAGCCTCAGTGACCTAAGAAAGAAGGCGGCGATAATGAAGTCAAGTTGAACGGCTGCCAGGACCCACCATGTTGGCCCAGGGTAGCTCATCCAGGACCCACACCATGTTGGCTCACGGTAGCTCATCTTGTTTTCATTCTCCTTTTCGGTTTTTGTTTTTTGCTTTGTTTTGGGGACCTGGCATCTGAACACAGGAACCGGGGCAGAGTTCTCGATAAAGTCATTCTTACGTCTTTTGCTCTGAAGAAATCACATCTTGGACCTTTAAGTTCCTTTGGGCTGAAACTATCATGAACCTCCCCGACTTGTTTGGAAATCCGGGGGAAATGACAAAGGCGCAAAGCTGATGTCACCAGCTCAGAGCAGAGCCCAAGCGTGACTGGTAGGTGCCCTCTGGAGCTTGGCGTCCTCGGATCTCCAAGTTGCCTGCATTTGTGGGTTCTCTTGGGTACACGTGCCCTTGAGCAATGGCCATAGAGAGATGTCTCCTGTGGGCGATGACAGTTTCCTGGGGCTAAAGCTGTGTCCTGGCACCTCGTATCCAAACTTCAGATCTAGAATGAGAGCCACGTGGAGACGAGGTCTTCCAGCGACAACATGTCTGAGCTGTGTGCTACTGACAAAGAGGGAGGCTTATTGAAAGGCCAGGCAGCTGAAGCCCACTAGAGCATTTGTCCCCAAGCGGTTTCAACCAAGCTTAAGAGCATCTGCTTCTTAGGTGGCCCTGCTGGCACATATTCCGAAGCTATAGCCAAGGAGTTGGCCATATGCCTCTGTCCCAAATGGTCCCGCTGCTGGTACTCAGGCATCGTCCCTTCACCTAGCAAGGCCTCTCTGGACCCTCCTCCTTCTGTATTCCCTTTGGGTCCCAGGTCCAAACTTGAAAGTGAGGCGCTCAGCCTGGATGGCGAGTGCCCTAAGAAAGCACAACGCAGGGACCATTGGTGGCTAAAGGAACAGTCAACGAGCTGACCGCGTGCCAGGTACCAGCCATGGGGCATGGTGCCACGCACGCGCCCATCTCCTGTCCTTGAGCCTTAAAAGCCTTCCCCTTTAATCAACCTGTCTCCTTGCCCCTACTAAAAGCAGGCGGGCACGCCTCATGGCCCTTTCTTCCTCTCTTCTTCCTTTTTGACTCTCTGATCTCCCAGTAGGGGGCGTGCGGGGGCCACACAGCTGTCCACTTTCATCCCGCTCAGGAATTATCCTCAAGGCAACAATTCCACCAGCACCAATGTAATTATGAAGTATCACCCGAACACACTAGGTATTATTAAATGTGCCATTTCTGGATCCTGGCCAAGGGCTTTGGCAGAAAAAGGACTTACAGGGAGAAAAATTAAGAACATACTCCCCAGCACCCCCCACACACACATACACACACCCTAGCCCGGCCCTGTGCTGCTGTGGAATAAAGACACACGGAGAGTTTTCTGGAAGAGGAAAGCTGTGGGGCGCATGGCAGAGTAGAGATCCTGCTTTGGGGGGGTGGGGGTGGGGGCGGGGAACTTTGAAAATTACCAGCTGAAACAATCTTAGATAGAGTGAAGGACCAGGTGGAAGTGATTAAGTACAGTAGGGGTTATTACCCGGCACCTTCATGTTGGCTACTTAGAGACAGGATTTGAGTAAACAGAACTGTTCCTGATAGCTAAGCGAAGGGTGGTGGGGACTCTTTTCGTCAGGGGAACATTTATCCTTGGAAAAGAGCTGGGGTTGATGGCGTGACACATTCCTCAGCAGAGCAAACCCCGTGGGAGAGGAGTGCAGAAACAGCATCTGTAAGGCTGTAATTATCTACGCCTAGACTAAGGGAAGCCACTGGTGGCTTCTTCCCCCCCCTCCTTTGTGCATCACAAAAGACACAGCTGCCTTGTTTTGTTACATTGTAGCCATCACTTTATTTGTTCTTTTGTAAACTTACTTGCCAATGTTTTTGTGTTACTTTCTTTTCCTGAGGCTGTGTTAAATACCCTGTCAAGAGTAACTTAATGGAGAGAGGCTCTGCTCTAACTCAAGACTCAAAAGATACAGTTCATCCTGGTGAGTAACTAAAGGTAGCCGGAACTTGAAGTAATCTGGCCACAGAGTCTTCATAATCAGGAACAGAGAGTAATGAAAGCTTGCTACCGCTAATCCCCAAGGTGTGAGCAGAAAGACCACCAACCCAACTCATCATGGCCAAATGAATTAAAGTAAGCTTTTTTTTTTTTTTTTTTTTTTTTTTTTTTTTTTGGTATATATGGGCTGTCTCTCCCTACAGGTAGGTTTGAAGAGATCAGCCTCGGACAAGGTAGGATAAGGGCTTTTATAATTAGGAGTATGGGGGGAGGGGGCACATCCTACAAAAGTAATTTAAGAGAGAAAGGCTCAGTTGGTTTACAGTATAAGATATAAGTAGCCATGGTAGGCAAGGCAAGGCAAATGAAACTCGAGGTAGCTGGTCGTGTTGACGCCAGTCAAGAAACAGAGAGTAAGGAATGAATGTCACGGCCACTCCGATACCTTCCTCTACCTACGTGGCCCGGATTCTCAGCTAGGGAATGGTACCACTCACAGCCAGCAGGTTTTCCCACTTCAAATAACACAGCCAGGTAGTCTCCTACAGGCATGCCCAGAGGCCCACCATCCAGGTGCGTTTAGATGTTGTCAAGTTGACAACCGATGCTAACCGTTACAATATGCAAACTACGTTTGCTGGGTACCAACTACATGACTATGTATTATGGAACATTTAAAACACAGTAGGAAGAGCTGAGAAGAGCCGAATCATGAGGCAAATGGGGGAAAAAAAACCTACAGTGACAGGTTAAATTTACAACGCAAACTGTAAATAGAGGACCAGTGAAGGTGTAGTTCAAACGAGACATTTGGGGAGAAAGGTGGGGAGCTCTTTTCCCAGTAACATGACTCAGCTGAGTGGCAGGGAATAGCGAGCCATTTAGATGTGGCTTCGAGTTCCTCCCTACTGCCTTCCTCTTCCGACAGAGCCATGGGAGAACCCTATCACCCAGGGTGAGGCTGATTCCATGAGCCCAGGGCTGATGAGAGCTGCCAAGAAGGAAGGCCAAATAAAACAGTTCTCTTCGCTGAGGTTAAAAAACATGAAGGGATTAAAGCAAAGGCTCAGCAGTAAGTGACATAGATTGCTCTTGCAGGGGACCTGGGTCTGGTTCCCAGCATGCCCATGGTGGCTCACAACGATTCATAAGTCCAGCGCCAGGGATTCCTGTCCTCTGCAGGCACCAAGAATATGCATGTTACACATACACACATGCAGGCAAAAGGACTCTTATACATAAAACGAACTAAATAAATGGCAAAGCACAAACAAAAATAAGTACAGAACTGACCACTGTGCCCCCCTGACCCTAGGGGTGCTGTCAACACCTAGAGCAGGATCCATTTAAGTTCTGGCATGCTCCAGGCTTATTACTCCCTGAGATGGGAGACGTTCTGAGCTTCCTTCCTCAGAATTCTCCCCATCAATGGTTTTGGAGCTGGGCGTGGTGGCGCACGCCTGTAATCCCAGCACTTGGGAGGCAGAGGCAGGCAGATTTCTGAGTTCGAGGCCAGCCTGGTCTACAGAGTGAGTTCCAGGACAGCCAGGGCTACACAGAGAAACCCTGTCTCAAAAAACAAAAAACAAAACAAAACAAAAAACAACAAAAAAATGGTTTTGGAGTTAAATGTTAAGTACCTGCCTCCTGCCTGTGCTTCATAATCTACCGAGGACAGTGGTCAAGGGAACCCACCCTACTTCTTCAGTTGCTGGCAGAAGGTGAACTCATAAGTCCACCCTCAAACTAGCTTCTGTGAGAAAGTCACAGACATACCCATCGGGGGTGGGGGGTGGGGGTGGGTGAAAGAACATGGAATGTTGTGTTCCCTACATTAGCCAATCACCATCCTGCCTCATACGGTGGCAAAAGATGCCACTGTCCTGGTATTTGGGAAACCTATGATGGTTATTATGATTATATATACATGTCAATTTTATAGAATCAACAGCAGTGGTTATCAACCTTCCTAATGCTACGACCCTTTAATATAGTTCCTCATGTTGGGATGACCCCCAACCATAACATTATTTTGGCTGCTACCTTATAACTGTACCTTTGCTACTATTATGAGTCATAATATAATTACCTGAATTCTGATGGTCTTAGGTGACCCCAGGGAGAGGGGATACCTGATTTACAATCCCTATGAAAGGGTTGTTCCACCCACAGAGGGGACAGGACCCACAGGTTGAGAACACTGATCAAGAATCACTGAGGAGTGATTCCAGTGAGAACCCAGATACTTGCAAGGAATGACCTAGATTGAGGTTAACCTCTTAGAATGTCTGTGATGAGTCAGCTTGATTATGCTAACTTATGTAGGTAGACTCATCTTAATTGTGGGTAGGGTCATTCCCTGGATGGGATCCTGAATGCTGTAAGCAGAGGAAGGGAGCCAAGTAGCAGCAGGTATCTTCTCTATCTCTGCTCTCTAATTAAGTGCAACATACCCAGCTGCTTCAATCTCCTGCTACCTTTGCTTCCTTACCATAATGGATTGCACCCTTGCTTGAACAGTGAGACAGAATAAACCCTTTCTTCCTGAAGTTACCATTATCAGACTATTTTATTATAGCAAAATAAAAGAAACTAAAGCACCACCCCAGGTAGATATAGCCCACTTCTCTTCCCTAAACTTTTTTCTGTAAGAAGATACCAAGAATGGTGGCAGAGATCCTCCTCCTCCTCCCCCTCCTCCTCCCCGTCCTCCTCCCCCTCCTCCCTCTCCTGCTCCCCCTCTTCCTCCTCCTTCTCCTCCTCCATATTCTCCTCCTCTGCCTTCACCTCCTCCTCTTCCTCTTCCTCCTTCTCCTCCTCCTCCTCCTCCTCCTCTTCCTCCTCCTTTTCTTCTGATTCTTATTCTGCCGGGGTTTCCCTCTGTAGCCAGGGCTCTCCATGAACTATGTAGTTTGGGCTGACACCAAACTCTCAATCCTTCTGCCTCATCCTCCCGAGCCTTGGGATTGTAAGGATGGATCACCATGTCCACTTCCTGATGTTCTTTTAACTCTCTCTTTGAGGCTGATCTTTTCCTCCTTAAAATTTAGAAAGTTCCATATGTAACTGTAAGCAAGACCCCAATTACCTCCTCCTCCTCCTCCTTCTTCAGTGCCTTCATCATGGTGTCTCTTCCCATCAATAAAACAGACTGATACAAAGTTCAACAACTGGAGGTATTCTTGTTAAATTACTAGAAAGAAAACATCTTGAGGCCTTGACTCTTTTCCTCCAGGTAACAGTCATTAATCTATTCTGAATGTGTTTGTCTGGTTTTGTTTATTTGTTTGTAGCTACGGCTGTCCCAGAACTTTCTCTGTCTACCAAGCTGGCCTCAAATTCAGAGATCTGCTTGCCTCTGCTTCCCATTCATGCATTCTAAAATTAATTATTCTCATATTTTTTTTACCACCAAAGTATGCATTGTAGGAACCATAACATTAAAGATAGCAGCTTCTGCTACCAAAATTAGTTCAAAATTGCTGAAATGTACAATTTAGAACCAGAAAAACCAATTTGCAAAATTACAGTAAAGCCTCCCCGTAAGGGACACACGAACACTCACTGTTCACTACCTCCTTTAGATAGTTCACCTCTGAGCCACACACAACTGTAAGATGGCATCCTCATCCTCAGTTTTACAGATGGAGAAGTGAACTAAAAAAATGTTAGGCACCATCTCCGTTGAAACGCAGCAGCAAGAACGGAAATAACTCCAATTCAAATCCAGATCTGTCTTCCAACAAGTGTCTTTCAAAAAGATGACAGTCATCTCCCTAGACCTCTAAGAAAATGACCCACCCAACCCACTGCCATCTGTAAAACTGCAAGCCTAGCTTCAGACTCCTACCCTTGAACCTTACTGTTATCCGCCTTTGCTGGGTAAGCTGCTTCTTCTCCTTCCCATCTCTCCTCCATTGCCCACCCTTCTTACCCGTAGCTATCTTCACATCCGTAGGTGTAGGACCAGATCAGTGGACTTTGACTCTGCTTCATTTCAGAACTGTCTTTAACAGTTGAGACCCTCCTTCCCTCTTCCAGCCTTCCCTCCACCCATTGCTATCTCTGCAACCCATAGGCCTAGCACCAGACCCACAGTTTGGGAGCCATTCATTAAGTCGAAAAGCTCACCTACAAGTTTTACCTAGCCTATCTCTAGTCACATAGCTCCTGCGTTAGCCCAATCTAAGGCTGGCCAGATTATCGATTCAGACATACAACCAAGGGAAGAGGGCCACATGCACAAGCCAAATTGCAAAAACAAAAAACGGCACAAATGGCCAAGACAGCAAGTCTCTCATCAAACTCAGTGGTCCTATAGAAGTGGCGTCTAATGAGAACCCCAGGGTGCAGAACCTAAGATAACATTCATGTGCTGCATTGAAGAATTCAAGGAATTTAAAGAAAACAGGAACAAATACTTCATTGAAATCCAAGATGATAGCAATATGCTTGAGAGATGTCCAAGAAAATACATATGCACAGCTGGATGAATGAGCTTGATGGTTCAGGATTCAAAGGCTGAAACAGTGGGAGCACTGACGTTCCATAAATATGGAACTGCAAATTTCAAAGTCCCAGTCAGAGAACCGAGGAGAAAGCCTTACCAGTAAAATGAATCAAGCAGAAGATAAAATATCAAATATGATATACTATGGAATCTAGATAAAATAAGTAAAGAATACAATCATCATCATCATCATCATCATCATCATCATCATCATCACAGGAAAAGAAAATGCAGGAAATGTGGGACACCAACAAAAGACCAAACCTTCAAATTACAGGCATACATTGGGCAGAAGAATCCCAGGTTAATGGTATAGACCAGATCTTTAACAAGATCATAGAAGAAAATTTCCTCAAGCTGAAGAGACACATTCATACAAATACAAAAAACAAACAAACAAACAAAAAACACATAGAACCCAACTTTTGGAACAGAAAAGAAATCCCCACAGCTTAACATAGTTAAAACACTAAATACACAAAAAGAAAGAAAAATATAGAAATATATATTTCACATATAATAGAAGACCCTGAATAGAATAACACCTGATTTTTCAATAGAAACTCTGAAACTCATAAAAACATGGAACAATGCATTTCAAATTCTAAAAGACCAAAGACTGACAACTGAGACTTCTATACCCAGCTTAACTATCTGCCACAGAGGAAGGAGAAAGAAACTCTTTCCAAGATGCAAACCACCTTTAACAGCTCACATCAAAGAAACAAAACCAAACACTGGAAGCATTCGTATAAAATGAAAATTACCTCCTTAGTCCTCTAGGAAAACGGTTCATCCCAGCCTACTGCTATCTGCAAAACCAAAAGTCTAGTTTCAGACCCATGCCTGAAAGCCCTTTTGTCTGTGAGCCACAAACAACTGAACTGAAGAAACAAAGAAAAACACAGTCAAAAAACTCTAGGGTGTGCGTGGGGGGGGGTGAATAGGCAATAATTTAATAAAATACAAGTATAATGTATTAGGTTCACCACTGCTGTGATGAAACACCAGGACTAAGGCGAGTTGGGGAGGAAAGGGTTTGTTTGGCTTATACTTCCATATGACTATTCGTCAGGAAAGAAGGTCGGGACAGGATCTCAGGCAGGGCAGGAACCTGAAAGCAGGAGCTGATGCTGAGGCCGTGGGAGGATGCTGCTTAATTGCTTGCCCATCATAGTTTGCTTAGCCTGCTTTCTTATAGATCCTAGGAATGTACCACCCACCATAGGCTGGGTCCTTCCCCATCAGTCACTAAATAAGAAAATGCCCTACAGGCTTGCCTACAGTACCGTCTTATAGAGGCACTTTCTTAATCGAAGTTCCCTGCTCTCAGATGACTTTAGCTTCTGTCAAGTTGACATAAAACAATTCAACGCCATTAACTCTTTGTGAACTTGACACACAAACACATCACTGTTAAGCCATAACCTTCCCTTTCTTGTTCATCCCCAAGATCACACATTAATATCCACATCACAATATAAAGTAAGTTAAATACTTCCTTACTTCAAGAGGGAATAACCAGGACACAGTCACAATCAGATCGAAGCAAAGCCAGACTCCAACAGGTTAAAAACTCAATGTCCAATTGTCTTGGATTCACCCACCGTCTTCTGGGCTTCTCCAAAGGGCTTGGGTCATTTATCCAGCCCTTCCCTCTGCAGGGCACACAGCTTGTCTTCTATGCTCCAAGAGGCTCCAATGCACTGGTGTTGCTGTTCTTGGTGGTCATCCCATGGTATGGTCATGTTCAAAATTCTTGGCTCTCTTTAGGGACATGAGCCCTGCCTAACAATGCCAAGTCTCTGCCGCTCTCCACAACCCCTTTTATGCCTTCAAAACCAGTATCACCTGGGAGACTGATCGCACCAAATTCTGCTGCCAGTAAGAGGTACAACCTTGGATGCCTCTGGAACAAAGCTTCTGATGTGCAGACTCTGAGAAAACAGCATCTCAGTGATGCTGGTCTCTTCTTAATCACTACTCATTTCTCAGTTCCAGCCGACCAGCACCAAATGTCCCAATAAAGGAAAAAGTTTCTCTCCAGTGTCGATGGTCTCTTGTTAATCACAGCTGATTCTTCAGCCTCAGCTGACCAGAACCACAGCTAACTCAAAGTATGCAGCGGCCCTGACAGATTTGTATTTCAGTGACTCCCAAAACTCCCTCTGTTCCTTCACAAGCCAGGCCCCCATCAGCTCATTTCTCTCAGCACCGGTGTCCTCCGACCTCCCAGAGAACAGCTCGCCAAGCTTTGAACACTCGATGGCTTTTCTTGCCTGTGCCAACCCTGAATCCTTTTATCGAACCCACCATATTTTGTGGCATTCATTTATTTACCTGATCATCAGATCCCTTTCCTGGACAGAAGCTTCCTCTAAGGAAGCTCCTGTCTCTCATTCACCCCTCCTGTGGTGCCAACAATCACCTTGTTCAGTGTGAAGTCTATAGAGCCGGACTGTGTTTTCTCTGTACGCACCCTCGTGTGACTCTTCCAGAGAACTGGCTCTGATTTGTTCCTTCTCCCCCTCCCCCATGCTGGACCTTTGCATCTGATCTTCCCCTTGTTCGCAGTATCCCATAGGCTCTATGCAGTTTAGCCTTTTATTTCTTTGAATATTTTCTGTAATCAATACTTATGACGTTCTGAATCCTTAGAACAATTCTATCCTGTATCGGTTCTGTTGACTCTTGCTCAATTGACTTGTTTGCTTGCGTGGTTTGTGTTTAAACTAATGTTTTTGTCAAGTGGGCAAGAATGAGTTTAGGTTAATTTTATGGCTATAATTTCCTGTTCACTACTCATACTATAAATTCAACTCGCCGCCCCCCCCCCCTTCACCAGGGCAGGTGTTTGAACTACATGAGCTAATACAGTAAAATACCTGAGAGTGGGTAATTTGAAGACACAGGCATGTACTGTTTCACCTTTCTGGAGGCTGCAAAGTTCAACACCGAGGCACTAGGGTATGTTTGTTTTTCTACTGCATTAAGCAAGGGATTATTCTGTTGAAAAATCGTCAGACTATTAAGTATTCTAAACAGTTTAGAAAGCTGAGAATGTTGTGGGGAGTAGCAGTAAAATATTCAGGCGTTGCTTTCGACAGGACTGAATTCAAATTCAAGTCTTAGTGAATCCCTTAGGGAAAATATTTAGCCCCTTCAAAATGGAAAATATTCTGCCTAACTGGGACAATAAAGAGACAGAGAGATTGTGTGTACAAACAGGCAGTCAGGCCGTGATGATGTTGCAGGGAAACAATATGTTCCTTGATCATCTCAAGACACATCTGAAGATGCCCTAGCAATGCATCATGAATCTAAATGGAAATCTGATCTCCATTTGTATCCTGGCATGTGAATTGTGGACAAGAAGCATCAGCAAAAACAGAGTGGGGAATTGAGAAAGATGTATTCCTAGACCTTAGAGGAAAATAGATCTCCATCCAACCAACAACAACAAATCTTGGCTAAGTCCTCACTCCATTAGCTCTTACCTGATGTCAGTTGGCCATTTCCTAGTGCTTAGTGAGAACACACCTGGACTTTCTGTTTGCCTTTGCCCTCCTGGACATCTCTGTTGGCGTCTTGTCCTACAATGGCCAGGAGGCTTGTGTCTTGTCTACTAGCCTGGTTCTTCAGGAAAAAGCAAATTTTGTATGTTTCTTTTCTCTTTGTCTTGGCATTTGTAAAGGGAATGGGGCCTCGGGCAGAAAGCGAAGATGGAGATGAGGGTAATAAACTTGTTCCAGCTTCTTCTGGGCTGGCTTGTACCCACCCACAACTTCAGCACTGGTTGGAATTGCTAAACTCTTTGTTGGAGCTACAGCCTCCTGAAAACGAGCTAGCCTAGGGAGAGGAAGCAAAGAGATCATGGACCTGTTTACAGTCCAGGTCCAAGAAAAGGCAGAGGGTTTGCTGGCGGGCAGCTGTTCCTGGGAATAGAGCCTTGGCTCCCTCAGGAGCAGTCGACCTATCCTTACTGACTCAACTTCTTCAAGGTCTTGCTTTGTAGCCTTCAGACCCTCACCGCCACCCGGCCACTGTAGCACAGTGCTCATTAGGGCTCCTGAACACTGTAGCTCCATTGTCTCTTGTTCCTGTGTCATCTCCTTTTCTATTGGAAAGGGATTCCTATTCCATCCTCTCCCTGCCCGAACCTGCCTACCCACACCCTCTCAACTCCATCATCCTATTATCCCATCACTTCTGACTCACTCAATTGTGGGTCAGATGGTCTGGGTCCAGAAAAATGGACAGGCTGTCAGCAACTCAAGGGAAACGTGTCCAACAATGAGAACTTTGCTGACCCGAAGCTTCAGGGACTATAGAGTTCTCTGCTGTGGCTCCTTCGACCCACCCATGCACCAAATGGTCAGATGACAAGTTAATAAGGCTGTTATCATCAGACTGCTAGGGTGTCTTTCCTTCTATGACGTCCAGGGGAGGGTGTTGCCCCTTTTGTTGGTCTATTATACTCAATAACTTTTGGGGCCTTTTTCTGATGTGGTTTTGATACACCCATGTACTTGTATGCTCTCAGTCTAATCTGGTAAGTTTAATTAGGTGATGCTGTCAGACCTGTGATCCTATCAAGCGCATGCCGCCTCTTTATT
>OZ030023.1:16600000-16742500 GCA_964023405.1 Apodemus agrarius | reverse complement strand
ATCCAGGGGAGATCAGTCTCTTGCCCATCCAGCTTCTGGTAACTTCAGATTCTTCTGGGCTGACAGCTGCATCACCCCAGGATTCTCTGTGTGTCTCTCTATGTACCCCCCTTCCCCTCCCTTTCTAACTCCATCACTACCTTTTGTTGTCAGGACAGGGTCTCAACTCTCACCCCAGGCTGACCTGAAACTCACTACATAGCTCACACTGGCCTCAAATTCAAGCAATTCTCCTGCCTCAGACTCCTGAGATTGCCAGCACCTTTTTTTTTTTTTTCTTAAAAGTCCTTGGGTTTCAAACCCATCCTTAATACGGGGTGTCCTTGTGTTAATTGGTGTGACTGCAAAGTTCTATTTCCAAAGGAGGAGACAGTCAAAGGTTCCAAGTAGACATGAATTGGGGGAGACTATTTTTCATAGTCTGTGCCACCCTGTCACCTGATAATCTCTGGCCAAAACTTCAGGTTGCCCTGTTGTGTCTCCCCATCCCAGTTTTAGGTTCTTTTTGAGTCCTCTCCGTGGTCTGAAACATTGGCGGTTAAAAGAGAAGGAGAAAGCAAAGCCAATACCAGTCACTGTAAATCTCTAAAAATATTTCACCTTGAAACTTTACGCAAAGAGGCACAGCCTCATTAACAATAGTCTTCAGGTTTTTGTGACCCACGGGCAAATTCCAAGGGAGACCAATGGTCTGAGCCTTAGAATTGCATCCAGATTAAAACAGGTTAGATATTAATGACCCCCTTTAGCCATACCATGTCTCACAGAATCAGGGAAGCAAGCACTGAGAGCGTGCGTTTGTGACTGAGCATAACTTTCAATTCATTGTCTGCATCAGAATCGTAACCATCACACCAAAACAAGTCACCCTGGTGCAGGTGACAACACCAGGATGTACTTACCGAGAATACAGGAGATCCATCAGCTAAACTCCTTGATAGGAACATATTTAAGGCATGATTAAAACCACTGCCATATATGCTAACCAGCTATAGTTTACTATAGCTACATATATATTTATTTATTATATATCAACACACATAAATATGGATATATATGTATGTATATATAAACATATATATACACACATATAAGTTTTTTGACTTGTTAAGATCTTTTAAAAAAAAAAAAAAACTTAAGGATTGGACTACCCGCAGTACATGGGGCATGAAGAACATATTGAAATCTTCATCTTCTTGTTATACCATGGACTGCAGATAGTCCAAACTCCCTTGACTCCAGGCAGACCTGAGAAACAACCAGAACACTCAATTCTCCTTGGCATGTGATTGGATGAACAACAGGTGATAGAAACTGTTAGGACCAATGAAAAGCCATGACACTGTGTTGGTAGCCATTTTGCCATCATGAAATTAGGCAGAACTGAAACTGAAATGGGGAACAGCAGAGCTGAGAAAATTATTTAGTGGACTCCTGATAACATCAGCTGAGCTCTGGATTGAGCTGCTGGAGAAGGTACAAAAAGTTCCCATGCTTTCAGTCACTTGAAAACGTCAAGTCTGTTCTTCTCATCTGGACAGACTGTCCTAATATACCATGGTACAGACAGCCCTGAATGTCATGCAATGACCCACCTAGGAAGAGGCTCTACAGTGGACACCTTCCCTCCTCCCAAAAGCAGAGTAGCTCATATACTTGGCCAGGTGTTTCCCCCTAGATCTCAAGTTGTTCTTTTCCCTCTTTGCATGATCTTCCTTTGCCCGTAGTTCATGATCAGCCACAATTCTCAGTCCTTGCTTATATATCTAGTCTGTATATTGAACTTCTATCAGACTGTCCATCAGTGGTTTCCAACCTGTGGGCTGTGACCCCTTTGGAGGCAGAATGACCCTTTTACAGTGGTCACATATTGGATATTTATATTACAATTCATAACAGTAACAAAATTAGTTATTAAGTAGCAATGAAATAATTTTATGGTTGGAAGTTATCACAAGAACAGTATTAAAGGGCCACAGGATTAGGAAGGTCAAGAACCACTGCCCTAGATGGAACAGAAAATGAGGTACTCTGGTGGCTTGTAACTATGGTGATCTCTGTTTTCTTGAGTCCCTAGCTTCTGGTTAGCAATAGTATTGCAATCCTGACTATACTTACTCTCATCCACTCATGTAAACAACCCTTTTAAGGGAACACATAGACTTGCTTAGATGTAAATCTCAGTTTCTTAGACTTCCATCCCTCCCCTGGTTTTTTGTATAAAATGGTCTATTGGTTTTTAGGAGGAAAACTGCTTGCTAGTCCTGGGTCAATGAGATCCAGGTGCCTTGGGTTTGGCCTTTTCTTTCTTTTCCCAACTGGACATAATCTCTATGCACTAGAGAGATGTTTGGATTGTCATCATAACATCATGTAGGCTGAAGAAAGGACCTCTCCCAAGATGGTCCTGATTATCTTTGTTGACTGCATTTTGGCTGCTCTTAGCAACACTGTATCCTTGCCAATTCATTGGATTATGTCTATCTAGGGAGTTCAACACTGACATTGATTGGTCACCTCCTCGTGCTGTGATATCACAGTAAGTCGCCAAGTACCAGCCCAATATCTATCCACACAGTGATGGAAGGAAAGCCCCAAGATCTTCCAGAGACACTGCGTGCCACACACAGACATGGCTGTCCCTAGCATCATGTAGGACAAACCTTTTTTTTTTTAATGTGGAGCTCACCTTCCAGTTACATTTATTGTCAACTTGACTCAACCACCGACAAGTTTATTGAGTATATCTCCAAGCATGTTGGTGAGAGTATTTCTAGGGACAACCAAATTATAAGAACTCTGATCTAATCAATGAATACCACTATTGAGAGGTGGCCATAGGTAAGAAGTAGATCCATTTGGAGGAAGTGGGTTCCTGTAGGGATTTCTGGGCATTTTCGCTTGCCCTGTCCTCTCCCTGTAATGCTTTTCCCTGCTTTCTGGTCAACCACGTACAAAATAGTTATTCCTCATCTCTAGCTCTTGTCACCTGGTCATCCATAGAGGAAACAGCTGTCCTCTGTCTCCAGTTCTTGCTGTCTTGTCTGCTAAGTCCTCCACCTCTAGTTATTGTTGTCATGATGTTCTGTCACAGAAACAATGGATCTCACTCTCTGAGACCATGAGCCAAAATAAATCTTTGCAAAAGTTGCTTCTACCAAGCATTTTTGTCATGACACCACAAAAGCAACTAATCCATGAGCCTCAGGACAATTCAACAAGCCAGCTGCCTACCAACCCCCCATCCTTTCCTCATCTGCCTCTATTCTGAAGGTTAGAAAGGGGTCGGCTTGTGTTTTGCTTTCTCTACATCACAAGTTCTTTCCCTCCAACTTCGTCCAAGAGAACCTTTCTTCTGTGCTGTGGTAGACATCTTTGCGATAGGTCATTCAAGCTCAGTAGCTGAGATATGGAAATATGTTTTCAGGACAATAGTCTGACCTCACAACTATCTTCCCATTGAAAGAGCAGATCTGAATACGAAGGACTAAATATAAGTTGTCTTTCCCCTGCATTGAAAAAAAATAAACTTCATATTCACTTCCACATTCAAATAGACAAAAACACTTGGGGCAGATCCATGGAGTGCTGTCTGAAAGAATTTAGTGCAACGATGAGTGCACACATTCTGTACCTGTGCTCTTCCAAACAGTAGCCACTGGCAGTGCCGGATCTCTGAGCATCTGATGGGCAGTGGGCCAGAGACTGACTCCCAAGGATCTAAAGACAACCCCCTAGGCTTGACCTTTTGAACTTCTTACCTCCTCCTAATATCACAGAGCTGGAGAATAAGAACAGCTAATCTTCTAAACAAGCTGCCATTGGGACTGTGGGCTCTTCCTTGAGTTATGCTTTTGATGGCTTTCCCTGTCTCCTAAAGATTGGATTTGGAACATCTTCCAATGCTCAGTGTTAAAGGATCCCAGACCAAATGCAAAGAAGAAAGCTAATGGGGTGTCAAAATTCATCTCTGCCTTCTGATCATGGATACAGCATGACCTGGTATTCCAGGCACCATACCTCCTTCCCTGACAGGATGGTCTGTACCTTCAAACTGTGAGCCCTCAAACTGTGAGCCCTCGAACTGTGAGCCAAAATAAAACCCTTGCTCTCTGAAGTTATCTTGCCAGATATTTTGTCACTGCAAGAGACAAGTTACTGATACTTCTAGTTGTTTGGCACTTTCTTATCTAGCTTGAACCCTAAAGCACAGAGAGCTTTGATGATATCACCCGGGTCCAGGAAGAATACAGTGTCTTATTTGAAGTCATGTGCCTGGAATTGGCTTTACCCTAAGTTGGCATAGAGCTAGGAATGGGTGTGAAGAGGAAGGTGCCAGAAATAATATGCAAGATGGAAGGAGTGATCCTTTGGCAAGGCTGATGAGCACAGTGCAGTGTAGCCCAAGACAGCACCAAATTTGACATTATTCAAAGTACTGACGCCCTAAACCCATCTCCTCCAGCCTTTTGGTAGCAACCCTTTTGGTCTCAGGTTAATGATCTCTATGCTCAAACTTGTTTCAGCTGGTCAAGCTATTTGTTTGGACACAATCTTATTGGACCCTGCACCCCCCCCCAATACTGTGACAATAGCAACGAAGGACAGGGAGATCAGTGTGAAGTGAAAGGTAAGGATCTTAACCTCTGTGTCTTGACTCCCAAGTCCGTGGCAGTTTTCTTCCCTAACCAAGGACTGACTGCTTGTCCCAAAGATTATTATTGATCATTCCACTGTATAAGTTGCCTCCTCTCCAGCCACTTCAGGAGAAACAAAAGTTGGGTCATTCTTTAATTACTTACATCATGAATAATCAGCCTCCCCTAGGAATAAGTTAAGAGAGTCCCAGAGCGCCCCAAAGAGGAATCTATGCCCCTTCATAGCAGAGGGGGAGCCAGCTGAGATGTGAACCTGTGATGTAAACCCATGTCCTGTTAGCAGGAAACCCAGCCTAGGCCAGGCCTGCCAGTCCATCTGCCAGAACATGCCCCTGTTAGTCATCGCATCTCCTCCCTCATGGCTGCTTTGCAGAGCTCACACAGGCAAACTGCTGACTCGGGCAGTTCTCCAGCTGACTGATGCACCAGAACTTCTGCATGACTGTTTGTGAGAACATGCTCTGTGCACAATCCCTTCTCTGTGCCCTGAAGGTACTTAACCTTCCAGTGTGGGTTCCTCCTGACGGTCTCCTGTGGCCTAGGATCTCAGAACGGTAGGCAGCTTACCCGTCCTCAGCTGAACTGACACCAGATCCTCCAGGCCCAGGTAGCTCCAGCGTTCCAACCTGCTCCCTTCCCGATCTACCCCTTCCTTCAGGCCACGTCTAAGAAGAGGCTCTTTGTTTCCCCGGAACAGCGTTGGCTTTCCTTTGCAGAAGTGGCTAGGTCTAGGTTCTCTTGAATCACCCACTGAGAAGCTAGTTCTTCCTATAGCCAACGCCCCAGGCCTATCCTTAGAGGAGGTCTAATGGGAGGGGAAGTGATGGGGCTTGTAACTAGAAGAATGGCTCATTCTGTCCTGTATGTGTGACCGCAAGCAAGCCGTTTCACTCTTCTCTCTCTCTCTCTCTCTCTCTCTCTCTCTCTCTCTCTCTCCTCTCTGGCCCCAGTTTTCAGCAGTACCAGGAAAAGAGCAAGCTTAAGTCATAGCTTCCATTCATTCACTTATTCTCTTATTAAGCACTGATAGGTGCCAGGTGCTCTGCTAGGGAGTTGAGGACCTGCTAGAACACGTGGAGCATACACGCAGGCCCTGCTGCCTATGAGCTTCCCATACAGTTCTCAGAGAAAACTAGTCCCGCCCCCCCCCAGGTGGATATGTCACCTGGAACCCATGAAGTCACTTCTCACTAATTATCTGTGGACTCGGCCTGCTCTATTGTGCCAGGCTGCTATGACCAGCTTATTAGGACAGAATCGGTCATTTTGTGGAGACTATTTGGATAGTAGAAATGTCAGGGGCAGGACGGATTTGATTGTGGCCTGGACGGAGATAGAACTCTACTAGGCAATTCCTGGGTAGAAATGTAGGGTATCCCACCACCCACCCCAGTCTCAAGACCACTAATATGTGGCAGCAAGAAGGTTCTTGCTGAGGAGAGTCCAGAAGCAGGGTGAGGCTATTCAGGGCTCTCAACCTTAGAGCAGTCCTGCCCCTGAGCCAGATTGACCAGGCTAACAGTAATAGGGGGTACCCCCAGACTCTGCACAGGACACATAAGCTTATCATAGAGAAACCAGAAGCTGTGAGATGGCTGAGCAGGCAAAAGCATTTGCCATGTAAGCCCAATGACTTCCATTGGATACCTAGTTCCCATGGTGGAAGGAGAGAAGCGATTCCCAAAGGTTTTCCTCCGACCCCCACAGGTGCACCAGAAGTGAGCCAGGGACGAATAGATTCCACAAGGCTCCAGTCTTGGAAGAAAGGCTAGAAGGCTTGGGTAGCCTGCAAGGGGCAGGCAGCCAGGGTCCTGGGTCTCTTGTCAACTACCAATGCAGTAACAGCACCAGTGCCAGAGGTGGCAGCAGTGACATGAGTCTGGTGTCTCACTTAGGGTTTTACTGCTGTGAATAGACACCACGACCAATGCAACTCTTACAAATGACAGCATTTAATTGTGGTTGACTTACAGGTTCAGATTTCAGTCCCTTATCATTATGGCTGGTGCTGGAAGAGCTGAGAGCTCTCTACCTTTTGTTCTGAAGGCTGATAGGAGAAGACTGACTTGCATGTGGCTAGGAAGAAGGTCTCAAAGCCCACCCCCACAGTGACACACTTCCTCCAGCAAGGCCACACCTACCCCAACAAGGCCACACCTACTAATAGTGCTACTCTCTGGGCCAAGCATATTCAAACCACCACACCTGGCCAGCCAGGTGGGTCCAAGATCCAATGGTGAATGCTTTGGGAGAGAGAACTTCTCCACAGGTGTTAAAGCTCAGTAAAGCCGGGCGGTGGTGGCACACGCCTTTAATCCCAGCACTTGGGAGGCAGAGGCAGAGGCAGGCGGATTTCTGAGTTCGAGGCCAGCCTGGTCTACAGAGTGAGTTCCAGGACAGCCAGGACTAAACAGAGAAACCCTGTCTCGAAAAACAAACAAACAAAAAAGCTCAGTAAAGACAGCCACTCTCAGATGATCCTTGGTGAAATAAATTGTGTGCTTTATTTCATGTGGACAGGGACTTTATAAACATTGAGGAGTGGGGTTGGATTTAGGGTAGGTGTTTCCTATTGACTCAATTTGAGCTTTTAGTGATGCTCTATTTGCATGGGGGAAGGACGGACTCCACTTAAGTGATTGTCCTCTCTGTCTATGGTCCTCTCTGGTGTCTTGGTTACCTGTTCCAGAGCAGGTACAGAAATGGGTAGGGAGCACGGAGACTCTTGCCAATCTCAAGTCTCTGAGATTCAGGAGTCTCAGCTCACTGAACCTCACCAGTTCTTCTATCTGGTGGCGTGGTGTGCTTGCTCTACAACACACTATAGGTAGAATAAAGTGAAACTTTTGAAAAGAAAGAAACAAAGCTAAACCAGACTCCCAACAAACAGCTTACCCAAGAGCGGCAACCTTTGGTTTGCCTCTTGCCCACACATTGGACTCTGCCGTAGATGCATGGGTCATCAGTAGCATGGTTTTCATTTCTTGGAACCCAAAGCCTGTCAGCTTTCCATCCCCTGCCCCAAGGACAAGCTTTCATCATTTTCTGAAAGGGCAACATTTCTGAACTTGGCTGTTGTACAAGCTCTATAACTCTGCTGCCCTCTCCTCAGAGCCCCTCTGCTGAGGGAGTTGCAGTCTTTCACGCTGAATTCCTTCCATTCTGGAGAGTCTCCTATCTGGGAGTTTAAGTGCTTTTCTGTTTTTTATGTCTCACGCAAACTTTCGTGATAAATCTTGGATGGCTGGACGATCAGTGGATAGACTTGAGGTCACTTAGAACATTTTGCTCCCAATAATGAGATTGCTGAGCTGAGACTACTAACCAGCTCTGAAAGGCAAAGAACAGGGTTGCAGGTCTCAGACTGCCTAAGAAAGCACTTTCAGGCACGCACAGGGGCAGAGCTAGTTCTGATGGGAGATAGAGATGGACGTGCCAACTTTTCTAGAAACATGCAGAAAGCAACTGGTTGGGCTGGTAAGAATCGTGAGCAGATTCTCAGACAGTTTCCTACGTCTATCTAGTCTTCGAGAGTCTTGAATATGTCACTGGCCTCCTCCGTCTGTCTTATCATTCATCCTGCTGGTAAATCACAAAGAAATTCAAGAATCATTTTCATTCAGTTGTGAAAGTCTGTGGCTTAGATACAAAAGACTCGGGCCTCTCAAGTGGAAAGAATTACTGACTGCCACATGATCTGGTTGAAAGCTATAAAGAGAGAATTAAAATTCCATTCTCCAAGGCATATAAAGGTCAGAGGTCTCCTAGCCCATGACCCCCCTCCCTAGCACCTTTCACATACAATAAGGCCACAGACTCCTGCTGGTACTGGAAGGCCACTCCTCTAGCCTGGAACTCTGAAATAAAACAACGTTTGGCTTTGCTGGGATTGCTTAATGCATAAGTTACAGGAAACAATGATTAATAGTAGTTATTTTGTGTGTAGACTCATCAGTTTTAGAATGATTCTCCCAAGGCCTATATGAAAGCCACTGGAATAGATAAAAATAGATAAGTTCTGCTCTTCCTCACCAAGGCTTGGTCCTACTGGGTGAGAGCTACCATCCAAGCTCAGTGGGAGCTGAAGAACTTAATCCAGCTCATGGGCGACGATCGTTCCCAAGAGAGGTATGGACTGACAGCGTTCCCCTATCAGCTCAGGAAGTCAGCCCTGTCAATCCACTGCCTAGCGTCAAGACCCATAATCAGGAGCAGATGGCTCATTCTTTGACATGCTGGTGAGAAGCAGGGCCCTCTTGTCTGTCTACTACCACTTTTCTCTTGGGACGAGAAGAAGAATGTAACAGAGTTCAGTCCATTCCCAGTGGAGCCCCAGCCTAGGCGAGGGAGAGGCAAGCTGTCCAAGGACTGACACTGGAGAGGAAGGCCTGGAGCAAAGCTGGCTGGTGTGAAGGTCCAGGACTCGCAGCTAGCTGAGGTTTTGGGGTCAGAAGAAGCACACTCCCTGCAGCTCATTCAGCACAGGCTTGTTATGTCTAGATGGAACAATATGGCTGTACAAGAGGTGGTCCCTATAGGGTTAGTTGCAGTTGGGGAAAGCAGTGGAGCTTTCCAGGTTGGCCTGTGATTAGTGGGATTTTATGGCTTGATCTTGGGGGCAAGCTCAGGGATTGGTGGGTCTGGATGTCATCTGGCAAGGAAAGACGGTTTAGCAGAAGCCTGATTACCCAAGGTCTTCTAGAATTTACTAAGATTAAAATACTACCCTGCCTCCCACCCCGACAATGGTCAGAGGTGACCTCAGCAAAATATAAGAAATGAAAGACCTTGCCAGACATTAAGAAACAGCCAGCCATGGACAGTGAAGCGAGTGGAAACGAGCACTGGCCTTTTTCACTTCTGCACTGGTCTTTGCTGGAGACTCAATCATGCTTCCCGTAAGGGCAGTCATTCCTTGTCCCCATGGATGGGCGGGCTATGATGGTCCAGAGAAAGAGAAACTTGACAAAACCCAAGATCACTCTCAGACTATGTTTCCTACGGGGGTTTCCAGAGTTCAGAAGAGCTTTCGTGGAGAAGACAGAAGTAAGAGCAATCAGGGAAACCTTTCTCCTTCCATGCTGCTGGCTTTCTTTTTCTTTTCTTCTTTTTTTTAAAAATTGGATATATTCTTTATTTACATTTCAAACGTTATCCTCTTTCCTAGTTCCCCCCTCCCAGATAGTTCCTATCCCATCCTCCCTCCCCCTACTTCTATGAGGGTGTTCTTCCAGCCACCCCACTCCCATCTCACTGCCCTTGATTCCCCTTGATGAGGCATCTATCAGGCCTTCATAGGCCCTCTCCTCCCATTGATGCCTGACAAGGTCATCCTCTGCTACATATGCACCTAGAGCCATGTGTACCCCTTGGTTGATGGCTTAGTCCCTGGTAGCTCTGGGGGCTCTGGTTGGTTGATACTGTTGTTCTTCCTATGAGGTTGCAAACCACTTCAGCTCCTGTAGTCCTTTCTCCAACTCCTCCATTGGAGACTCCATGCTCAGTCTAATGGTTGACTTTGAGCATCTGTCTCTGTATCTGTAAGGCTTTGGCAGGGCCTCTCAGGAGACAGCCATATCAAGCTCCTTCCAGCAAGCATTTCTTGGCATCCACAATAGTGTTGGGGTTTGGTGACTGTATATGGGGTGAATCCCCAAGTGGGACAGTCTCTGGATGGCCTTTCCTTAAGTCTCTACACTTTATATACATATTTTCTCCTGTGAGTATTTTGTTCCCCTTCTCTGAAGAACTGAATCACCCACACATTGTTCTTCCTTCTTCTTGAGCTTTGTGTGGTCTGTGAATTGTATCTTGGGTATTCCCAGCTTCTGGGCTAATATCCACTTATCAGTGAGTACATACCATGTGTGCCCCTTTGTGACTGGGTTACCTCAGTCAGTATGACACTCTCTAGTTCCATCCATTTGCCTAAAAATTTCATGAATTTATCATTCTTAGTAGCTGTATAGTATGCCATTGTGTAAATAGACCACATTTTCTGTATCCATTCCTCTGTTGAAGGACATCTGGGTTCTTTCCAGCTTCTGTTTATTATGAATAAGGCTGCTATGAACATAGTGTAGCATGTATCCTTATTACATGGTGGAGCATCTTCTGGGTGTATGCCCAGGAGTGGTATGACTGGGTCCTCAGGTAGTACTATGTCCAATTTTTTTTGAGAAACCACCAAACTGATTTCCAGAGTGGTTATGTCAGCTTACAATACTACCAACAATGAAGGAGGGTTCCTCTTTTTCCACATGCTCACCAGCATCTGCTGTCACCTGAGCTTTTGATTTTAGCCATTCTGACTGTTATGAGGTGGAATCTCAGGGATGTTTTGATTTGCATTTCCCTAATAACTAAGGATGTTGAACATTTCTTTAGGTGCTTCTCGGCCATTTGATATTCCTCAGTTGAAAATTCTTTGTTTAGCTCTGTACCCCATTTTTTGATAAGGTTGTTTGATTCTCTGGAGTACAACTTATTGAGTTCGTTGTATATACTGGATATTAGCCCTCTATCGGATGTAGGATTGGTAAAGATCTTTTCCCAATCTGTTGGTTGCCATTTTGTCCTATTGACAGTGTCCTTTGCCTTACAGAAGCTTTGCAATTTTATGAGGTCCCATTTTTTGATTCTTGATCTTAGAGCATAAGCCTGATGTCTGTTCAGGAAAATTTCCCTTGTGCCCACGTGTTCAAGGCTCTTCCCCACTTTCTCCTCTATAAGTTTCAGTGTATCTGGATTTATTTGGAGGTCCTTGATCCACTTGGACTTGAGTTTTGTACAAGGAGATAAGAATGGGTTGATTTGCATTTTTCTACAGGCTGACCTCCAGTTGAACCAGCACCATTTGTTAAAAATGCTGTCATTTTTCCACTGGATGTTTTAAACTCCTTTGTCAAATATCAAGTGACCATAGATGTGTGGGTTCATTTCCGGTCTTTAATTCTATTCCATTCATCTTCCTGCCTGTCTCGTGTACCAGTACCATACAGTTTTTAACACTATTGCTCTGTAATACATCTTGAAGTCAGAGATGGTGATTTCCCCAGAAGTTCTTTTATTGTTGAGAATAGGTTTTTCTATCCTGGGTTTTTTATTATTCCAATGAATTTTCAAATTGCTCTTTCTAACTCTATGAAGAATTGAGTTGGAGTTTTAATGGGGATTGCATTGAATCTCTAGATTGTTTTCAGCAAGACAGCCATTTTTACTATATTAATCCCGCCCGATCCATGAGCATGGGAGATCTTTCCATCTTTGGAGATCCTCTTCAATTTCTTTCTTCAGAGACTTGAAGTTTTTGTCATACAGATCTTTCACTTACTTGGTTTGAGTCACACCAAGGTATGTAATATTATTTGTGACTATTGTGAAGGGTGTCGTTTCCCTAATTTTTTTTCCGGCCTGTTTATCCTTTGAGAAGAGGAAGGCTACTGATTTGTTTGAGTTAATTTTATATCCAGCCACTTTGCTGAAATTGTTTATCAGCTTTAGGAGTTCTCTGGTGGAATTTTTGGGGTCATATTGTTGGCAAATAGTGATATTTTCTTTCTGCTTCTTCCTTTCCAATTTGTATCCCTTTGATGTCCTTTTGTTGTCTAGTCACACTAGCTAGAACTTCAAGTGCTATATTGAATAGATAGGGAGAGAGTGGGCAGCCTTGTCTAGTCCTTGATTTTAGTGGGATTGCTTCAAGTTTCTCCCCATGAAGCCTTGTGTGACTTTCCAACAATGTATTCCACCTGTGCCCCTGGATCAAAGGCTCCAGAGTGGGTCTTCTGCCGCCCAGCATGAGATCAATCCTCATTTGCAGGTTCTAAAAGCCTCAGCACATTCCTACATCCAGGTCGATGTCACGTGCTCACAACCCTCCATTTCTTATCCTATGTATCATAAGTGGGAACTCTGTCCCCCCCCCACCTCCCTGCTTATCTGTTCCAGTCTTCCAATTAGTCCAAGAGGACCCTCTTCTTCCAGGAGAATGACAGCTGACACTACTGTCCATCAACTCTGTGTCTTGATGTTGGTCGTCCTTTGGAGAACAAAAAGTCCTGCAGCAGCCTGTAATTCAGTTTTACAATGCCAACAAGACCATGGGCAAGTGAATTTTCCAGGATAGATTTCATATGAGCGAATGGATTCCAGACTTAGGAGTCAAAGGTTGGGCAACTTTTCCATGGGGTGAGGGGGATTGCCACCTGGGTGGGATGTAGTGGGGTAGGCCCTGTTGTACACTGACGCTCCTACCCAAGAGCTCTTGCTTGCCTTGAATTGGCAGACCATAGCCTCAGCCTTCTCCAGCTCTCCAGAAGGAGCTTCCTAAGTGGTTTCTGGGTCTATAGCTAATTTGCATCAGTGTAAACTGCACAGTGTATCACTCACTTAGACTATAAAGTAACAGTCATCCATCCAAGGCATCCAGGACACAACCTTCCCAACACATGTTCAAGTGCCATCCAACCTCTAGACACCTATCTCTTTTAGACACTCATCTATGACCACCAGAGGATGAGTTGAGCTTAACACTCAGATCAAACTTCAGCCTGTGGCCTGGAAAAGAGGCCAGCTATGTTCCTTTCCATTCTGAAGCCATGTGCCAATAGCAAGGCTGAAGCACTCCCTGGCATCTTGCTCCCACCTCATGATGAAGAAACCCTGGGCAAGACTTTGAACCAAGCCAAAGGATGAACCTTTTGTTCTGTTGCCTGGGATTCTGAGAGCATCAGCATCCCTTCCGGCCACAAGTCTCAGGAGCTCATGAAAGCCAAATGGCTTCCCAACATCACTGCCGCCTTCATTTTCTTTGACCCAAAGGAGTACCCTGACCTCATGGGCTGGCCGCACACTTGCGGAGAGCCCGTCCTTAAGGAATCAAGCCCTTACTCATTCTATTAAGAGTTTCCAGACAGTGCGTAAGCATGGGTAATTCCTGCAGCAAGCAGGAAAGCCTCAGTGGGAGTGGAAGTGACAGGGTGTTTAGCAAAAGTTAAACTCTGGAAGCTTGAAAGGTCTCCCAGCATTGTTAAGTAAACATTTACGGATGACGGAGATGGTTGAGTAGGAGATGGAGGGAAAGTGTAAGCACGCTCTGTGGGTGGGAGAGCCTTTGTCAGTCCTCTTTGTCATTGTCCTCTTCTGGTCACAGGCTGGGACGACTCTGGAGTTCCCAAAACATCGAGCCAGTATTGACAACCATCATCAACCCTTCCAGAGGCCAAGTCCTGACAAGGAGCCCTTCTCTCGCTCACTTCAGCAGGCAGACCGTCTCTGCCACTATCCCTCTGAGGGAGTACGTGACACCTGTAGCCACTTTTCTGTTGCTGTGGTGAAGCACCACCACCACCACAAGAGACTTCCTACAAGGAAAGGCTCATTGGGATGGACAGTTCCAGAGAGGCTGCCATGGTAGGGAGGCCGAGCAGCAAGCAGCAGGCATGGAGGAAGTTAGAGCAAGAAGTTAGGAGATCACATCCTTGACCTCATGTGCAAAGCCAAGAGAATGACCTGAGAGGGGTATAATGCTTTTAATCTTCCAGCCAGGGCCTATGCAGGACATGGCTCACTCAAACCACGGCAGCATCCCAGATCCAAGATGTCTGCAGGGCACACTTGACTCGAGTCCTGCCTTCCAAGGCACTCAGGCTGGACCCACGGTGGGAAACCAACATGGCGGCCACACAGCCCCCAGTGAGCACCAAACCTCTTAACGATGCCACAAAATGACCCGTGTTCCTCACAAAAGGACACTGAAGCCCAGAAAGAGTCAAGTCACAGAGTTGGTAGCAGAGCCAGAGGGGCGAAGAATGGGAGGAAAGGAGGCGAGTTTACAGTACTTGGGAAGACCACAAGCGCCACTGCTTTGTAAACCCAGCATCAACTCTGCCCCTCCCCCCCCTTTGCCTCGCTAAGTGTCCCTGTTGCTCATCTGCAGCTAATTTCCCATGAGGCTCCGCTGTGGCCAGGGGAAGGGATGAGGAGTGAGCCTTTCTCCAAAGAAGGGAAGCCAACCCGCCAGTTGGGAACTAATCCTGGCAGAGTTACCTCTGCCTGAGAGCTTGGAAGGCTTTCTTCATTTCTGGCTTCATGGGATGCGCGTTGGCTAATAATCTTGTCAATGCTTCCTTTATTCCTGACGTCCACGAGCAGAAGGCTAACGGGCATGTCTGGTTAGGACAACCTGTACTCATAATACCACATAAGCACACACACCACCACCACCACCACCACCACCACCACCACCACCACCACCACCACCACCACACCACACACACACACACACACACACACACACACACACACACGCTTATATTATTATTTTCCCTACAACTGAATGGCTAAATATCAGGTCTTATCCCCTTCCCACGTCCCTACAAAAGACCTTCTAGCCCTGGCAACTAGAACTTAAAGACCAAGAGAGTAAATAGATAACCACTCAATAAATGTACAGAAAATAAGAGAGCCAGATACGGCTGCAGCACGGGGGCCGGGCCGTTTCCTCTGCTTAGAAACTCATTCTGCATTCCTGGCCCTTTTGCCACCTCCTTCCCTGGAGTCGCCCTCGGGCTCCCCATTAAGCAAATCAGAAGTGGCTGCCAGCACCCACACTGCCCTTCTGTTAGGCTTCAGAGCCAGCCAGATCCCGCACTTTGCTCCTTCTCCTCCTCCGTGCTCTGCCAAGCTCCAGGCTTTCGCCCCAAGCTGGCCTTTGCAAACCTCCCACCCTTTATATTCCTACTCCGACTCCTCTCCTGCCTTCTCCAGCCCCAAGGCATTTCTGTGCCCCACCCCTACCCCCGTCCCCTCTCAGCATTTTCAAGTCTCCAGCATGGCTTTATCCTCTTGTGCGAGATCGGCTCCATCACTTAGACCCTTGATTCCGGATACGGAGACCACAGCTGTTCTTTGCCACCCGGCGCGCAGTGAGCGAGCTGGCCAGCAAGGGAACATGTGTCCTTCGGCGATAAAGCCAGACAAGCAGAAATCACTACCAGTGGGTTGGCAGTGGTTGGCTCTTTCTGGAAGGGCTGTTCCAAACCTGCAGTGAATGAATGTATACAAGAGGCCCAAAGACCTCCACCAGAGGCCCAAAGACCTCCACGGAAGCCCAGCACCTGCCCGAGTCCGCAACAGATTCAAGTCGAACCTTACAAGTCAGACTGCCCTCTTTGCTCTGCTGGGGTAAACTCCAGGGACACAGGAAAGAGGAATTAGCAAGCAGGCTTCCCTGTTACATACTGAACCAGTTTGGAACATGAACTTACAAGGCTCAGTCATCTCCACGTTGAAGTTATTTTTACAGTATAGTTAAATAAATTTTAAAAAAATGACCATTTGTGCAATTCCCGCTGCTGGCAGGGCCCAGCTGAAGGCGCCACATGTGGGTTCGCTTGCATGAGCTAAGCTTTTTAACTCCGTTTTGTTGTAATTTCACATTTTATGTGTGTGCCTTCTTTCATAGAACTACTTCTTTCAATATTCAGAAGCCCCTGCGTGGGGGGACAGAGTTCTAAAAAGCACCAGAGAGGCGGAAAGTAAGGGGACAGCATGAACAGCTGTGAGTCTGAAGTGCTCCCACCCCCCACGGGGCTCTGTAGGTAGCGGGTGTCCCTAGAGCAACTGGTAGACTGAAGTCCCAGGCCTGCCACCATGATAAACCAGATTAGTGTGACTATAACAAAATATCAGAGATAATTCAAAGACTGTCTTAGTCAGGGTTTCCATTGCTGTGAGAAAGCACCAGGACTGAATAGCAAGTTGGGGAGGAAAAGGGTTTTTAGTTTGGCCTACACTTCCACAGCACTGTCAGAAAGTCAGGACGGGAACTCAAACCGCACAGGATCCTGGAGGCAGTTGTTGATGCAGAGGCCATGGAGGGATTCTGCTTACTGGCTTGATCAGCCTGCTTTTATATAGACCCCCAAGACCATCAGTCCAGGGATGGCACCACCCATAACGGGCCAAGCCCTCCCTGATCCATCAAAAATTAAGAAAATGCCTTACGGGGCTTGCCTATAGCTCAATCGTATTTAGGCATTTTCTCAATTGAGGGACCCTCCTCTCCAG
This sequence comes from Apodemus agrarius, assembly GCA_964023405.1. Taxonomy (NCBI): domain Eukaryota; kingdom Metazoa; phylum Chordata; class Mammalia; order Rodentia; family Muridae; genus Apodemus; species Apodemus agrarius. The sequence goes on along the minus strand of OZ030023.1, from coordinate 16,725,770 downwards.
TGACCCCAGCTTGTGTCAAGCTGACGTAAAACTGTCCAGCACAAAGAGGAAGGGTGTGTTTGGCCCACAGTGTTGAAGGTTTTAGTCTACGGTCAGCTGCCCCTGTTGTTTTAGGGCACATGGAGAGGCAGCTTCTCATCGTAGCAGGAAGAATGCCACAGAGCCTGCTGTGTACACCTGACCACTGGAACTCAGGGAGAAAAGAAGAGAGTGGAAAGAGAGAGAAAAGCCCTGTCCCCTCTGATGGCATTAAATGTCTACAAATAGTCCCCTTCATAATGTCCCCACTAATTCACAATAGTGCCACCCCGAGAACCAAGCCTTTGGCGAAGTATTCCTTATTAGGCTCATCCAAGGTTCAAACCACAGTAAGTACCCAGATCTGCAAGTCCTCGGGCAGGTGACTGGCTTTCTGGAGAAAGGCCTATGTTTTTGAGCTGTTGAATAAGACGTTTCCAGAGCTCCACGTTAATACATGCACAGATCGGGTAATGCTTAAATCGGGCTGAACCCATCAATCTCCGCACTGCTTCCTTATGGTGAGAACATCTGTAATCCTTTCCTCTGGCCCTTTGAAGCATGCGGCCAATATTTGGAGAACATGCCCCTCCATTTGGGAAATGACTTAGTTGCTGGATGTGTCAGTCTCACGGAAGAATGGGACCAGTGAAGTGATGATGGGTAGACCCACAGGCCTGGCCACTACTTTGCTGCAGAAGAGCCAAGTTCTTGCTTGAGCTGAACCTACTGTCATGGCACCAACAACACAATGGTCTTATGCTCTCGTGGTGGGTAGGGAGCAGTTTGTTATACAGAGTCCAACCAGAACTTAGCTACACTGCCCACCCCCCACTGTAATATCATCTGGTGATTCAAGTCTATTGAACTTGACTTAATACTGGCATGTCACAACAAGTACCGGGTACGTCTGCTAGGCAAAGGTGAATGTTCGCTTCCTGCAGTTGTGTTGTATCTCAGGGGACACACGGGGACAGTGAGAATCAGGCCCTCACTCACATGACACCCCACACACCTTCCCACATCAAAACAAACCTGTGTCTAAAAATCAGGGCAAAGCTCTCTCCAGCACGTGCGTTCAAGGAGTCCCTCGGCCACTTGTTTTGAGCCTTTGGGATTTGCCGTGTCGTTGTTCTTCAAACAGTGATGAAATCTGCGCATTTAGATCCAGCTGTCACGTGCGTAATCCATAATGGCAAAATGGCTCTTATTCCTAAGAAGAATCTCTGAAGAATACAAAATAAAACGAGCCAGAGTCCCTCCCCCCGCCCCCCCCCATCAGATCTCCCATGTTCCTTTGCCTCTTTGGGTCAGACTAGCTAATTTGTCACCTGTCACCTTTAGGATCAGTGAGAACCTAGTGAAACCATATGGGTGAAGTCTTTTGTTTATTTGTTTGATTATTTACATATTTGCACTACTAAGGATTGAAGACAGAGCCCCATGGATGCTGAGAAGGCATGCTATCACCAAGTTAAATGTGCAACCTTGTGAGAGCCCTGGCTGAAGTCTTAAACAGGCCGGTGAGATGGCTCAGCAGGTAATGGTGTTTGCCTTGCAAACCGGGTGGCCTGGGTTCGATCCCCGGAACACAAATAAGGCTGGAAGAAGAGAACCAACTCCACAAAGTTGTTCTCTGAGCTCTGCTCGTGTTCTGTGGGGCCACACACATACACACGCTTACATGTACATACATACTTCATCTTTGTACATACCACAGGTGCACGTGCTACTAATCATAGTAAAACGAATATTTTTGTTTTGTTAATTTGTTAAAGTTTAAACGAATATCACAGATTTTTGTACAGTCTAGTAGCTCATCTTGATTGGCAACTGGACTGATGTAGAATCACGTGGAAGATTAGTGAGACATACCTCAGGTGTAGCTGTGAGGAAGTTTCTAGAAGAGATTGACTAAAGATGGGGGACACACCCATTCATTCATTCATTCGTTCATTCATTTTATGTCCCAGTTGCTGCTCCCCTTCCGGGTCTCCACCTCTTAGGGCAGGCTGCATACCCAGGAGTAGAGTAGACTGCAGCAGAAAACAAACAAAATGGCGTCTTTGGAGGCCCAGTCTCTCATGATGTCCCAGCAGGGAATGCCACCCCCTCCATTTTCAAAATTGTATCTTACTTTTAATTTTTATTTTACTTTATATGTTGTCTTTGTCTTGGTTACCGTTGCTGTGGAAAAAACAGAACAGCATAACCCAAGCAACTCGGGGGACAAAGCATTTATCCGGCTTGCACTTCCACATCACACTTCCTAATCAAAACAGGTCAGGACAGGAAGTAAAACAGGGCAGGTACCCGGAAGCAAAGCTGGTACAGAGGCCACGGAGGGGTGCTGCCTACTGGCTTGCTCCCCATGGCTTGCTCAGCCTGCTCTCTTATAGAACCCAGGACCCAGCCCAGGGATGGCCCCACCCACAATGGGCTGGGCCCTTCCCCATCAATCACTTATTAAGAAAATGCCCTACAGCTGGGTCTTAGGGAGGCATCTTCTCAACTGAGGTCCCCTCCTTTCAGGTAACTGTGTCAGATAACTTGTGTCAGGTTGACATAAAACCAGCCAACACATCAAGCAACTATGGACTGATGACGCCAAAACAAGGAACCAGAGTAAATCTTTTCTTAGGTTATTTCTGCCATGTTTTGTTGTCAAAGTAAAAAAAAAAAAAAAATGGCAACTAATGAGCACCAGAAACAGGCAAAATTCATAAATTCATAAAGACCTAGGTGTGAGAAGACATAGGAGGACCGATCTCAAGAGTCCACAGCTCTGTCCTGCACTGGTCTGAGCAGAACAAGGAGGTGTTCCCTCTGCGCGGCTTCAAAGACTAGTGCCTACACCAAGACTGGGAGAAACACATTTCTAAGCAAGGCTCCTTAGCATCTTGAATTTTCAAAATGACTATGCATGCAAGCAATGCAAAAAAGGTCACAGGAATTGCTTCAATCAAACTGGGCTTCTTGAGCCCAGTAGCATGATGGAACTCCTGGTAGAACCAAATAGCAGCACTTCGCCTCTTTAGGCGAAGTGTCCATACCAATGGACAGATCAAGTTGTTAAAGAGCAGCCTGGGGCTGGAGAGATGGCTCAGTGGTTAAGAGCACTGACTGCTCTTCCAGAGGTCCTGAGTTCAATTCCCAGCAACCACATGGTGGCTCACAACCATCTCAGTGGGGTCTGATGCCCTCTTCTGGTGTGTCTGAAGAGGGCAATGGTGTACTCATATACATAAAATCAATAAATCTTTTAAAAAGAAAACAAAAACAGCAGCCTGTAAAGTCTTCCTTGATCCCCACAGACTCAAAGCCTAGGTCTGATCTTACTCATCGTGGAGAGTAATGATTGCTGAATGCAAACTCCTCCCCCTCACTAAGGCCAGCTCACCATCCTAGCCGCCGTGAAAGAAGGACCCTCAGGAACAATCAAAGGTTTTACGGTAAATTTCTCCTCATCATCTAAAAACTCTCTGAAGCCAATTACCAGCTGACTGTGGACTGGGAATCGGAACTATCCAGAACTCAGGGACACTGCTGGGCATCAACTTCAAAGGGACAGTCACTTCCAGACACCTTACTCATCAAGCGGTGTATTGTGCACAGAGATCATGATGGTCAGAAAACCAACAGAATTTTAGGTCAAAGCTCTCTTACAATGGACCAATGAGGTCACCAAAGCCAAAGTACTGTGTCGCTATTTCCCTAAGTTAGGAATTAGAATACATGTAATTATACACATTCACAACTGGAAAATTCCTGTATTCTTGTTGGCCCCATAGGGTGAAGGCTATTATATCAGGTAAAGCTGAGGAGAAGCCAATGTACCTCCCTCCCTCTGCCTCCTGAAATACTAAATTGGAGGTGGTGTCGTTTCCGAAGGCACCAGGGGATCCATGCTGTAGCAGATGCCTAAAAATGTAAAGGTGTGAGTGCCACACACTTCTCTTTAACCGGATGGATTATTTGATCCATACACAAGGAAGATGGCTCTTGGAGAATGATAGATTTTCATATACCTAATTAGCCGGTAATGCTAATATTTGTTTCATTGACAGAATAAATTAACATGGCCCACAGAGTCTGTATATAGGCTATTCTGTGTTATGTGTGGTGAAGGGGTTTGAACCTGGAGCCTTCCCCATGCTAGGCAAACAGGGTAACCTTAAACAATAGAAATTCCTTGTATAGTTCTGGAACTAGACCTCTACAGTGAGCAGTATTACACTCCCAGAAGCCCATGGGAGGGAAACCTCTTGCCCTTCCTTGACAGCAAGCCCTGTTCCCTGGGTCTCTAAACACTACTCTAGTCCAGTGGTTCTCAACCTTCCTAATGCTGTGACCCGTTAGTACAGTTCTCCATGTCGTGATGACCCCAGCCATAAAATTATTTTTGCCATGTTGTGATGACCCCAGTCATAAAATTATTTTTGTTCCTACTTCATAACTGTAATTTTGCAATTGTCATGAGTTGTAATGTATATATCTGATATGCAGGCTATTTGATACACGACTCCAGAAGGGTCTTGACCCAGAGGTTGAGAACCGCTGGTCTGGTCTCTGTGACCATTTTCAACTGTCACTCTCTCATCTGGGTCCCCGTGTCTGTGTCTTATTCATTGTAAGCCTCGGTCTACTGCAAAGATGAGCTGTGATGTAAGGTAGAACCCGGTTAGAGAAAGTTGGCTGTTCGGTCCTTGGTCTCCTCCTCCTTCGCTTCTTCTCCACTGTGAGCTGAAGAACGTTGCTTGCCACGACGCCTCTCCACAAACCACAAAACAGTCAGCCGACCTGCCATGGAGCCTCCGGAACCATAAGCCAAAGTAACTCTTCCCTAGACCTTCATTCCCTCAGAGACTTTCACGGTCATATACTTTGCACACTTCCCTTCAATAAAGGCAGATTCTGACGGTACTTAGTCAAGAGGCTGAGGGCGATTCTCAGGACAGTTAGAGATTCATAAATAATGTGACTGCCACATTGGCGGCAATGCAGTCTGAGAAAGAGAAGTACGGTCACTAGAGCTACCCGGCTGAGACTAAATGTGAGGACTCGTGTTCTTTGTGAGTGCTCTCGACAACATAGTAGAACGGCCCTCTCCTGGATAAAGTGAGTTATCTTGATTTCCACAAACCCTGGTCCTTACCCGATGGGCACAAGAGCAAAGTTCCCACAGAAGTATGAACAGAAGATGTTCACAGTCTTGGTGTGGAATCATGGCAACCGGAAGCCCACCATGGGTGACTGAGTTGTGTCCCCCCCCCACCCACAATGGACTCCAGCAGCGAGCTCTCAGGAAGGCACTACTCCCCAGGGTTCTGCCACTTCCATCACGGAAAGAGCAAGCAGTGTGCTTTCCGTGAATAATCAATCACTCTACAGTCTTGTCATCCCACACGCAGTAGACTTTGCCTTACCGGTTGTCGTGGTCAGCCCCCAGCATTGTGTTTTACCGTGTGTGGTGGTTAATTACCGTTGTCAGCTTGACTAGATTGAAAGATATTTAGAAAATGGATAAAGCACACTTCTGGGCATGCCTTTTCGGTGTTTCTAAAAAGGATTGGCATGCGGGTCAGCATGGGATAAGAGCCAGGATATAGTGGGAAAAAGTAGGAGCAGAGATGGAGAGATAGAGAGATGGCTTGGTGGTTAGAGCGCTTGCTACTGTAGCAGAGGACCCAGGTTCAAGTTCCCAGCATCCACATGGAGACTCAAAAACACCAGTTTAACCCCAGCTCCAGGGGGATCTGGCACCTTCTTCTGGCCTCTGTGGCCATATGAACACACGTGATACACAAACAGATAAGTAGGCATACATAAAACAGAAAAGGAAGGGAAGGGGGAGGGGAGGGGAAGAGAAAGAAAAAGGGGGTGGGGCAGCAGAAGCTCACAGGCACAGGCGCAACCCTTACTGAGCAGGTGAGTTTCTTCGTGACCATCACCTGTGGCCATCAGACTCCAGACTCACCAGTCTTTGAACACGGCCTTGCATCAGCAACTTTCAGCTTTGTGCTGGAGCTGTGTCATCCGCCTCTCCGTTCTGGTGATTCCAGCTTCTCGAACTAAACAGTCACCGGTTTCCTAGCTCTCCAGACTGCAGATGGCCATTTGGGGGATCGTTCAGATTCTGATCACATGATAGTCTAGTAAATCTAATTCTGTCATTAGATGTATGTTCTATTTGTTCTGCTCTCTAGAGAACCTTGGCTAGAACTAGTCCGGCAGCAAACCCCCTGCCTCGCACTGTGTTCCCACAGTACTGCAGTGGCTACCCTGATATATAATGGAGTTGCAGTTGGAAGCAATACCCGGTGGACCTATAGTCATGCCCTCCAAAGGGAAAGCATTCTGCAAGAAGGTGGTAGAGTCAGAGTCAGATACAAAGACAACGGCGTAAGAATAAGAACAAGGGTTGACTGTAGTCTCTCTATGAGCTCTAATGCATGACCAGAGAAAAATCTGCCTTCTGCTCCTGCCTCTTTGGGGATAGCTAGTCTAGTAGTGTTAATCCCCTACAGCGAATGAGATAGAACTCCAGTCAACTGCAAATAGGTGAGGAGACCTAGCTTTGCCCAGTCATCCTGACAGCAAGTCAGTCAATAGATCAAGGAAAAGATAACAACTTGACGCAGGATGCTCTAAGAGGCAGGTGACCGGTGCAGGCTGCAGCTGACACACATGGCTTCCTGTTTGTCTGCATAGGCTCTGCTGTCCTTACCTCCCCTGCGTCGTACACATTGTCTCAGCACAGAAGCCTGCATGCTAACTTTAGGCTGCAGCATAAGGTAGAGAAACAGCACAATCTTCTTCAAACCCACTAACCAATGCTCATGGGTGCTTAGCTCCACAACGCCACAGCACAGAACTCATGACACACCCTGGCAACCCTGCTACTCTGACAGATGCTTGCTGTGATACTGCTGCCCCAGACCCTTGGCCTGTCAGCCCAAATAGGCACAACCGGCTGTCTTGGCTACTGGTCCAGCTGGACGCTCTGGTTGGCATCTAACCTGCAAACATCAGCAAGTCGGATCTGAAACAATGTGGTCCACACTACATTCATGCAAAAACTTGCTTGCAAATGTTACCGCCCTTGGATAGCATCTTTAGGTATACCCAAGCATGTTTCACTAAGAACCAATTGAATTTTGCGCCAGGCCCTATGATTAGCAAATAATCAGGGTTGCTTATCGGCCAAGAAATCCAAAACTCCATCCAGCTATGAAACAATTAAAAAAAAAAAAAAAAAAAAAAAAAAAAAGAGCAGAAGGGCCCACAGTTCAAAGTCAGGAAAGAGGAATAGTTGTTGCACCTTTAAATGGAATCATGGTGACCTACAGGTGAAGTTTCATGACCAATGTGTCACGTGTGTGACACGAAGCAGAAGGCAGGCTACTTGGGGAAGGAAGTGGACTAGTGAGGGAACGATGTGAGATCCCGGTGAGGGCGGGTGTAAGCAGGGAAGGAAAGACGTGTGCACGCGAATGCCGTAATGAAGCCAACTAAAAGTTAGAACTAACGATTTTACTGTTGTTAAGTTTGTGGCCTAAGTGAATAGACTCCCTGTTCTTGAGTTTGTTTCCATTTTTAAATGGATGGGCACTGATCCCAGAGAGTCTCTAGGGCGTGATGTCATGTGTCCATTAAGGACCTGAATGACAAATGGAGGCCTGAGCAACCTTGTAAGTCTCAAGTCTCAAGTCTCATCCATCCAGCCTACATGGTCACCAACGGGGCTTGACATGGATAAAAACTAACGTTCATTGTGTTAATCTAATGAAAATGTAAGATCCCATCAGCACCACTAGAACCAATGGCTAACAACACCCCCCCCCAAAAAAAAAACCGGGTTTATAATCAACTAAGTCCTCAATTCCATCCTTTAAATTTTCTTTTTTGCTTAGATTTGTCTTTAAAAAACGGTACCATGTAAAATGCATTGGCTAGATTGTTTCCTCCGTTTACAAATGAAGACTAGGAATTTGGAAAGGAAAGAGGGAAGGAAGAGGGGAGAAAGGAAGGGGAGGAGGAAGAAATGGTGGGAGGGAGGGAGGGAGGGAAAGAGGGAGGGAAGGAGGAAGGGAGGGAGGGAGGGAGGGAAGGAGGAGGGAGAACAACACCACACTGGTTTTGGCCAAGTGCAACTCCTCTGACCCCATCAGACCATCCCAACTGGTCACCACAAGACTGTATCACTTGGTAGGCAGAGGTAGGCGAATTTCTGAGTTCGAGGCCAGCCTGGTCTACAAAGTGAGTTCCAGGACAGCCAGGGCTACACAGAGAAACCCTGTCTCGAAAAAACAAAACAAAACAAAACAAAAGAACTTGAAAATTTTTAACTGGGGTCATACTAGCTACGTTCTAAACCTTGAGTCATGAAAGTTATAGCTAGCATTCTTGACCCTGATCGCAGAGTTAGAGGTACGAGCTCTGGAGGACTTAGTTCACATAGAGTCCCTGCCCTATAGCCCAATCCACAAATACATAACAGCTGTTGGTCAAATACAAGGGAGCCTCAGCCTTCCACTGGGAACAGAGAAGTTCCGAACTCAGGGTCTGGGGTCCTGGGAACACTTCCTGGCTGGCCAGTGCAATATGTTAACAGAGCACAAGGCTGCACCTGGCACTTCTGCCTGGAAAGAGGAAGGCCACAGCCCCAGCAGTCGGTTTCCTGTGAGCTTCTTGCAGAGTGTAGAGTGTGCTTTCAGAGGGAGAACAAGGGAGGGAAAGGGTGGGGTGAGGAGGAGAGATGGCTGTTGATTTGTTCTTTGTCTATGCAAGCAGTGATCCCTCCCGATAAAACTTTGTGTTACTGTACAAAAGTCAGAGGTAGAAGAGGACTTAGAAATTTAACAGAGGAAGCTATTGGATCCTGGGGTCTCTTCTTCCCAGAGAACCTCCGAGACATTTTCAATCTCCCCTTTCATGTCTTCTTCTCCTTGGACCTATCAGTGTAAGTTGTATTTTTTAAAAAATGCAGACCGAGGGTTATGTTTATCGGTCTGATTTGTTCTCCGAACATTTTGTAATAAGCTAATTTGTCTCTAAAGCTCTTTCCAAGCACTGTATTTATAGCTGGCCGATTGTCCTTTGGACATTTGAGCCATTTGTACCGTCTCATCTTTATACTACAACAGGCACGCGCAAGTGTCGCTCTAGCGCAGTCAACGGAAATGAGACGCTTTAGTGAGACTTTTTTTTTTTTTTTAAATCACATTTTGGATTTGTTGTTGTCATTTTGCAATTTCTTTAAATGTGATAGCATTGAGATGAATGCTATAAACATTTTGAAGAAAAGTCTTCCTAATGAGTTATTTACAGACGATGTCAGGAAAAGTTATGTTCCTATCAACAGTGTGGGCCAGGCATTGCAAAAACTAGCCCATGTTTTCAAGCGGGTTTTTTTTGTTTTGTTTTGTTTTGTTTTGTTTTTTGTTTTTGTTTTTTTCCAATTAATGGGAGGAAATGGCATCTGGTGATTTTGGCTCACGTCTCTTGGCTGACGCTCTGGTGGTGGCTCTGAGCAGCTTCTCATTTTACTTGGTCATTTTTCAGCTGAGGTGTGAGTGTATTCATAACTTGATACAATTACGGCTGTGTGTTCTTTGCCACATTTTAATTTCGGGCTTCACCAGAAAGGAATTTTAAAACACAGATGTTTGGGGGTTTGTTTGTTGTATATTTAAGTCTAAGGACAGTTGCCTTTGTAATCTGCCTATGGCTTCTGGGTTATACTAGTTCCTTTGTCAAATACTTGATTCAAGAAGTTGCTGTCTTGAAAATAACAAGGAGGCCTCCACATCCCAGTCCCTATGAGACTAGGGCCACTGGTCAAGATTACTAATGGGGAAAGTCTGTTCCTATCTACAAACTGAGCTGGGCGTCGCATGTGACTTCCTGAGTATCTACGCCTTCGACCTCAAAAGTCCTGGCTACCTCTGAGGCTCTTGTTTCTCAACTATCGTCAGGCTCAGCCTACACCACTATCCTATATGGTAACTGGCCTCAGCCTGTCTGTCCTCTCCTTGGATGTCAACCAAGTTGACCAAGACTCCATTAGGAGAGCCACTCCCTGATGCTTCGGCCTGCATGCAATTTAAGGTGTGACGTCAGAGTGCCGCCAGGCTAAGAGAAGAACCACCTTCCCAATCTTGTGTGGTATGGTGTGGGAAGTACTAAACTAGGGGTGGAAGCCGACTGACTTGGGACCAAGTCATGTGGACAAATTGTCTATAGAGGAGCCACAACTGGCTTCATCACAACAGGAATTTGGGGAGATGTATCCATTCGATAGTCACCAGAGCCGCCATGTCAGACCCTATTAGAGACACTGTGCGTGCATTTGTGTACAGAATACCCCGTGCTGCTTGAGTTCTTGCTCTGCAGCACTGAGGCAGAAGAGTGCATTTTCCAGCAGTGCAGACAACAGCTGGCCAGGACCCAGGACCTATGGTACAGGTTGTATGAAACACATCAATGAGGCCCAAGGCTGGGGTCCCCTGCGTGGAAATAAGACGTAGGACAAGGGAAATTTAAAAAAAAAAAAGAAGAACTCCTGCTCTGTGCCCAACTACTCCAGGGCACAGCGCAAACTCTGTGAGACAGACAGCATGTTCCCTGCCCCCAAGGAGCTTACAAATGAGTTCTGACAACCATTCACCCAGCGGCTCATTCAGCGAACACTCCCTGAATGGGTGTGTGGAAATCCGCAGCAGCTAGCTTTTCATCCTAGCAAGCTGGTGCAAATGGGAGGCCTAGCCGCCTCGGCAGGAGCAGAGCAGGAGGAGACCTGGGGCGCAGCCAAGACGCCCTGCCTAGGCTGGCCTAGATAAACGGGGAGAGTTACGACCACACTTGTCTCTTCTTCAACCCGACTCCTGCACTAGATTCTCTTAAACACTTAATTCCTCCCCGGGGCCCCCCCCCCCCCAGTTCCCAGCCCTGTGGCTGGTCCAGGCCCCGGGCCAGCAGGCCTTAGCCATAACTTTCCAAACTCAAAACATCCACTCAGGGCAGATAAATCTCCCCTGCAGGAGCCTGGGGAGGAATATGAGGAAGGTGCACTTGACTCATCCTGTGGATGGCTATGGTTCGATAAAACAGAAAGTGTCTCTCTGTGAGTCAGAAACCTGGTATCTGCCGATAAATCACTTGGTGACCTTGTAAAGTCATGTGCCCCGTGAGACTGCCTCCCTTTTGCTGTGGGCATGGATGCAGGCTTGACTCTCTTAGGAGGGGCTCCAGCTGTCCCTGTCACTTTCTGTTTTCTAGAGTTGGAAGATTTGGTATCCAAAACTTGGTGTCTTGGACAACAGGAATGTATTGTGTCATATCTCTGGAAGGTGGCAGTCTGCAGTCATGGTGTCCTCTTCACAGGCTACAAGGGAGACTCCGGTGCAGCCTCTCTTAGCCATAACTTTCTACTGGCTTGACGGCAATTTGTGATTATTCTTTGGCTTAGGGACACATCACTCAACTCTCAGCGCCTCTCTCTCTCTCTCTCTCTCTCTCTCTCTCTCTCTCTCTCTCTCTCTTTTTCTCTCTATCTCCTCTACTTCTCTCCCTCCCCCTCTCTCTGTCTCTGTGTATGCATGTCTATCTGTCTGTGTGTCCAAAGAATTTTCCCGTGTCTCATTCCTCCTTCTTTCCCCTCATCTCCCCCTTCCTTCCTTCCTTCCTTCCTTCCTTCCTTCCTTCCTTCCTTCTTCCCTTCTTTCCTTCCTTCCTTCTTTCCTTCTTTCCTTCTTTCCTTCCTTCCTGATCGGTTGTTTTATTCTGTGACAAGTCCTACTGTTTTTTTTTTTTTTGAGACAAAGTTTCTCTGTAGTCCTGGCTATCCTGGAACTCACTCTATAGACCAGGCTGGCCTCGAATTCAGAGATCTGCCTGCCTCTGCCTCTCAAGTGTTGGGTTTAAAGGTGTGTGCCACCACCGCCCAGCGACAAGTTCTTACTATGTGGTCCAGGTGGCCTCTAATTCTCAACCCTCCTCTCTCAGACTCCAGAAAACCGGGATAAGAGGCATGTGACACAGCAATCAGCAAACCGTTCCCTCCACAGGCCATCATTTATGTTGGATGAGGGGTTCATCCTACGGCAGTCTGACTCAACCATAAATAATTATAACTACAGTGACCCTATTTCCAATAAGGTCCTGTTAAGGAACTAGGGACTTAGCACTTCAGCGTATGAATCCCAGGAGAGCATAACATAATATAATATCTATTCAAGGCCTCCAACTCCTCCTTCCCAGGCAGCCATAACTATATTCGTCATCAAAGCTGTACCAAGCAATGGTGGTGGATAGAGATATAACAGGGGCGGGGGGAGACAATCTCGGACTGGAATCCCCTAAGTCGCCTATAAAACCGAACAGAGAGGGCCAGCGCAAGGCTGGAAAATAGAGCTCTGGAGCGCCGGCTGCCTCGCCACCAGGGTGAGTACCCCGTCCCATCTCAAGGAAAGAAGCAGGCGTAATGGGAGATGTAGCAAGGAAGAGAGGGAAGGTATCTAGGGGGCCCTGAGGTCTGGAGCTAGGAAGGTGCTTGTTGAAAGGCTGAGCTTTTCTTGCTACTATCCAGAGCAGGCTCTAGCCTGGTTGAAATAGAGGGGTGTGAGGGTGGAGTGGGGGGGATTGCACTGTGTGGAATCCTGCCTCCGTGGTCACGTGACGGCGCATGTGAATAGTTGCTGGGCATTCAGTGCTATAGGGCTCCGCACAGAAACCAAAGTTCAGGCAGCGGCTCAGAGCATTCCAGAGAGAAGCGGAGACAGAGACCAGCTAAACAGCCACTGGAGGTCATCGGAGTGAGGCCCAGTGGCCCAACACAAGCGAATGGATAAAGGCCCTCTGTCTTCCCGGGTTTTGTAGGACTGCCATCATGTGTCTGTTAAAAGTTGGTCACATGCTTTAGTGAAGCCATCTGAGCCTTGGGTGTTCTTTATAGAAAGGATTTGAATTGGAAATTTAATATTTTATTGTTTAATTCACTTCACAATTTTAATTTCACAATTTTAAGTCAGGTTTTTGGTGACTTTTACTATAGTGCCACTATTGGTGTTCTGTAATTGATGATGTCTTGGTGATCCTTGTCTTTTTTTCTTATGTTCCTGACCCAGAGAGCAGCATATCAGCATCTACTGTGCTGAGAAAAGAACTGGTCCCAGGAATCATTGACAGCTCAAATTCCACCCGCCTACATCATCAATAATCAATCATTTCCCCCTTCTACTTAGTTTAATTTTTCTCTTTTACAGATTCATAAAGCAGAAATCTACATCACTGATTTCCTATCTCTCTTCATAGAAATTCTTAAAATTACATACAGCCTTCCCTCTAAGCTACAGACTATGGCTGCATTCTTGAAATTCTGGTTTCCCACTGCTTGTGAATTCAGTTCGTTTTTGGTTTGTTTGGTTTTTTTTTTTTTTTCCTGGTTTACCACGGAGCTTCCTTCAGGAGCATCTCTGGCGTACAGCTCTGCTGGCTCGCACAGTGTGAACATGTCATCTACATTCTCCTCCATGTCTTTAGACAGTTCACACTGACTGAAATACTCACTAACGCGGGCAATGCTTTTCTCTGGTTCTACCCCTTCTTCCCCTCAGCGTTCCCAGATCCTTTTTGGCCTCACTTTCTGCTTTCTTCTTAGACGGCTACTTTAAATAATCCCTCTATGGCCTCTGCTAGCCTCCCTGAGGTACCTCTTTGTTTGCGGTTTAAACGGCCTACCTTCACAGGACACAGCACAGTGCTAAAAGTTAGAGGTTCTACCAGACACACGTAAATGTTAGTCGTTGCGGTCACACATGGTCCACTTACACACGTATTGTAAATTCCCCAACACATTATGATGGAAGTGCCCATAATTTTTTAAGGAAAATTTAGAATGAAACCAATGTCTTTTGTGTATATAATCCTGCATTTCCAATCCTGGGACCTCCCAGCTCTGGGCACACCTGAGCCCAGTCTGCCATCAGATTGCTTCTGCGTTTAGAGAGTCCTCTAAGGTTCTTGGCAGAGCAGGTCTCTTAGAGAAATTTCTTCTTTGATCTTGTCTGAAAAGTCTGATTTCACTTTTTAGGGAAAGATTCTTTTACCTGGAGAAGGGTCCTAGGCTTAAGTATGGGAGGTCTACACCTCCCATACTTAAAAGATGCCTTTCCGATTTGTGAATTTCTGACAGTGAAATAGACTTCTGCTCCTGCCTACTCCTTGACACATCGCATGCCATCTTGTCTTGCTGTATAGGAATGTATCTTGATTACAGTCACCCTGTTACATTCTCTTATTCACTTCCGACTCCTACTCTCTTCCTGTCCACAACCAGGACACTGTGTGTGTGTGTGTGTGTGTGTGTGTGTGTGTGTGTGTGTGTGTCTGTCCCAATGAGTTTAATTTGGATTGCATACAGGACCATTGATTGGCTAGGGGATACAGGACCATTGATTGGCCAGGGGTTATTTATAGGAGCTTGAGTAACTTGCCAAGCCTACCCATTGAAGAAAATGCCGTCACGTCTCTTAGCAAACATCAGCTACCTAAAGGCACTCAGAAAAGGGTTGGTGTGCGCACCTCCGTGGACAATCTTCATAAGCCACGAGCCAATGGGCATCCAGGCTGACTCTGCCTCCTAGCATTGTGACTGGAACAGCAGTGAGCGTGTATGTGCGTGTGATATTGTAGGAGGGTGTGGAGTCCTTTGGGTATAGCTGGGTCATATACTAGTTCTTCATTTTTGGAGAACCTTGTTATGAACGACTGTCTGTCTTCCATCTTGGGTAGTTCAGCTGCCCGCCTCCTTGGATTTGTTTACACTCCCCATTAGAAGCGAGAAGTCGGGCATCAGATTGTCACCTCCATATCGAGCTGCTCCCTACCAGCTGGCAACTCTGCAAGTGGCCTGGGGGAGGGTCTAGAGTATACAGAGGCTGGGTGAGACTAGAGCCGGGGCTAGTGGCTACTGGAAAGCCCTCATTCCTTCTGAGAGAAGGCTTTTCAGGGGCAGCTGACTCAGGGAGGAGTGCCCACACCCTGTAAGCAACCTCTCACCTAGGCTCTGGAAGGAAGCCTAGTGAATGACTTGGTACCCTAGAGCGAACTCTGGGGGACAGCATCTCAGTGTGTCCTTAGGACCTCGGGAGGAGCGACAGAGGCTGCACCTCTAGATGTGTCTTGAGACTGAGTTTCCTGTTTCCATAGGGGATGGCACTGGGTTGAGATCTTGACAAGAGATTGCACTGAAGCTACGGCTTTGCTTTTGAGAAGACAGACAATTTCACAACACTAACTCTTGCAGCCCACAGTGGTGTCTTCCACTTCTTGGGTATTTTACAGTTTCCTTTATAGTGTTCTTCAACTCCCTTGGTTTATTCTGAAGTATTTTATTTTGCTTTTTGTGCAAATTTTCTTTTTTTAATTAATTAATTAATTAATTAATTAATTAATTTATAGTTTTACACTCCATATTTTATCCTCCCATCCTGTCCACCATCCACGTTCCACATCCCATACCTCCTCCCCTCTCCCTGTCTCCATGGGGATGTCCCTATCCTCCCAACCCCACCTGATCTCTAAATTCCCTGGGGCCTCCAGTCTCTTGAGGGTTAGGTGTATCATCTCTGAATGAACACAGACCCTGCAGTCCTCTACTGTATGTGTGTTGGGAGCCTCATATCAGCTGACGTATGCTACTTGTTTGGTGGTCCAGTGGTTTTTTTGTGTGTGTATTCAATGAGATTATTTCTCTGACATTTTCTCAGATTTGTCATTTGTTGTTGTTGTTGTTGTTGTTGTTGTTATTGTTGTTGTTGTTTTCCTGTTCTTGAGTCCATTAATGAGATGGATTACAATAATTGATTTAATTTGATTTACATCTGCATCTCTGGAATTAAACTAATTGGTTTCAGAGAATAATCAAATTGATGCATTCTTTTAACTTTAGTTTGCAAGTATTTTGTTGAGGTTTTTCCATCTTTATTAATCAGGGATCTTGGTCTACAATTTTATTTTATTTTATTTTTTTGTTGTGTATTTATCTGGTTTGGGTATCAAGATAATACTAACTTCATAAAAGGAGTTTAACAATATTTCTTCTTTTCATACTTTATGGAATATCTTGAGAAGAATTGGCATTAGTTTCCTGAGGGTCTGATAAAATCACCAGTGAGTCTGTCTGGGCCTGGGGACTTTTTAGTCAGGACTTTGTTACTGATTCAAACTCCCTGCTTGTCATAAATCTGTTAAACTCATTTATCACAGTTTGTTTTCATTTTGTTATGCCACATGTATCTAGGACTCCATCAATTTCTTTTAGGTTTTCGAGTTTGCTAGACTATCTGTTGTTAGTGTATGCCCTGCTGATATTCTGAATCGTATTAGTCCCCTTAGGAATGTTTCCCTTTTCACCTCTAGTTGTACTAATTTGGGTGAGCTGTCTGCCTGTTTCATAGTTAGATTTGTTTAAGATTTGTTGGATTTTATGTCTTCAAAGACCCGGTGTTTTGTTTTGGCAGTTCTTGTTTTTCCAGTTCATTAATTTCTGCCCCCTCTTAATTATTTTTCCAACCACTGAGTTTTATTCTGGCTTCTTCTCGTTTTTCCATGGCCCTAAGGTGTATCATTAAGTTATTTATTTAACTTTTTTTTCTATTTCTTAATGTAGGCACTCAGAATTATAGACTTCCCTCTTGGGACTGATTTCATTGAGTT
Organism: Apodemus agrarius; assembly: GCA_964023405.1. Taxonomy (NCBI): domain Eukaryota; kingdom Metazoa; phylum Chordata; class Mammalia; order Rodentia; family Muridae; genus Apodemus; species Apodemus agrarius. The sequence continues at coordinate 16,709,033 of OZ030023.1, read as the reverse complement.
CCATGTTTTGGGGGGCAGTGTGTTCATTTTTCTGCTTTTCACAGTGACCTTCAAGGATTTTTTTCTTTAATTTATAGCGTTACTTTCTGTGTGTTTTCACTCACACTAAAGCTTTTCTTGATGTTACTCTAGGTTTGTCCTGTTTAGATCAGATGAGAAGGATACAAAGAATTATTTCAGTTTCCCTATATTTGTTAGGGCCTACTTTGTGCTCAAATACACGATCGATTTAAGTGACCGGTCCATGGACTGGTGAGAAGATGCATATTGTGCAGTGTTTGGATGGAATGGTCTGCAGTCATCTGTTATGTCCATTGATCTATACTGTCATTTCTTTCAGAAGTTTTTTTTTTTTAAATTTGGAGTTAATATTAAAAGGTGTGCATTAATTCCTATAAATTTTGTTAATTTATAGTGTTTGGTGTTTTCCTATTTTTCTTTTTCTTGAATACTCTCATGGACAGTTTATGTAGCCTTTTCTGTAGCCTCATAAATATTCTTTTCTCTTTCCTTTTCTCTCTCTCTCTCTCTCTTTTTTTTTTTTTTCTTTTTTTCTGTCCAGGGCATTCCTTCAAGTGTGCTCTGTAGGACAAGATTAGTGGTCGTGACTTGGAGCTGTTCCCTTTCTCCATCTATTATGACAGACAGCTTTGCCCAGGTATAGTGAAGTAGTCTGGGTGGGCAGTTGTTGCTTTCAGAAGGTGAAGCCCGCCATTCCAAGTCCCCCTGGCTTTCAAAGTCAAATGTGCTACTGCTCCGATGGCCCCGCCTTTGTGCATACCTTGGTGCTTTCCTGTCTGTATACTTTCTTTCTTCTCTATGTTTAGTTGCTCAATTATAATTTAACAAAAGGGAGAGTCTTTTCTGGTTTTGTGTTTGATCTTCCAGATGGCTTTTGCTCTGATTTGGGAGGAATTTCTTCTATGATTTGGGTACAGAACAGGTCCTAACAGATTTGTTAATTTATTTTCTATACCTGTAGAATAAAAATTCAACTCCTATTCCTGTACTTATAGTTTCTAGACTCCATCCTTGGTGCTTCCACAGGTCCTGAAAGCTTGCACTCTTCAGAACAGCAGGATGGATATTTTCATCTCTCAGCTTTTAGACAGTAGAGGAAGGATGGATGAGCTGGACCCAGAGTTCCCCTCCATCCACCGGGAACTCTGGGGTCAAGTCCCTCTTCTGCAGGTCAAGGCAGCTCCACTAAGATCCCAGAAGACTACCCTGCTCTTCCTGACTGTCCCCTGAGAAAGGGACCTTCTGAAAGGGAGCTGCTCCGCATTTCATAAGGTTCTCTTCACTCCTTATTTTTGCCACTTTTTGTTGTTGTTGTTGCTATACAAAATGCCGGACAGGAATGAGGAGGGAGGGTTGCTTTGACCCAGGGATAGACCTGCTCCGGCCCATCACAGCTAGAGCACACTACAAGTCCCACTTCTCCTTTCTAATACTTTTGTTCTTGTTGCTGTTGCTGTTGTTGTTGTAGAAGGTTAATTTAGCTCATGTCTTCCCTTTACCTCTTCATCGTCTTCATATTCACTAAGGTCTCTGAGAATATTTAGCACATTGATAGATGGGTCCTCCTTCCTTATTGCCCCTTTTTATTAAGAATTTCAGCCAGGTGGTGGTGGCGCACACCTTTAATCCCAGCACTTGGGAGGCAGAGGCAGGCAGATCTCTGAGTTCGAGGCCAGCCTGGTCTACAGAGTGAGTTCCGGGACAGCCAGGGCTATACAGAGAAACTCTGTCTCGAAAAACCAAAAAAAAAAAAAATTCATAGATACATATAATGCATTTTGATCAAGTCCTTTACTACAGTTTTCCTGTCACAGCCACCATTTTCCCCTCCCAACTATATTTGTCTAATGCTCTAACTCCACTTAGTGCTGCCAGAACGTGAATGGATATATGATCATCTACCGGAGCATGAGTGGAATCTCACGTTTCATTCCTAAGGGAAACTGACTCTCCCCCCCAACAGCCATCAACTGGGACAGGATTTGTCGGCCACCTTCTCCCTTCCTGCCAGGATCATGTCTGGTTTGACCTTGTACATGTCTTGTACAAGCTGTCACAAAACCTCTGTGGGTTCATCCACGCAACTGCTCAGCTGGGTCCAGAAAACACTCTTTCTCTGTAAGTGGGCGTTTTCCAATTTTCATACTGAGGTTTAAAGCAGCTGAGCTGACACAAACTCCCTGGGTATCATTCTCCTGCTGTCTGTGGAGTGTAACTCGGTCACATTTCCTAAAATTAAGTGTTATGGGTTGAACAAAATTTTCCCCCCAAAGAGACACACTTTAAGTCCTGACTGTTGGTGCTTGTAAACATGACCCTGTTTGGAAATGGAACCTCTGCCGATGTAATTAGGTTACGATGAAGTCATATTGGAATGCGGTGGACCCTAACGCCAGTATAGCCGGAGACCTTATACAAGAACCAGGAAAAGAATGTCACATTGTGGGGGAGGAAAAGACTGTCTCTCTGCCTCCGCATGTCTTCCTGCACCAGCAGGTATGGTGGAGGACAAGGGGGAGTTTCTTCTTTACACATTCCCTAAAAAGCATATCCCTGACAGCCTCTCGCTGTCAAGACCGCTAGCTTTCAAAGCCATGAGTCAACAGATTTCTAGTGGTGTAAGTGGTGTAAACCACCCGGACTGTGGTTCTTCATACCACAGCCTTAGACAATCAGTACGCTCCAGGCAAGATTCAAACTTCACCACTTTTTTCCATTAATTCCCTTTTATTGTCCCAGAATCCGATCCAGGACACTGCCCTGCAGTCAGGCCTTGTATTTCTCTCCAGTCTTTTATGGATAGTAGCGTAGTCCAAGCTGTCCCTGTTCCTCCCATGATCTCGAAAGGACTTCGCGGTCTTCTGTAAATGTTCCTCTGGTGAGTTGTTCTCCGTCGTTTGTCTCATGTAATCCTGGACTTAGAAGAGACGTTGGCCACGAAAGTGAAATGTGGTCTCATGATGTGGTTTTGGTGGATGACTGAGGTTAATGTCCTGGCAGCATTAAGCTCGAGATCTTGCTGAGGAGGACTGAGTTTCTCTCTCTACGGGACCACTATTCCCTTGAGTGTCCTATCGTGAGCTACTGAATCCAAATAGCACCAAAGAGGAGAGGGAGGGAAATTTTTAAAATTTTTCTGATTTTGTCATGTCTTGTCATTTCTGGGTACATTTTTCTAAGTTGTGGGTCACATTTCCTAGCTTTATAAATCCAGTAATATTGTGAATTTTATCTTCCTGAGTGTTAAAAGTTATGTTGCATTTCTTTGAAGAGTGTTGAATTTTTATTCGGGCATTGGGTAAGATCTTTTGCTTACCAGAAGAGATTTAATCTTTGTGACTTTTTTGTTTTTAAATCTATTTTCCTGGCGTGGTTTGGAGACATTAACAGCTACTGTTCATGTAAGCACCTTTGCAGCATAGATCGGGACTTCTCTGTGCTGTCTGCAGTAATTGTGTCTTAGTTACTTCACGGACACTGTGGTAAAGCATCACGGCCAAGCCAACTTAAGAAAGTTTGTTTGGTTTTATGCTTCCATGGGGATATGAGTTTATGGTGGCAGTGTAGAGGAGGCATGGGAGCTGGAATCATAAACTGAGAGCTCACATCTGTGAAATGCAAGCCGGAAGCAGAGAGCAACTGGAAATGGTGCAGGACTTTAAACTCTCAAGCCCACCTCCAATGGCACACTTCCTCCAACAAGGCCACACCTCCTAACCCTTCCTAAACAGTGCCACCGCCAACTGGAGAGCAAGTCTTCAAACGAACGAGCTTGTCAGAGACATTTTCATTCTACCCACAATGAGTGGATGGCTCCTTGGTCTAGATGAGCCAGCAGCTCCTCAATGCTATTCTTTTTTTCCCCAAGAGTCATTTTTTGCTGGTCTCCAGTGTCAACATACACAATCTACCACTGAAGGTGACTTCTAGATATACTATAGTGTTGCGGGAAATATTAAAAACGAACGCCCCGCCAACTGTCCCCACTGGCTAAACTCTCTAAGATAGCACCGGACCTTGCTTCCGCGCTAGTGCCGGCAAGGCAGGCAACCGGCGGTGCAGAGTTCACGCCTGGCCTCAGGTCTCCTGCACTGGGCTGCAGGTTCCGGGATCTGTTGTCCAAAGCACTTTCCAGCTCCTGCTCAACTAACTCTCCAGCGGGGGTCCTGCGAGTTCATCTCACTTCCACACAAAGCCCCAAACACTTATCTCACGATCTGCTACGATCTGCTACCTTTCGCCACCCAATTCCCAGGTAGAGGCATGACTCTTAATGCTTAGTTAGCCAATTAGATTTACAGATATTATCGTCACAATTACAAGATGCCAATACAATAAAAGCCTTACCCCAGTTTTTTTTTTTGTTGTTGTTGTTTGTTTGTTTTTCTTTTTTTTTTTTTTTTTGTTTTTGTTTTTCGAGACAGGGTTTCTCTGTATAGTCCTGGCTGTCCTGGAACTCACTCTGTAGACCAGGCTGACCTCGAACTCAGAAATCCGTCTGCCTCTGCCTCCCAAGTGCTGGGATTAAAGGCGAGCGCCACCACCGCCGCCCGGTTTACCCCAGTATTTCTAACCTGAGGAAAACACACAGAAAAAAACATCAGATTCCATCCTGGTTCACAACTGTGTACCCTCTCGCCACAACTCTAGCTCCGCCCCCCTTTCCCCTGTCCAATCACAGGTCTTCTACTGCCCCAATATGATTGGACATGGAAAATACTGCAATGTTCCTGGGGTTTCCTCCCAGAGTCACTCACTTCTAATACCTGCCTCAAAAATCCAAGCTACATCAGCATCCAGAATCCCAGTCTCTGTCTCCTGAACTGCTTGAACCAGCTGGGTCTGCCGCCGTCCACTCTGCTCGCATGTGGCTTCCAGCAGCCAAAGCAGCCGGGCACACTCTCCTTGTCTGTCTCTCTTGGGCTGCCTGTACCAAGTGTCTGACAATACTTACATGTTTCCTCTGTGTTCTGGTTATTTGTGGCAGAAGAGCAGTTGCAGACGCTGCTAGCACTTGCTGGGCAGGGGTCCAGGTTTTCCTAATCCCGGCTTTCCTCTGCTCTTTGAGAGGGGAACCCACTTGCTATAATTCCTAGTCAATCGGACTTAGGCAGCCTGTTGCGTCTTCTCATTTCTCCCACATGGTTGGAGAACTGTGTTGTTCATAATTATTTAGATTGTTCCTATTGAGATAACATGTGTTTTCCATCTCCTGTCAGAAAAAGAAAGCTAAATAGAGAGGGCTATAAGAAAGTCCTTCTTAGAAAGAGATTTAAAAGTCCGTATGTGTGTCTGTCTTTCTTGACACGTCAAGGAAAGGGGGCGCTGGGATCAGGGCAGAGGCAAATAAGAGGCTTCCTAGTGGATCCCAAAAGATATTCCCAGAACTAGAAGGTGAGTGCCCCAGCAGGACAACCAGAGGACAGAGTAGAGGCAGTTACTTAGAAGACCCAGTGAGGAAGGCTGTTCTGGGAGGGTGCTGGAGTGGCCACGGGACCAGAAACAGCAGCTCTGCTGAGCCAATCTGAAGAGCCACGATCACAGACACTCCTTCTGGTACAGATGTGGACAGAAATCTCTGAAGCAGAAACTGAAGGGACACTTCCATATCCCCTGGAGTACAGGAGACCTGCCCAGGACAGGGGAGACATGTTCAGAATTCACAGACAAGAGGCTGTGAGGTCTAGCACATCGGAGGATGTCCATTGGGGTGAATCTAGGACAGGTGGGGTGGAAAGTTTCATATCCCTACCCCATGCATACCTTCCCATCTTCCTTACATCCCTCACCCTCACCAGCATGGGTCAGAAACAGCGAGGGAAGAGACAGACATCCACCCACTCTTTCCCGTTGCAGTTTTTTCTGAGCTGCTGGGGCTGAGGCTGGGCAGTTTGCACTGAGTAAGAACTTTTTTTTTTTTTAAATCTTTTAAAAGGATTAGTCTGAAGTATTTGGTCCACAAATATGAAGAGTGATTCTTAGTGACTGGAAGGGACCATAGATCTACCATGATATTCGTCCCCTATGTCAGTCCAGGTCCGGTTCGTTAATATGCCCATTACACATGGGCAAGTAGCTGGTACAGAAGAGATGGGCCCCGACATGGCCACAAGAGCCTGGTGCTGCTTGGCCTTCCCTACGTCCACCTATGGCTCTACCTTAAGGCTGGCGCCAGGATACAGCTCTGGACCTCCCTACTCCCCAAGGATGTTCAACAGGCGCCATAAGATCTGTGTCCTCACACCACCATGGAAAACCTACACAGCCGTGCAGACATGATATCTGTCCTTTGTGGTCTCCACCAAGAGAAAACAAAAAACAAAAAACCAAAAACAAACAAACAAAAAACAGATCAGGTGGAACACAGCCCTCAGCAAAAGATATGTCCCTTGATCATGTGACTGGCTTGTAAATCTTTCCCAGGGTGACTGGGTCCTCAAATTACCCTTCATTAAAAAACAAACAAAAAAAAAAACTTGTTTTTTTTTTAAATTGTTTAATTGTACGGGTGTTTTATCTACATGAATCTCTATGTCCTGCATGCATGCCTGGTGCCTAAAGAAAGCAGAAGAGGGTATCAAATCCCACAGGACTTTATAGACAGCTGTTACTTGACATATGGGTGCGGGGAATCAAACCCAGGCCCTCTGAACGAGCAGTCAACACTTTTACATACTGAGTTATCTCTCTAGCTCCTCAGTATGGGATTACACTTCCCTAGTGACTCATAATGCTGGGCGTCTGTCCACATGTCCGTCTGTATGTCTTTTATGGAGAGACGTCTATTCAAGTCCTTTGCCCATTTTCTAATTAAATTATTCAATTATTTTGTGGTTGAAGTTTTTTTTATACAGTTTGAACGATAACATCTTACCAGGCATATATATATAGTTTACAAATTTTCTCTCTCATTCTGTGGGTTAACTTTTTTTCTAGCAATTTTTCTCTCTTTAGGTTCGCAGAAGCTTTAAATCTTTGGATGTAAGCCATTTTTTTTTCTTTTGTTGTGTATAAGAAACAATACTTTAAGCCAGTTCTGAGGCTCTTCTCAAAGACGCCCCTGAGAGAAAAAGGAGATAAAGTCCTGTTCTGATTGTCATGAGGGGTATGACTTGGTTTTTCAGCCTTGTTTCTGCTAGACTAGAAACCCCAGCAGGCTGAGAGCTAGGCCTCCATCCAGTCACTTGTCCTGGCAGTCAGTTCGTGGAGTTAGCAGAAATCCTTTCTTTGCTTATGTGTGCTCCGGGGGGTGGGGGGGGGTGGGGGGTGTATTTTCTGTATTTTTATTTCTTTTATTGCTATCTGGTTGGGCTTTATTTTGATGGTCATTTTGTTTTGTCTGTTTCCTGCCTTTGGAGTATGGTTTTTCAAGTCATATAGTGAGAAACCTTGGAAATTATCTTCACATACAATATCTGAAGTGAACCAATCGGCCACTTATTCAGAAGTAATCCTCCCAGCGTTGCCAGACAGCTCAGATTTTGACTTCTCAAATGAGGAAAGAGTCTCCTAAAAATGGCAGGCAGCCCTGAATGGCGGGGCTGAGGGAGTGAGCCAGGGGCAGACATTTGGTCTTTTTACAGACAAGAAGGTTTGAGCACCTCCATGAGCATGTTCTATGAAGCATCATTATCCTGAGTCCAGACTCTGGTTCATAAGCCAGAGTTCTGGTCCAATGTCATCCACTCAGACTTCTGCCAGAGAAATGCTGAGAAACCAGAGTAACCCTCAGAATACACATCTACTAAGTAAATTCACCATTTTCCTTTCAGAATGGAAAAACAGATCTAGTTTAATAGAAGATGACATCAACCACTGACTTCAGACACCAGGATGTGAGGAAGAGATCCTAGGCAGGCACAGAAACACTATGGATGCTGTCCAAGTTCTCCACCCTTCTGTAAGAGTTCTCCCTTCCTTAAGGCCTTACCAATGCCTTGGTCCAAAAACATGCTAAGGTCCACCAGCTTCAACCCTTCCCTCTACATATGTCAGGTAGGAGGCTAAGAGGGGGGCAGTGATGGGTTAATTAGTATATTATGATTGTGGTGTCTACAAACAAGCCAAAACAATTGTGAAGACATACCGAAACAAGGTGAACAATGCACGGTAGGCTTCATACCACACAACTTTGTACTCCATGTAAAACAAGTACTCCCAGAAGAGGAAGACAGACCCCAGGACAGCCACATTGCACAGTGACACCAACATAATGTGAGGAACTTGCATCCTAATGCCTATACACACTGACACAGAGACTTGTCAACGACCCCCACACATATACATACAGACTAAACACACACCATGCTGGCTGGTTTTATGCCAACTTGACACAAGCTAGAGTCATTTCGGAGCAGGGACTCTCAATTGAGAAATGCCTCAGTAAGATTTCCCTGTAGGAAAAATCTGTAGTGTTATTGAAAGATACTCTGGGATCAATGAGGGAGGACCCTTGTGTGTGGTGCCACCCAAGAGCTGTTGGGCCTGAATTCTTAGAGCAGTCAGCCGAGCAAGCCAGGAGAGAGCAAGCCAGTGAAGAGCGATCCTTCATGGTCTCTGCTCCTTCAGGTTCCTGCCCTGTGTCCCTCAGCGATGAACTTATTATCGGCTGTAAGATGGTATAAATCTTTTCTTCCCCAAATTACTTTTGATCAGTGTTTTATCATAGCAATAGAAACCTCTCCCTCCCTCTCTCCCTCACTCTCTCCCTCCCTCTCTCCCTCTCCCTCCCTCTCTCTCCCTCTCCCTCTCCCTCTCCCTCTCCCTCTCCCTCTCTCTCTCTCTCTCTCTCTCTCTCTCTCTCACACACACACACACACACACACACACACATACCAACACAAGCTCTGATGCCACACACAAATACCCGACTACTACTGTACACACACTTACACTCCCCCCCCCCAAACACATTGATACCAACAAGGCTCTGATGCTACACACAAATACCTTGATACTACTACTACTGTTACTTTCTCTCTCTCTCTCTCTCTCTCTCTCTCTCTCTCTCTCTCACACACACACACACACACACACACACACACACACATACACACACATACACATACCCTGATACCAACATACTCATACTCTGATACTGTCACCCACCCACCACACACAAATGCCATGATACTTCACACACACACACACACACACACACACACACACACACACCTACATATATACACATACACTCTGATATCACCCTCATTCATACATGTTCTGATCACACACACACACACACACACACACCCATACACACACACACATGCCCTGATGCCTCCCCCCCCCACACACACACCCTGATACCACCCACTCATAATAACAAGAGACCCATTCTTCTTACTCCAGTTTAGGGTCTTTTTTCCCCCCTCTCTTAACATTCTCCTCCTGAAAAATAAAAATGAGAAGTGGGGCAAAATCCCAAGACTCCCTAAAGAATTTAGCTGCTCAATTTATGATCTACCACTGTTCCCATTACAAACAAGTTTCATATGCACCATGCAAGCAAATGCACCCTAAGATCCCAGGGGGAAACCGGTGCTCACAGGAGAAGCTGATGGGATCTCAGCTGCAGGGCAGCCGAGCCAGGCTTGGCGTGTTTATTGCAGAATCTGCGGGCTCTGAGACCTGCATTCATTCCGGAAAGTGGACACGGGTCTTCCTTTTTCATGTAGCCTGGCTCATTTTCAGCAGAGGTCAAGTTCAAATGCTTCCTACAGCCTGGACAACGGCTGGGCCTTGAAGAACGCCAGGTGGTTCTGATTAGGTCTCCTCCAGCGGAGAACCCAATCAATTCCAAGGTCGAAGTTCCTGTCCCTGCCTTCCAGGCCCAAGTTCCAATACGGATGGAATGCAACTGCCCTGGTTGGGAAGCAAAATCTTGATTTCTTCTTTCCACTGACCCTTTCCCAACAAGAAAGGGAAAAGGGAAAAAGGAGACAGAGGGGGGGGGAGAAAAGAAAGGAAAAGAAAGAAAAGAAAGGAAAGGAAAGGAAAGGAAAGGAACGGAAAGGAAAAGAAAAGAAAAGAAAAGAAAAGAAAAGAAAGAAAAGAAAAGAAAAGAAAAGAAAAGAAAAGAAAAGAAAAGAAAAGAAAAGAAAAGAAAAGAAAAGAAAAGAAAAGACTGTCTTAAAAATGAGGCCCCAGAGATTAGTTTGGACATCGCCACCGTCTGTAAATCAGCATTTTAATGAGTTAAGTGCACATGAATCAGAAACACAAGGGTCACATTTCCTCTCAAATACTTGAGGGTGGGGGTGTACAACGCACTCCAAATTTGGCCTAATCCAAAATCAGGAAGCAGGCCAGACCCTTGTCAAGCCTCCCCTGTCCTGATGTTTGGCTCAGCAACCAGGAATGGACCCCTCACAGCCCTTAACCCTGCAGTCCTACAGCAGAAGGTGCACATGATAATCCCCCCCCCCCCAGCAGCCCAATTCAATCCACAGAAAGGATGCCAGCGGCCAGGCAAAGCGAGAAAAGCAAAATAAAAAAATGAGGACAATGGAACGGTCTGACGTGGACATTTCCGTAGGAAACCCGGCAATTACGGGAGAAACAGGTGACAGTGGCCATTTCAGGGTAGCAGAGAGTTAAAAGCCAGAGCAGATTTTTCTCTGGGGAAAAGAAGGGTGGGAGGTTCTGGAGGCAGGGCTGTGGCCTATCTCTAAGCCCAAGGGTGACTGTGTGTGTTCTTCTTACCTTGATTTAGAAGCTGAACCCACCCCCTTTGGCCAAGTCTAACTTCTCTTGCACAAATTCCTTGGTATCCATCAGGAGGGGAGGATTAGACATCAGACGAGGGACCACACCTCCTCGGGACCCAACGGGCAGGTCAGCCTGAAGACCCCAGAAATGAGCAGGTTGGGAGAGAAGTGCCCCCAGGGCAGAACTCTGTCCCCCAACTCAGGCCAAAAAAAGAGTCCCAGTAAAGAAGATCTAGGACGAGTTGGAGGTTCCGGCCAGGAGCCAGACTGTCTACAGCACACCAGCCGCCCTTTCCCTTCCTGAAGTCCTGGCACAGCCAAACTAATGCTAGTTCCTCACCTGGGAAGGCGCGTTCTTTCCTTCCAATTAGCTAATGAAAACAAACATGGGTGTCTTGTCCTGAAGAACATGAGACCTGACTATCAGTCAGTCTCCATCGGAGAATGTCCTCCTCACCGCTATCCAGCTCCCTGGTCGTTAATAACTTCTGTCACTGTAGAGAGAAGGTGACCCAAGAGACTCCTGGGAGGCTGAAGAACACTTGTACTTCAGAGGTGGCCAAGATGAATGACAGTTTCTTGGGTGATGCTTAGTTTTTCTCTCTAGCCAACAACCGGCCACCTTTTCCTCCTCTTCTACCTCTTCTTCCTCTTCCTCCTCAGGAGCCTTGGCATCTCCCCTAAGCCTGACCTAAGTCAAAGGCTGATTTGCTACAGCTGTAGCCATTGAGTATCTTGGACCGGTAGTTGCTAAACCAGGTTCCCAGGAGCCTCAGGTACCAGCCCTGGGGGGGGGGGGGTGGAGGGGAATGTCATACGACAGCATAAAACAGCCCCTTGCGTTTCTGCGTGCAATTCTCCCTTCATTCATTCAGACTACGAATTTATTATCCAGGCAAAGAAGAAAACTACTCGCATCTGTATAGTATCTTCAGAGACTGAAGCGGCAAAGTGGAAACCGAGACCCTTAAGCTATCTTCCCCCTCTCTCGCCATCTTTCCCCAAGTCCGAGTCTTAGTGGGCGTTATCAAAAAGTGCAGCGGAGACGCAAATGTCTCTGTGAGATGCCCCTGCCCTTTCTGTCTTGGGGAAGAAGAGCTGGAATGCGGGGCTTTACATTTGGATTCTTGTCTGTACGCCCTGATACCCCCCCGGGGGGGGGGTCCTCGGAGAAGATCTGACCCTGGGTTCAGCTGGCACTCAAACAGGCATCCTGAAGGACCGCAGACACGAAAGGCCCTGACGCAGGCGTTTGCAAGGATGAAGGCAGAAAACTTTCCCCAGAGCTCCCCCACCCCCACCCCCACCCCCACCCCCCAGGACCAGGCCATGTGAATTGTGGTCCTTTCCCAGCACCCAGACTGGCTCATTTTGGTGGTCAGGTGATGGGAAGGTCATCCTAATTAAAAGCACCTGGTGGTGGGGCGGGCCGACTGTTTAAAACTGCTGGCTCCTCTCTCGGTCTTCCCACCTCCTTTCTCTCCTTAAACACACACATGCAACGCTCCCTCCCTCTATTTAAGCAAACAACTCTCTCCCGTGATTAAGTGCAGCCCCTTCTTATCTAAATACTACACAGATGTATGAAGACATGGGAGCTTTCTGCTCCTAGACAGAGCTCGCTCTGAGACCCAGCCTCTCCAAACTGACACAGAGCAGCCTTCTATGGCCTCCGCTGACAGAAAGCCTAATGCCTGCGACCTAGTAAATCACCTGTGCTTGGCACGCTGTCCTCCATTTGTCAGATGGGATCCCCCCCTCCCCCAAAGACTTCAGTCGCCCTCCCCATCTGGGCTCGCCCCACTACAAGGGCTTGAAGCTGCCCAGATGGGAGCAAATGGAACACAAAAAGTCCCACCTCTGTGGGCAACTTCCTGTATTACTTCAGCTGTCCAGATAACACCTTCAGGTGGTTAACTCCAACAGCCACTGGAGTGAGAACCAGGATTGGTTAGGAGGACAGCCTGAAATGTTAATAGAGTGACAAGAAGGGGGGGTTGGGGGAGGGGGGACAAAAGATGGGATCTTTGACTGTCCCAGGAATTAGAAGAGTCTACCCCAAAGGGATGGCACTCTAGGGCTGAGAACATAGACAAGAGTGGAGAGCTTGCCTCCCATATGCAAGGCCTTGGGTCTGGCTCCCAACACTGGGGGTGGGGGTGGGGGTGGGGGTGGGGGTGAATGAAGATTAGCCCCAGCTAATCTGGGTTTATAATCAGCTGATTTTGTTCACAATTCCAAGTCCTGGTCATATCTTGAGTTCTGAGAGGGTCCATCATGAGTATTCCCAACAATGAGGATTGTTCCAACAGGTACAAGGACACTTTGGATCCCCCGAGAGCATCCTTGCCCAAGGAGTGCTCTGCAGACCCCCCCCTCCCATCACCCTTAGAGGTGCGAGACCCTCAGAAACAGATTCCCATCTCAGCTCTGCAGAGCCTCTTTCTGCACTTGTCCTACCTGGCTTGTGCTTAGTCAGTCTTAGAAGCACTCTTCAAAGAGCTGGATGTACCGCACTGTAAAGGAAACACCAAAGGCCCATCCCCTTCCTCTGAGCCACGTTCATTAACATCATAGTCACCCACAGCACTCGCAGGAGGCCTGGCAGCAACGTCTACTTGTAGCAGATAACTACCTGCCTCTCCTTTCCCAAGCCACGTGGGTGCTGCTATTAGGAGGTTTTGGCAAAGATTCAGCAAGCCAGGGTCTTAAAACTCGAACCAACTGTAATGTGCCCAGGAGAAATAACTACATCATGAAGACTCTGACCCAGTGAATAGTTCAATCCATTGATGAATTAAAGTTTTGAAAACTGTTAGGAGGGGAACTGCAAAGGGTGAGATCTGGGCTGGAGGAAATAGATCCTGGAGCCGGTGCCCTCACAGGCTGCATCTTTATTATCCTGATCCCTTCATATTATGACTCTTATGTTTACTGCATGTCATGGGCATCTGCCCCAATGAAGAGAAGGCAAGCTAACATACGAGACCCCATTACTATCCTTCCTAATCAATATTTCTGGGGGGAAGTCAGAAACTAGATACGGGCATGCCATTTCCATGAACACTACGTGCCAACAATAAAACATGTTCCCCTTCGCTCTTGTGATCTTCACCGGATGATTGACCTGTCGTTCTTCCTCAGAAGCAAATATGGATTTGTTGGCATGTCTGGATCCCCTGTGGAAAGATGGTGAAGCCAACCCAACTCGGACCCATCTCTTGCTGCCCTTTGATAGGGGGTCTAGATAGCTCCTTGAAGAGCGATGTGTGCTACCGCAGGGTGAGGACAAGCAAGCTAGAAGCCCAACATGCCTAAGCAAGCCCACGAACTCATGACCCTGGGGATCCCGAATTCCCCAGCACCCCACAAAACTGAAGTGCATTTCTTCATACCCGTCTTCACGGTTGTGCTAATATGTTAGAAAGAGAACAATTTGAAGCATCATGACATGGTATGGGTCATGGCAGTTTGGCTTCTGTAGGGGTGGTGCCAAGCCTAAAGGAAATTCTCCCTTTAAACCACAGAAGTGCCAAATATTCTACTTGGCCACCATGCACTTCACCAGAGGAGAGTATGTGGAAAATCCTTGCCTTTAAAAAAGAAAATGGTGGTGGTGTGCCTGGATGAAGCTTTGATGTCTTGGGCACATTTGGAGAAAAACAGCTAGTTGTTCTGGTGTGGAAGTGCTTTTTGAGCAGAGGGCACCATCCAATCGAGCTATCCCTACAATGGAAGAGGCCCGATGCCAAAATAAACAGCCTGGGATCAGCAAAATGTGTCACTCTGGGTACAAAAGCGGGCCCAGCAGAGAACCCAGCCCATAGGGCCAGGATGCCAGGACTGTGGGTTCTAATTCCAGCTGCACCCAAGACCCAAGGTGTTCTTGGAAGTCCCGGCCATGACGCACCATATTCTTCATCTGCACAGTCCCAAGTGGGACCACAGCACCAAACACAAGCCGTTTCTTAAGTTCTTGCTGGTAATTTGAACGTGAACTCTAAAATGGACCGGTTGAGAGGGGGCATCGGAAACTTTGGCAGAACTGAGACCCAGACAGACAGACAGACAGACACCAGGCTTATACAGAGATGGTTAGTGGGGAAGGAGGGCAGGGAATGCCCATGGTCCTTCCCAGCTCTTCCACCCTGTCCCACCCAGCGAGTACCAGAAAACACCATTAAACCAACTCAAGGGAGTGGGAGAGCGTGGGGCGTGGAGGACAGGGCGTTGGGTCAATCACAACTCACGCTGTTATTGATTGAGTGATTTTAGTGAAGTGAATACATGGCGGGGGGAAGCATGAAAACAAAACACATCTGGGAATTACTATTAACATACGTGATAACATCAAAACATCTGGTCAACTGTAGTTAAGAAACAACACGAACGAAATGGAATGTAAAACATCTTCACAGTATTTGAAGCTTTTTTATAAAAAAGGCTTAGGCTATAAAGTGGAGTCGTCACGGGGGGACCAAGGGCCAACAGGAATTCCGTCTATGTGCTTAGGGCCTGCAGTGCCAGGTCAGAGCA
Organism: Apodemus agrarius; assembly: GCA_964023405.1. Taxonomy (NCBI): domain Eukaryota; kingdom Metazoa; phylum Chordata; class Mammalia; order Rodentia; family Muridae; genus Apodemus; species Apodemus agrarius. The sequence continues at coordinate 16,693,767 of OZ030023.1, read as the reverse complement.
GCCAGCGTGCCGTCCATGGTGGAGACGTGGCCTCGGGGCAGCTTCAGCAGCACAGCCTGAACCACTTCCGGCTTCGAAGGTACAACAGAGCATCCGGTTACGGTTACTCGGAGGCTAACAAGCAAAACAGGTTCTAGCTTTGGGCAATGAGATCTCTGTAATTTACACATTTATAGGAAGCCTCGAGCTGGGCTTTAGACTCTGCCCCGGGGAGGACCTAGTGCTAACCCAACCAACTGTATAAGGATACAGAACGTTTGAAAAGTAAAATATTCTCACAATTCTTGCCCCTCGAGTCTATTTTCTAAGATAACTACTGAGAGCTTCCAAATGTTTGGTGGGCTTAGCTTTCCCTGACTTTCTGGAATGACGGTTTTAAAGCTTTCCAAATCTGACCCTTACACTGGCAACGCTGGTCAGAGCGCACTGGACATCTTCCAGGGGATGCCAGGGACAAAGCCAATGAGTCTGCACATTGGTTTGTTATACCTTCTGTTGAAAGGGGCAAAGGCTGCTGACCATGCAGCTTTGGGCCCCTAAATAGCCTCCCCTTTTGTCTGGAACTGCTGATGTAGTATAGACACGGGTTCACAATGGAACTCTAAAGCCGGGGATTCTGAAGGGGGGGCGGAGACAGCCTCTGTAGTTCACACAATCAGTGATCAGTTAGTCGATCGTGAACCCTTTCTGAGAAGGTTGCCTCCTACCTGACGATTCCTAATCTGGAGCTGCCCAACACAGTCTCTCACTTTTAGTCTGTGAAACTGCTAACATCCCCAGAAAAAAAAATCATGTAGGCAGTCCTCTGCCCCTCGGAGAGGGCCCTGCCGCCATGATACACTCTACCAAAATGAGCAGACCCTGACCAAGCACTGAACTAGTGGCTCGAGGCCCAGATCGACACACTCATGGCATTTTGCTTTCCAGCTGGACAATGAGAAGGTAGACTATTTCTAATTCCTAATGCACATACACATTTTTAAACCATCCACAATTATAGGCAAATCATTTAAGGTTCCTAATAACGTTATGATTAAGGTTGGAAGAATTCTTAAAAGTGTTAAGATAGGATTACTAAACATGAAGTCAATTAGGTCACTACCCCACTCAGGTCGGTAGCTAGGTTGACTTTCAGGCTGGAGTCTTTCGGAAGTAACCAGAATTTCCCTGTTTCTGTGTCAATCCAAGGCCACTAGTTGGGTCCTCACAATCAACGCTGCCTCGGGATTGAGTATGCCAAAGGGACAGCCACTGTGACCAGTGAGATGTCGGGGGAAGTGGATAATCAGACTTTGGTGGAAGAAATTAACGTCGTTTTGTTTTGTTTTTTAAAGAACTACTCGGACAACAGGAGTAAGGTTGTCTAAGAGAACTGGAATATTTACATCACTTATTAAGCATACCAACTTTGAGCAATACCTTTGGGCACTTGGGAAAACTGCAGGCGGTTAGTTAGCCTTTGAAACCATCTCCTTGGGTAGGGCACTTAGGCTCCAAAGAACGTGACTGGCGAAATACAAAAGTAAAGGTGGAGGGCTCAGGCAGGCAGCGATTTTAGATTTGTCTGACTTACAGGCAATCATGTTTGAGGAAAAGGGCTCTCCTTGCAGAAAAGCAGAGTCTGGGCAGCGCTGTGGATATGGTCTCCTTCCACAGCCAGCTATGCTGATTCCGGGACAGCCAGGCACAGCCATGATGCCACGCCCATCTCCGCCACGGCACATGCGCAGAGTTGCCTTTCACAGCACATGCGTAGACAGTGTGCTTATTAAGAGGGCAGCCTAGGGCAGTCAGCGACATTAGTCTTTGAAATGCTTAGTGTGGACTTTTATCCAAGCCTTGGAGGGTTTGTGGGCTTTTATCCCCGTTTATGTTGCTGTTCTTTTTTGAAATGTGACAAACAGAATGTGAGGCCGTTCGTTCACACAGGATCCCCAATCGCCCTGACTCATGACCGGCTTGACATTCTACGTTTGTTAATTTCTTCCACTATAATTTTTGGAAACTAGTAACGATTGGCTTCTCAGCCTGAAATGCCTCATGTCTCTTCATGCCCACGTATCTCCTCATATAAACGCAGTGATCCCTGTTGTATCCCGATGGACTGGTAGAAATGTCCATCTGAGACCTACAGTTTCCTATCAAAGATGGCTGGTTTAAAAGCTGAGGGGGCAGATCCAGCCAGATAAGGTTATCTATCCCGTTCTGTACTGGGATACCTTGGCTACTTTCAGAATTGTGTGTGTGTGTGTGTGTGTGTGTGTGTGTGTGTGTGTGTGTTTGGGAGGTGGCGATGATGATCTATCTAAGACAGAAAGTGGGGAATTAACTACCAAACTGAAAGCAACCTGTCTTAGCAATGATCACAATCTTCTACCTGTAAAGGCTTAGACTTCACAAGTAATTGGTAATGATGTCCAGACCAACGTCGAACTGAGTCAGCTGTCCTCCTGCATTTTTTTTACAATCTGTTTTGTTTGTTCGTTTGCTTGTTTGTTTGTTTGTTTGTTTTCCAAACCGGCAAACATTTCCTGTTTTGTGCCCGAGGCTCAGTGAAAGGAATCTGCCTCTCTTTCTGCACGGGTGCCTGCTGGCCCTGCTGCAGCCCTTAAAAAAAGCCTTCCTAATCTAAAGAGCCATGGCCTTAGCTGGATGTGGCTATGGAGGGAAGGGAGAGGGATCGCTGTAGGAACAGAGCCAGGTGCGATGCAAAAGCCACAACTGTAATGGGTTGAGAGCAAATGTGAACCCCAAGGACTAGGGTCATCCTCGCGCCCCCACCCTCACCCCAAGCCACGCTCCCTCCCCAGTCCGTGCTCCCCCCTCCATCACTTAAAAACAGACTGGAAGGTGGGACACTCGTGGTTTTTCATTCTCTTGATGAAGTTTTTGAATTCCTTGTTTTTCTTGTCCCACTTGTGAATGGACGTCAGCAGGTACTGGCTCTTCACCTTGCGGCCCATGATGAGAAAGCTGTGGCTGAGGTTGTCCAGCTGGTGGCAGGGACAGTCGGCGCCATTCTTCAGGAAGAGCACGAGCCTCTTCAGCTCCTTCTTCTTGATGGGCCCCAGCTTCAGGGGTTTCTTCTTCTTGGGGACAATCTTCTTGTCTCCGTTTTCCTTCTTCACTTCTTTGATTTTCATCCTCAGTGCTAGGACGAGGGAGGGAGGCAGAGAAGGGGGGGGAGGCAAGGAAGAGACCCAGTTAGAACAAAGAACATTTAACCTGGTCCTAAGTAAAAGGGAAACAGTGTATCTCAGTCACCCAGTGTGCTACTGAGCTGCAAGCACCCCCAGGGATCCCTGCGGGGCACCAGGATGTTAAGTGGGATGATTCAGAATCAGAAAGCTGAATAGTCATGTATTCTGTCTCCTGCAAAGTATAGATGGGGAAGGGGGAACGCGCTTGCACACATGTGCGCATGCGTGGTGGGAGAGTGGACGGTAGTTTGTGATGAGGGAAAGGAGAAATAGTAAGGGAAGGGGGAGAATATGAGAGAACAAGGGAAGAGATAACTAGCAAAGTACGATACACATGCATGAAAATATCCTAAGGAAGCCCGTTCTTTCATATGCTAAAGCAATATAAAAAGAAGAGAGGGCACATGACTCATCTTAATCTACATAGTCTAATGTTATTAGTCTTGTTTAAAGAATTGTTTAAAGAAAAACATTTAAAGAAAAACATTATTCTAAATTTTTCAGAAGAAAGTTAGTGACTTGGGTTTTATTTATTTTATTTTTTGATTTTTCGAGACATGGCTTCTTTGGGTAGCCTTGGCTGTCCTGGAACTTGCTCGGTAGACCAGGCTAGCCTCAAATTCACAGAGATCCTCTTGCCTCTGTCTCCTGAGTGCTGGGATCAAGGGCATATGCCACCACTACCTGGTGTTTTCATAACATCCAAAACAAGGCAGACAGAATCTGCGTGCATACTCAGCAAGGGAGATTCGGAGAACAGTTCAAACCAGATTGTTGGGCACTCGACATCAGTGTCCAACTTTAGCAAAGACAGAGTCAGAATTCCTCTAACTGTATGTTCAGGAAAGTCTGATGGCAGGTGCTGCCCACTGATAATCAATAAGCCACAGACCTGGTACCACTGAGGTCTTGTTTACCTGAAGAACCCATGCAGAATTGAGCTCTGCTCGGACTCCCTGGCAGCCCACAGTTCTAGGACACATCCAGGGGAGGAACGCTTGTCATCTAGTCTGGAATAAGAGATCTCTGTGTTCTCAGAACAGGAGAGAGGGAAAGCCCGGCCATCCGCCCTCCCTCCTCTCCACCTTGTCTCCTCGGATTCTGTGTGACTTGTCTATAGGGGGTATGGGACACAGGGCGCTACTGTATGCTAGGCATGCACGCTACCACTGGACCTCCCTTAGCTCTGAAGATTATCTAACCTAGGCACAGCTCCTGTCGTGGTGTCCATACAGAGCCCAGTGATTAAAGCACACACTGTTGTACTCCATTAGAACTAGCCAACACTAGATATTAGAAATTGGGAAGCATCTTCCAGTATCAGGTACCAGATAATCTGTACATCCTCTGAATTCTTTTGAGTTAACAGTTACTGAGCCCCCCTACCATTTTTTTTAACAGCTCAAGACTTCCACTGCATTCCATAAAGAAAGCCTTGTTTTTGAACCACGACATGCTCTGTAGCTAATGATTCTGAATGTGTGAGGTCAACCTGTAAAGACGCTTGAGTATTTTTTTTTTAATTTCTCTAATGGTTTATAGCAACTCCACGAAGAAAGGACAATTACGTTCCCCGTATAAAGAGATGAGAAAACTGATATCCGACTAGTGGTCTGGCTTGCTCATTTGTTAATTTTAAATTCCAACCTATGTGTATTAATCAGCTGTCCATTATGCCAACAAATCATCTGAACTAAATCAACTCTTGAGAAGGAAGAAAGGTCCATTTCGGTGGAGTTCCAGTTTTCAACCCATCACTCTTGTCCCATGGGCCTGTGGAAAGACAGCACATCACAGAAAAGCCACATGACCAGGAAAGGGCAACTGGCCACAGGACAGCTAGAAAGCCAAACAAAAGCAAAACAAACAAAAAAAAACCCCAGGTGCCCTAAGACAGGCCAACAATAGCTCATTTCTCTAGGCCCCACCTTCTGAATGTTCTACCAGCTCCCAGAGTGCCACAGGCTGGGAGCGGAGACTGCAGCACACAGAGGCCTCAGGGGGCTATAACCCAACCACAGCGCCATTGCTAACTGCACACTTCCAGTCACGGGGCTGTGCTTGCTGCCTCCGTGGCTATGGAATCCTTTAGAATGAACCCGAAACTTAGAGTACTCATTAATTGGATCAAGAAAATAATGGATTCAGGAGGGTTCCCAAATGGCACAAGAGGCCTTCTGGCTGAAAAAGAGACCATGCGAGTAGAGAATTTTTACTACTGATTGTTCTGTTGGTTACAAGGCCAAACCTTGGCTGCTTTACAAGTACAAAAGGAAGGGAAAAGAGTCTTGAGAGTCAATCTTCAATGACGAATATCCAAAACCGCCCCCTATTGCTTTCTCTTCCTGATGAACAGCCATCCAGATCTTGAAGCCTGCTTAAGTCCCTTATAATACCTCAGGCCTGAGAAATGCCTCCTGCCAAGGCCAGCGGGAAGGTCACAGTGGACCCTTGTGAGCAGACTGTTGGCCACCTATCTCTTCTGGAGTTCTCAGCACTCGGTAAGGTAAGCCACAGCTTCCCAATGAACTCAAAGTATGAACACTCCCAAGCCCAGGTCACTGCCCACTGCTTTTGCTTTGCTCGCATCTCACGCCCTGTGATGAATGGAACAACTGGGAGCCAGCAGCTGGGTATGCGAGGAATACACAGGAGAGGCCATCCCTCCAAGGCCTGCCTGCCTCATCCTAGACAGGCCCAAACTGGCCCACAACTTACCTGAACTCCCACTGTTGGCTTTACAGACCTTGGACCTCAGAGTTCACTTGGGGGGGGGGGCGGAATTCACTTGTTCCAGTGCAAAACTTGCTGAATGGGAAAAGTTCTTGGAGGGGTTGAGTGATGAGACCAGCCAGAACAGACTCACCACCTGAGCCAAAGCCAAGCCAATCTCATCTCTGCCCACTTCTGCCAAATAGAGCCATTGGGAATGGAAAAAAAAAAAAAAAACCAAAACACCCAACAACAACATTTCCTACTGTTTACATCCTAGTGCCTTTTTAAGACCTATGAGTTAAATGCTTAGTCCTTAGCAGTGCTGTCAGAAAGTAGTGGAATGTTCTTTGGGGTGGATGAGAGGTCTTTAGGTCATTGATGTGTTGAGAGGCGACTGTAGGAGCCCCTCCCTATACCTTCCAACAGTCTTTGGGACTCTCTGGCCATGAAGTAAGTGGCTTTAGACCGAGGTGTGTTGTAGCCATAATGCATTGCCTCAAATAAAGCGGCAGGCCAAGTGATCGGGCACTGGCCTCCAAACTGCTCAGCAAAGGCCTCTCCCTCTCTAAGTTGGTTCCGGGAGCTAGTTGCTGTATCAGAAAACTAACCCACTACTTCTGAAAGGAAGGCTGCAAAGAATGACTCAGCAGCAAGGCAGGAAGAACAATGCCAGCCCTTCACAGGGCATTGCCAGCCCAGGTAGTTAGATGACACCCATGCCCAGTGTGTAGAACCAATCTACACTTTACATCACCAAGAGAGACTCCCGCTCATACCAGCGAAGAGCAGGGGACCTTCTTTTTCTGCAGTGAAATGTGCCATCATTTACTGAATACCCAGCATGCATTGTGCTCTCATGAACACAGACAAGTTGTTCTATCTACTACAATGGTTGTTAACCTGTGGGTTGAGACTCCCATGCTCTCTCTCTCTCTCTCTCTCTCTCTCTCTCTCTCTCTCTCTCTCTCTCTGTGTGTGTGTGTGTGTGTGTGTGTGTGTGTGTGTGTGTGTGTGACATATCAGATATCCTGTATATTAGCTATGTATATCACAATTCATAACAGTACCAAAGTTACAGATATGATGCAGCAAGGAGATGATTTTATGGTCAGGGATCACCACAACGTGAACTGTTTAAAGGGTCCCCGCGTTAGGAGGGCTGAGGATGACTGCTCCCCTAGCACCTGCTTGCTAATCACAGTGGCAGTTGCGCAGCCATTTCGGGGTGTTTTATTATAATCAAGGAGGACACAGGTTACACAACGACAGCACAAGGCTGCAATCTGTAAGAGGAGCAATCAGGATTAGAACCCGCAGCCAAGCCCACAGACCCCGCGCCCTCTCTCACCAGCCATTACTAAGTTTAAAACGCTATTGCTCCAGTGGAAACTATTTCTTGATTGTGCTGCTTTTAATCACAACTTTAAAAAAAAAAAAAAGTTCCTTTGTCATGACCATGTAAAGGAATTTAGTTTACATAGGTGGGGGAGCAGTGGAGGGAGGGGGATTGATGGAAATATGGTACGCATTAGGCTCTCTAGATCTTGGCTGTTTGGCTCACTTTCTTTTTCAAGGTGGAGAAAGTAGAGAAGAAGGCACATATGGCCGGAATTGTTAACATCTTTCCCCCTTCCCAGGGTTGGCCTTCAGCATGAAGATTACCAGCAGGGTTTGATAGGCAATTACCCATCCAAAGTTAATTTCTTCTCATCACTAAATGCCTAGGCAAACTCCTCCTCCTCCACCACCACCACCACCACCACCACCACCACTACCACCACCACCACCACCACCACCACCACCACCACCATCACTACCACGCCACATCTGTGGCGTGAAGGCAGAAGTTGGTAAGGACCCAGAAGAGCCAGGACTTGATCAACACTGCTCTCCAGTCCCATCCATCATGCTTACTACCAGGGCTCTAGAAAAATTCACCCATGGGTGAGTTCACAGTACAAATGGTGATGGCCTTAAAGACGGCAGGGGAGCAGCTGCTACAGGACCCAATAGTGTGTGGACTTAAAGCCTGGCTGCCGATGCCTTGAGACTTGGCTTTCCTGGAGTTGCTGGCGTGGCTTAGGTCATTCCAGCACTCTGCTCACCTGCCCTGTTAGATAAACACTACATTGTAACCAACCATGGTGGGACTCCAGACCCCAGGCTCCTTAAAACAAAAGAAGGGAAAAACCTGCAAGTAAAATGATTCTTTTTTTTTCCTCCTTAGCAACAATTTAACATCCCCCAGGGTAAAGTATCACTCTTATCTACGCATTACTGCCAGCCAACAATTTAGACGCTCCGAAACTTTGAAAAACTCCAAACTTGAGGTTGCGATTTGTACTGTTTGAGTCTTTCTCAGAAATCTTAAAACAAACCATCTCTTCGGTCTGAGTGCATCTGAGCACATTTCAGTAGACCATGAAAGCGTCATTCCACTCTCAGTCACTCAAACCATGTTTTCTGCACACACATTACCCTTTCTCCACAGCCTCCCACAGAGCTCCGCCATATTTCTGAGGCCAAAAGGAGAATCAGAAAAGTCCTAACACTCATCTTATGCCTGCACTTCCTTCCAAATCATCTCTTGCCCTCGACCTCTTAGCCTCCTAAAGGTGTCTGTCCTTCTTCCTGCCACCAGATTCCAGCTGCAAGCATCTAGGAGGGGAGAGAAGAACCCAGGGAAGCAAGGGTGTGACTGAGGTGGAAAACACGCTCGGGGGTGCAACCGATTCCAGGTAACGGGTCCAGCGAAGGGTGAGGTACAGAGAACAAAAGAAAACGGAGAATCCCACAGAAGCCTCTTTGCTGGGGCGCGGGGACAAAGAGTTATGAGAGAAGTGTCAGAGGCGAAGATTAAAAAATGAGCAAAACAACCTAGGCAGCTGTTTCAAATGGAGGAGACACCTCCCATCCCATGCTCGGAAGAATGTGTCTAAAATCGGACTGCCTGGTGATACAGGTCACTGATGACCTGTGCGGGGCCAGGATCTGAGCTCGTGGAGGTTATTCCAGAGAGCCGACAGCCAAGGGCAAGGAGAGACCAAAGCATTCCCTGCAGACAGGCTCTGAATTCCTGGAATGTCTGAGAAGAGCAGCAACCTCTGAGGATCACCAGCCGAACGCACTAGATGAAATACACACAGCACTGCCTGCTCCCGAAGGGAACTGAAAATGTTTCAAACAAACAAACAAAAAACCTGCAGGAGCCGCAGAGATGGACGGTTCAGCGGTTAAGACCACTTGCTGCTCTTGCACAGGATCCGGCATCTGCATCGTGGCTCACAATGATTCATAACTACAATCCCAGGGGACCCAGCATCCCCTTGTGACCTCTGGGGGGTACCAGGCATGCACACAGTGCACATACATACATATATACAATACAGTGCACATACATACATATACAATATGCATAAAGTAAAATAAATAAACCTTAAAAAAATAAAAATAAACACATGCAAGAAAAGGGTAAAGACAATAAAAATGCATCAAGAGCATTCTGGATCCCAGAAAGCAAAAGAAGGTCAGACTTGGCTTGACAGAGAAGACAAGCTGAATCCAGCTGCTTACCGAGAGAGTTGCCTCATGCCCTTAAGAGCAAGCTGGTCCCCATAGCCAGGGCCACAGATGCTAATGGGCTGGGCTATATGGCACGGCTATGAATTCAAGGGGCTAATCTTACCACCTACCCCAGCAGCAGCCAAGAGGTTTATGCTAGAAGGCAGGCTTGCAACAGACAGAGGAATGGGGCGGAGTGCTAGAGCTGTCACAGTATTAGGGGAGAGACTGTGTGGTAAAAAAGTGGGACCCTCAAATCTTGGACCACAGAATTTCCAGACTGGCAGGATGGCTCAGCAGGTGAAGGTGCTTGCTGCCAAGTCTAATAACTTGAGTTCACTCCCAAGTCACAAAAAGAAAGAGTTCCCACGAGTTGTCCTCTGACCGCCACATGGACTCAAATAAGTAAATACATAAGGAATAAGATGTGATGAAAATGTTTAAACGATCGCTGATTTCCAAGACAGAGGGTTGAATGGCGTCTGTCTATGACTCTGCCCCTCTCTTTGAAACATCTAGTAGCTCCAGAGAACAGAGCATGCTTTGTTTTGCCTTGCGTCCTTAAAAGTCTCACCGAGAGCCACCAAACTGCAGACGTGCTTACTATACAAAGAACCGGACTCCAACCTTTTGAAACTCAAGTGTCCAAAGAATTGATGGGATTTTGAGGAAAGTCTAAATGTGAATGAGAGAGACCAAAATATAAAAAGAAAAAAGAGAAAAAAAAAGGATTTGAGAGATAATAAAGAGAATGTGGAAAAACATAAGCAATCCTTAAAACGTGATAATATTGCATACATTACTATATCATAAGAACAGAAAACTATTAAAGAAAAAGTTCTTAAAAACAGGACTGTGTTCAATATATGCGTTTTAAGACAGATTTAAAGACATTTCCTGAAATCATAAACAAAGTTATAGAGAGAGAGAGAGAGGAGACAGGAAAAAAAAAAGATAAAAATAGACTATCAAGCCAAGAGTCTTTACACCCGAATAAAGGGGATTACAGAAAACATAGCAAAGTGAGGAGCATCAAGGAAATAATACAAGTCAGTTTTTTCAGATGAAGAAACTCTCAGGTTACACAGTTCCCAGCTCAAAGAATCATGACATTTAGAAACATAAGGAATGAAGAAAAAAAAAAAGACATTTTTAAATACACAGCGAAGACTATATCCATCTAAGCCAAAGGATCCGGCATCAGGATGGTACTGGATTTTGCAACAGCAGCCCTAAGAGCTGTAGAACAATGAGGGAAAAGCCTTTAAAATCCCCGAAGATGATCCTGAGCCAAACCACCAGTCAGCGCTTGCCAATGGGGTGTAGACACCTCCAGACATTAAAGGGTTAAAAAGAGTAATCCCTATTCGTCTTTCAAGAGGAACCTATTTTCCTTTAATGAAGAAGTTAATGAAAAGAAGTGTAAGATTCGGGAGAACGAAGAGCTACCATATCAAGAAACCCAGAGAGAAGGCTTAAAGGGGCCTCTCTGGAACACTTGGCGCGGCCGTGTGGTTTGAGTCCTTCCAGACCGAGGCTAGAGCTCGGGAGACAGACTGATGTATAGTTCACAGGAAATAGGGAACAAAGAAAAGAAAACGAGGCGATTACTATCTCAAAGGAACACGGAGGGATAAAGGAAAGGAGACACAGCGGAGGCCCACTTTATTGCTAGGTTGCAAAAAAAGACCTACGTCACGCCAAGAAATTAAACTGCATCCACATTAAGCCAAGAGTGCTGTGTGGTTGCATTAGGGAAGAGGACGGAAGAGAGACTGTCTTCCACTTTAACTGCAGACACTGTCAATAAAGACTGTGAACAAGGAGACAAAGACACCAAACCCTGTAGGCCCTGCCTGGTACTCCGGACAGTCTGCTAACCACCTCCAGAAACTGTAGCAAAGGAAACCGATCACTTCTGGTTGGTGACCTCCTCGGGGTGGGAGGGCATGGGGGCGGGGAGGGAGGGCTGCACTTCCGCTCTGTTGATTTTTGCAACTGTATTTTGAAGCGCAAAATGCATACATGTTTAGGAGCGGATGGCCTCATGCAGGACAACGGGAATGAGTCACAAAACGTGAGCTGACGAAGGAAACGGAGACTATACATTTCTCATTTCAATGAAGCAGCTTTGTTTTCTGGTAGGGGCGCCTGGAATAAAATCTTTGCTTTTCAATCTGTTTCCTTTCTTTCTCTTTCTGCCACTACTAATGTGTCATCTTGTCTTTTAAGCGGCCAAGGAGAGGCTAGCCACACATCTTGTCCTCTCCATCATTCCCAGGTGAGAAAGCCATTAGATCAGAACTCAACATACTCCTGAGCAAGTCATGAACCCTCAGAGCCTGTCCACCCTGTCCTGGCCTCTGCCCAGAGCTTCAGGGGTTCCTGGAGCAAAAACGGATGGATGGGGACCACTGACCCGACCCCTGCACACACTCTTTGCAAGGGTAAGCTGGTTCCGGAAACTGACAACCTTGCTGCACCGTAGCCTTTTATCTGCAGAGATGGCTAACCATGGTTTAGGAAGATGGTTACAGATGGGCTCCCCCGGGGCCGCAGCCATATGACACCTTACACAGTTCCTACCGAGCTTCTGGGTGAAGCAGTGTGTTCTGACAGCAATGCTTCACTGAGCGGTGGAAACTGGAGGGACAGCTTTCTGCTTCCTCTTCTCAGTACATAAAACTCCCAAGGCCTGAGGCAAGAAACACCTTCCCCCGAACACAACTATGCGAGTGAGATTTGGTAAGAGGCTGGGCAAGGGCCTTCGGTGGTAAGAGCTGCAGGCACCTTCCAGAAGGCAGCAGAGGGCCTGGTCTACACAGAGAGCTGGCTTTGAGACACAGGGACCCAAATGTGTCCTACTAACAAAGCTTCCCAGTGGCAGCTTGACAGGGCTCAGGGTCCACTCCAGGACCCAGAGTGTAACATCAGACAGACAGGCAGGCAGGCAGGCAGGCAGGCAGGCAGGCAGACAGACAGACAGGCAGATAGACAGGCAGGCAGGCAAGCAGGCAGGCAGACAGACAGGTAAGATTGAAGAACCTGCTTACCTACAAAGAACAACAGGTATTGACATTTTTTCAGGTGACTCATTGGGAACCAGTTATATAATTGAAGTTGTCCTGTTTGCCGGATCTCCGAAAACTAGAATTTAGGGAGCTGACCATAGAAAAGAAGTTTACCCCCCTAAACACACACACACACACACACACACACACACACACACACACACACCAGCAGTTTCAGAATTAGCCATCCGGAAGGTCACTGCTAACCACCGGGCTCCACACTCCTCGGCTCCCTTAGGCTGCAGCAAACTGGGGCTCTCACCTGGAGACCGAAGTCGTGAATGCTGTGATTTTTTTTTTTAATCTCAGAAGCATGACTCTGGCACCAGGAATTTGACCCCCTGAATAGAACCAAGATGTTTGATGCTTTCTCCCCCACCCCCACCCCCAGAGCCAGCATAACCAACCCCCATCTCCCTACCACTCAGGAGGCAGAGCAGTTCCCCTTAAAGTCAATCATTAGGATTGACTGACTCTTGGCTCCAATCCAGGCAAACCTGCCAGAGTAAACAGCTGTTCCCACCGTGAGGCCAGCAAACCTCCAGTCCCTTCCACCCCACCGCCTGGTGTTCTCAGGAATGGCGAAGTCACAATGTCTCACAGCCTCTTGGAAGGAGAAAGATGCAGAGAATGGGATTCAGGGCCCAGGAACTGGATACGCCCTGAGCTCTCAGCAGTTGACTGCAAACACAGGTCTCAACCCTGAACATTAGAATCACTCAGAAGGCACCTTAAGGTGGAGACTTCTATGACACCCTCCCTCCTCTTCCCTGCCTCGTCCACCTCCTGCTTCCCCCACACACACACTTTTCCTCCCCCAGTTTCGGATTCAGCAGCCATGGGTTAGGACCCAATAATCCACACTCCTGATAAGTTCCAGAAAACTGCTGCTGCTGCTGCTGCAGCTGGGGAAACACCCAAGGGGGCTTGCAGGAAGGGTTGATTGCTAGCATCTAGCAGCATTAGCAGTCAGTGAAGTCCTTGGGACCTCGGCCCCTCGGCTGTGGTGCTCGAAAAGCCAGAAAACAAAGGCTGTTCTTGCAACAGACAGCACACTCTGGAAGAAAACGGGCCCACACCGAGTTAGCAGACCTCGGCGCTCCACCAGCAGCTTCTCGTATGAACACGTGTAAAAGCACTTCGCTTCTCTGGCTCTCCATAAGCACTTGCAGAATGGGGGGGTGGGGGGGTGTCGGGGAGACAGTCGGGTGTTCCAGGCCTGCAGCAGTTTGTCCTCCACTGTCTTGGAACTCCAGTACTGAATCCCAGGCCACCCAGGACGGAAAGACTCCAGAGAGCCCAGGTGGCCTTCACGGCTCAGAGTGCCCAGGGACACCGCCTGCATTTATCCCTATAACCCAACCTTACACTGACAAACAACAGCCCAAGACGATGACCTTAGTCCAAACTCAAGGGCAACCCCAGAGCAGGACCCGAGCGACACCCTCCGAGCATGGTGTCTAGCAGGCCTTCATGCCATCCCATTAAAAGATGGCAAGAGAGGGGCCCGGGACGGGTATTAGGCTGTTCTCTGAAGAAGCCAGGAGCCCAGTGCCCCCTGAGCAATGGTGGCCACAGACACGCTCCGACTTTCTTCCCTCCGTTCTCACACCGAGACACATGGAGGCGGCATGAGTGCTTTTCCTATTTAAGTAAAAATAAATAAATAAATAAATAAATAAATAAATAAAGCATTGATCTTTAGCAAACTCTCGGGCAGCCAGATCCAACCCTGCCTGGCCGCTATGGCCCTCAATGTCTGAAGCTTGGACAGACACAGCCAGCTTTGCAGGGTAAGGACCCTTGAGTATGTCTTACCTCCCCTCCTCCCCTCCGCAAGTTCGTGCAAACTCTGCCTGGCAACTACGGCGAAGGCTCGGCCACTAGCGTGGTCAGTGAAGCATTTCTTGGGAACAAAAATAAATGAAAGCACGGCCATGGCCCTGAAGCTCGCGGCCTCATCCGTGAGCCTGTAATTCTTTATGCAAATACATTCTTTCGCTCTTCTCTGTGTACTCCCCGGGGCCCCTAACTCCTGGAAGAAGACACTCAGAGCTGCAGATAGGCTTCTAGATAACGCACGTGGGAACAGGCATCTCATTTGTCCAGGTCCCAACCACACAATGAATGGCAGAGCTCAAGTTTGAACCCAGGATGTCAAGCTCACAAAACATACATGATATCCAGGATGCCCATGTCCTGGATAGCTTTCTCGTCCACGATAGAGTGCTGTTCTCCAGGTCTGGTGTCAGGACAGATCTCATTCAAATCTCACTGCCCGTTTTCCTTCCAAGGGCATTTTATTTATATATATATATAAATACACACACACACACACACACACACACATATATATATATACATACATATATTTACACACACACACACACACACACACACACACACACACATATATATATATATATATATATATATATATGTCAAAGGATTTAGAGGCTACAATCCCTCTTATTCAATGCTAACTTGTGCTAAGAAGACCAAGAACAATGATGATGGCCAAACCCTTCATTTTAACCATCATTAATTCTGTCCCCATACCCACACCCATTGCCTTGGTAACCTCCGTAGTAACACAGTTAAGTTTCAGGCTCATTCCCTCTCTACACCCTAATCCACCTACATTGGAACCTACTGTTTTCAGCCCTTCTAAGGGTTTGTGCTCGCATCGGGGAGATTCTGGCAGATAGCACTGATTCTGGCCCTCAGCCAATGCTTAGGGCCAATCTGAGCCCAGACTCTCAAAATACACCTTCCCATCCATCCACGAGACCATAGCTCTACAAAGTCCGTGAGGAGGAGCTTAATACAAAGTGCATAGAGCACACATGGGTCTCTTTCGCCCAGTCTAGAGGGCCACAGGGTATGTACACAGCTCCAGGCACATGGCAATGTATTCCCAAGAGAAATGCTGCTCTCTGTCTCCAAGGCAAAATTAGTGTTGACTTGATATGGGTTAAGTTGAAGCCAAGAGTATAAATGTAAACCAGAGTTGGCACCCGGCCTATCTCCAGGCCGGCCTCATCTCTATCCCCCAAGTTTATCAGGATGCTCCAGCTGTTTCTGAGCTGGCCTTCACCCAGGGTAGCAACGGATGTGAGCCGGGAACCAGTATCCTGGCCCCTGCCTTCCAGTCCTCTTAACCTCTCTTCTATCGGTACAAACAGCAGAGGAAAAAGTTCTAAGAACCCGAGGAAGCAGGTAGGCAAGGGCGCTGCTTAGTGTGGTTCTTGCCTTTTTCATGACACACAATCTTTCTCCCTTTTGGCCATGGAGAGTTCAACATTGCATTTACTGAGCTTCTGGACATCTTCCTTTGGCTATGATTAAAAGTAAGTTCCCTCAGGAACTGTCCTGCGAGACTGCTGGGCTGACGTCACGTCCTCTAGAGAGACCTCTATGCAATGGGAGCAAATATGATCAGGTCCTTTCCTGGGACCTGCCAGTCCCCTCTATTAAATAGAACTAGAGGTTTTGCGGGACACCCAGTAAAACCAGACTTGAAAAAAATATCTGACAGGCATATTGGCTTTGTGCAAGATGTATTGGGAGATGCCCAACTCTCTGAGCAGGACACAACAGAAAGAGGAGATGAGCGGATAAAAGACTCCCAGATGTGTACGCGTGCAGTGTGCCTGTGAGTGTTCACATGTGTAGACACATGTATGAGCATGTATATGTAGGTGCATGGGCAAGTGCATGTGGGTGTGAGAAGGTCTGAGGCTGGGTTACTCTCGACCTTATATACTAAGGGGAGGTCTCTCACTGAAGATACAGCCTGCTGGGGCAGGTGGGTCAGCTAACATTGCTAGCCAGTTTGCCCCCCGGGTTTCTCATCTCTGCGTCCCACACGCTAAGATTGCAGGCAGGCCGCCATGCTCACCCAGCCTTTGCATGAAGCTCTTCGGGATCTGAGTGCAGTCCTTGCACATACACAGCAACCACTTTATCCACAGGGCCATCGCCCCGGCCCCAACATTCATCTTTGCAGGAGTAAAAATAGAAGAAAATTACTTCCTTCGCTTTGCTGTCCCTTCTCAGTAGTTCAAGCATCCCACGGAACTAAAGCGGGCGCGTCCCTTCTGCTTAAACTAACAGCTCCCACCAACCCAACGCTATACAGCTGTCTCGGCTGAGCCAGAGTGCAGCGAGTCTGAGCACCTGGGCATCCGTCCATAAATAACCACATCCTCACTACCTGCTTGCAACTGAGTGTGTGAGCACTAAAGCAAACCAGCCTCAGGTCACCAAGAAGCGCGACTTACACTTAGACAAAGCACGTCTAGACAAAGACGTAAAAGCCACTGGAAAAAATCTGAGACTAAAGAGGACTCTAGTTTATCAGCCCCGCCTTGGAAGCAAGGCCTGATGGGAAGAAGGAACTGAGGCTCAGGGTCCAGTTCAGATGAGCTCTAATACAGACACTGTGGGACAAAACGCTGCCTTCCCGGAGGCGGTGACACCGCTGGACCACTCAACCCGACAATGCCCTTCTATAGCAACCAACCCCAGGAGCCATGGCTAACTGCACAGTAGAGAGGCCGTTCAAGATAAGAGAGCCTGGAAAAGATGGCGCACGAATCAATCACCACCCCGGAGGTCACAGGAGCCTTGGCAAGCTGTTGGGGAACTCAGGTGAACACAGAGGGGCATTCCCATGATGTGACTGAGTGTCACTGTCCCACTGTCTGCGAGGCAGGAACCTCTGGCCCAAGTCCTAAGGTCCAACCCCAAGAAGAAAGCCAAGTTCCTCACTAACTGGTCTCTCCTTCCACGAATCCCATAGGCGTCCCAAACTAACCGTGGCTTTAACGGTTGGCCTTGGGTCCTCTCTTCTACGAACTACCTCGTGCCACACGCTAACTGGATTGCTATTAGGGAGTCTGACCACAAGCTCCCTTGAAGGGAAAGACGCTGCTTCAAAGGCACTCGCGTGTGTTTTGGGAACGGCCTTTCTTCTTATTGTGCAGGGAGCGGAACCTAGGATTTTAGACATGTTAGGCATGTACTCCACAGGTGAACCGCACCTAGAACCCTTGCGTGTGTTTATGGAAGACAGGACACAGGCACAAATCCTTAAAGCAAAAGGAGATTTACGAGGCCATGTAACCGGACCTCATTTTACAAATCAGGAAACTACCCAGAGAGGCCATAGGGCCAGCACCACTTAAATGCAGATGGCTGCTATGGCTACCACCACCCCATTCCCCTTGGTCTCCACGCACCTCTCCCTCATTCCCCCCCTCTATATATCTAGGCTTGGAAGCCCCACAGGTTCTAGCCCCCTAAGCCCAAGCTACTCCCCCCACATATGGACAGCTCTATTCATAATCTAGTGCCAAAATAAAATGCCAACCCAGAAACTAAGGGCCACTCCGCACCTAAATTCACTCTCAAGTCATTTCCTGAAGGTGCAAAGCGGCTGCGGCACAGAGCGCCAGGCCAGCGGCCCCTCTGCCACCCTCTGCTCCCTGAGTGCAGACAGACTCAGAGAGCGCTATCTCCTCCCATCCCAGGACCGCCTAGCAGAGACAGCAAAGCCACAGCACACAGTTCCCTGGGCGCCCTTGTGGCTTCTCCAGCCCTCTCTTTTGACCAGCATTCCTGGCAATATAGAGACCGAGTCCAGACCGAACTAACTCCAGACCAGAGGCTGATGTCCTTCGTGGAGATTTTGCATGAGGGTGCCCTGATCTTCCAGGCTGAAAGACCTGGCGGGCCCCGGGGCCTGGCGGTTCTCGTTTTGAGGAATCTAGGTGGCCAGGGTGGGTCCACGGCAGCATCTCCTCATCATTTGACCACCGAGGAGTGGGGAAGGGGACACCGTGATGGGCCAAGGAGGGGAAAGCTTCCTCCAGCTCGCCTGTTCTTGCTTTGGAGCAATCATTGCAAACAAGAAAATGTGCCAGGAGATACATTAAGTCTGTAAGAAAAGAAGGTTCTAGGTAAATAGCTGTCAGTCAGGGCAAAAAAATAAAAAGCAAAACAATATATTGATTCTACTCCTTGCTCAACGGAGGGCAGCCTCACGCAAAGCCCTCCGTCCCTTTTCCCCACCACATCCTCAGCGAGGCAACTGAAAAGACAAACCAAAAAAAAAAAAAAGGCTTTTAAAAAATTACCAGGAAAACTGATACCAAGAGGGGCCCTGGGAGAGGAAAGCAGGAGCCAGGACCAGATATTCCGGCTTACAAGGAGATGATGGACTGACTGGAGGTGGGAAGAGGCCGCCTGGGGCCCGAGCTTCCCCGCGTGTCTGCTGGACCTCTTTGCTGGCAACTGGACAAACGGTTTCGGGATCTGGCTACGGACCCCCTGAGCTGTCTGGTGTCCATCTGCGACACTCGGGACTCCAGGTGCCTGCAAAGGCTCCTTTTGTTCAGCTAGCATTCACAGTTAGGTCTGTCTTGGGGAGCAGCGACTAGAGAGAACCAGGGTTTGGGCTGGGAGTCTCGACTGTTGGTAGGATCTATTCAACTCCTTAGTGAAAACCGTCGTGACGGTTTGAATGCGATGTCCCTCATTCAGTCATTCAGACGAAATTCATTAGCATAGGTGAAAGTCAACTGGTGCCCGGTTGGTGCCAGTTTGGAGATTAGGAGGCGTGGCCTTGCTGGCGGAAGTACGTCACTGGGGGCAGGGCTTTGAAGATTCCAAAGGCATTTTGAGTTTGCTTTCTCTGTTTACTGTATCTGGCTTGAAGGATGTGGTCTCAGCCACCTGCTGCCTCCTCGCTGCCACCATGGGCCCCCAGTAACTCTTCCTTTAGTGAGTTGTCTTGGTCACGGTGCTTTATCACAGCAAGAGAGAAGAAAGTCATCTTCCTCCCCCATGAGACCTAAAGCAGGTTCATCTGCCACCCTGCTTCCTCCGCCTTCCTGGAAGACACGGAGCAGGTGCTCCAAGAATCCTTCTGGGATAGGAAGGGCCAGAGGGGAGCGTGAGGTTGCCGCCTTCTGATTTCTGCCAAGCAGATCCTAGAGGTCACGGACTAGAGAGAGGGACCTTGCCTCTGGCTGCTTCCAGCAGTGGGGTGCACACTCCTTGACATGTCGCCTGTACCAAGACGGAGATCTCACCCACGAGATGCTTCAGTTTGCTCGAGGTAATAAATGCAGAGACTTTAACTGGCTCAAGTCAGTTACCCAATACCAATCTAGACTTAGCTCCAATAACCCCAAGATTTATGTCATTTTTCTGTCACACCTTATTTTATCTCTTAACGCTGAAACGTTCATATTTTGGGGTTGGGGCAGATGAGGAAACTGAGGCACGAACCGGGCGGTGGTGGCGCATGCCTGTAATCACAGGACTCTGGGAGGCAGAGGCAGGTGGATTTCTGAGTTCAAGGCCAGCCTGGTCTACAGAGTGAGTTCCAGGACAGCCAGGGCTACACAGAGAAACCCTGTCTCGGAAAAAAAAAAAAAGAAAGAAAGAAAGAAAGAAAGAAAGAAAAAAGAAACTGAGGCACGGACAACCTGGGCATTGGAATAGCCAAACACTGAATTCAGGCGTATTGACTTCAAACCCTACCAAACTTTTTCCAGCGTGCCCTTCATGAAATCCCTGTCAACTGCTGGAATCTGCTCAAAGGGAATCTTGCCCCCGGAATCAGCAAACACTAGAGCCTGCACCTGAGTGATCAGTGCCTGCCCCGCCCCGCCACCCACCCATCCCCCCAACCCCAGAACTTAGAAAGGGACCTCTGGCTTACAGGAAGACACCACACCAGAGAGGTCCCTCCAAAGCTCCTCCCCACCTCCCACCTCCAACCTAGGTCAGAGTAAGAAACAACAGCACACTCTCCTCAGCTTCTCCAGAAAGCAGTGGGGGACTGAGAAAGGGGCTGGGGGCAGGAGTGGAAACCATGCACTGGGAGGAGCCAGGCAGGCTGCAAGAGGCAGACAGCCACTAGCTTCCAAGCAACCTAGCCACACGGATTAGGCAGCTGTGCTGTCCACACTCACAAATGCACAAGGGACACAGGTGCTGAGCCTAGCTCATCAAAGACTGGGCTAGTGCATGGACACCTGCCCAGCAGACAAACCTGAGTGCCCAGAATATAAACACATCCATGCATCATGTGCACACACACACACACACACACACACACACGCATACACACACACACACACACACACACACATGCACACACACACACACACACACACACACACCCTACGTGCATCCCATCTTCATCCCTTATTATAGCTATGGCCTCTCCCACCCTCCTCCAGAGAAACCAAGCCACCTGAGCTGACCCAGTCCCTCCGCCATGGCCAGTCATTACCAGTCCAGCCTTTCCAAGGTAGCTCTAGAAGCTTTGTTCTCTGCCAGAATGACTCACAAGCTCAGGAGAGAAAGGACACAGCACTGTAACAGCTTCTAATGAAGCTGCTCTTGCTAAGAGCCAGCTCTTGTGTATGAGATGACTCAGGCCTGCCCGGGATGCCCAGCATAGAGCTCTTCCTGGACCCAACTGTAGCAGGTCAATCTTCCCTGAGCCCATGTTCCTGCTGGCGACACTACCCATGCCCTACAGACCAGTCATCTCTGTGGTTCTTTCTCCTTTACTGGAGAACGCTTCTTCCCTCCTTGAACAACCATGTCATGTGACTAACCAGGTGAGGTCTGTCTCACAATACACCGACTCAATCCCACAGTCCACAGTAAGTCTCCATCAAGGCACTTTCTTCCCCCAAAGCAGAGCTAACATAAAGAGAAACAGCGAGACAGGTACTATGACCAGAATCCAGGCATGATGGAGGACCCTCCGAGAGGGCTCAAAGCCTTGCCTCAAGCTGGCTCCAGGAGCAAGAGAGGTGTCCTGTCCTGTCCTGATGTGTCTACCCCTTACAAGATTCCACCTCACTTCCAAGTCTCGCCAGTGCCAATCTTGCCCAGTGCCTTCCGCCATTGTCCAAACAGGCCTCCCCAAGGCTTCTCAATCTTTACACAGATTAAAGGACAACATACAACGTAAAAGAATTCTCTCACTGCAACCTCTCCAACCTATACTCATTTACAAAGGTAAGAGCTGGCTTTTGGACAACAGAGCCTTCCCCTCCCTCACCGAGAATTTGACGGCCCTTGCTTTCAGAGCCCCTGGAGAAAGCAAAAGACCTGGACCTTTTCAACCAGAAGGGCTGGCTCTCGGGCTACCTGGCTGATGGGAAGGACCCCACCTCTTCCCACATCCTCCGGTGAGGCAACACGAACACCTCTATCTGCACCACCTAGGGTCTTTTGGAGGATGATTCCAAACTCAGCAGATCTGGAAAGATCTTTGAAAGAGATTCCGGACTCAGTGCAACCTGCACAGGTGCGGACTCCCTCGACGGATGCTTAGATGTGCAAAGAAACCCCACATACCCTGAGCCTCTATTTAAATGGAAACCCGTTAAGTGAGGAACCGGTTAAGGGATCTGAAAGGCAGCCTGTAGCAACACACCCGGCACTTGGAAGAGCCTCCTTGCACCTCTATATCTGGAGGGGAAGGGGGAGTCAGAGCTGCTCTCTGACAGGGAACCCCAGTGGGCCACTTGGAAGCTAGAGGCTTCCTGCGGAGTTTCAGCTAAGTGCTCTACCTCTCAAGACCTCATCCAGAGCTAAGAAGTTCCTGCTAGGTGTCCCTCCTTCCTTAGTACCTCCAAGCCTCACCTGGGTGGCATCTCCACTTGGGCCATGGCTAACATTCTTCACATATTTATCTGATTTTGCCTTTGCTACTCCAGCAAAAACTAGAATTTGTTGGGGTCCTAAAATCCCGTTCCTTGACCTTGACCCCTGACCCCAGGAACACCCTTCTTGATGTCTCTCCTGTTCTTAACTCTGATCCGTAGCTACAGAGATCCTCTGAGTTTCTCTAAACCCCATAGAAAACATTCAGGCCTGAAAGATGAAACGGCTAATCACTGATCAGAAGTGATGGAGACGCAGGGACCCTGGTGGCCTAGCTGCTCTCACCTGCCAGGGTCCTCTGCAATGTGTGGAGGCTAGAAATGGATCCCCATCATGAGGCTGGGAAATGGATCCCCATCATGAGGCTGGGACCGAAGTAAGCGCGGGGAAGGGCGCGTGTAGTCTGTGAGTCCGGAGGCTACACGTGACAGGCTGGTGATGCCTCGGGGGATGATGCCTCGAGGGATGGATCATGCTAGGTGGAAGTGGCTGTGTATGAGGGGATAAACGCACAGGCATCCGCCCACCCCACCACCCCCCATTCAGAGACGCCAAACATTGAGATTTCCTCCATCCAAACCACTTCCCAAAACTGAATGGATATCCAGCGGAAAACACTGTACGAATTAATTCCAAACATGCACGAAAAGACACCCCTGAGACAATCCCAAGAGGAAATATTGTGTGGAGGCGGCTGATGGGAAGATGGGGGGGATAGCAAGCGAAATCCCCTAATCCAGCCTGAGTGAGAAAGAATTCGGTTTCGGAAACCAGACTCATTTTTCACCAGGACCAAAGTACTCTCTTGGCACCTCTTCCGAGCTCAGAACATCCTTTCAGAATTTGTAAATAATTTCCCTTAATTCCTCCCCTGAAGAAAGTGATTCTTTATTCCCCTGAATGTAAATGCCTCTGACCTGAGAATCAGACCTAAGGAACAGCCTCGTCTCACTGGGTCTGTGGGACCAAGGCCATACTGCCGATATTGTGCACCTGAGCCTAGACCTTACCGACCTTACCCCCAAAATTCTCATTAAAGATGGTCGCTGTCCCTCAAGCCTCTTGAAGAAGAGGTCAGATGGAGCCTAAGCTAAAGGAAGGACTCACCCCACTTCTCAAACTGGCTCTTCCTAGCAGCCCCTTTCAAAGCCAGTGTGATCCCACGGCCCCAGCAGCTTAGACTGCCACCCAAGGGGACTTCCATCTCAGGCCCCCTGAATAAGCTATCAAGGACACCACAAATCCCCTGCCTGAAAGCAAGGGCCTCGCTCACTCCTGCCATGGGAACTCCGAGAGGTGGAAATAGGTTCCTGGGTGCAGGTCTTTGGAGTTACTTCGACCCTAGTTCCTTTCTCTCTTCTTCTTTGGTTCCTGTCTGCCGTGAAGTGTCTTCCTCTGCCCCACGGTTTCCCACCACCACGATGCTCTGCCCAAGTGCATGAAGCCAAGTAATCCCGGGCTAAACCCTGGGGTTACCAGGCAGAACAAACCTCTCCTTTTCCTCTGTGACATTGTTTCTCTCAGGCCTTTAGTCACCGCAAGCAAAGACTAGCTAATACAACTGTGTAAACAGTTCAGGCGATATCGGCCCTGGAGAGGACTCCCAGGTTTTCCTTCCAACCCCCCATTCGCTCACTCTGTCACTTCAGCACATCTTGGGCACCCGGCTTCTGTGCCCCAAGATCCCCAAGCAGACTCCTTAAAACCACCAGGGAGCAAAGGAAGAAACCCCAGTGTCTGCCTTGTTGGTTTTTTTTTTTCCCACTAGAATTCAAAACTCCGTAGAATACAGAACGTGTTTTCAACACGTACCCCCATGCACAGGCCCCAGCTTCCAAAGCATTCAATGCAACCACCCGCCCCCTACCCATTTGACTCAATAAATGCCTATTTCAAAGAAACCTAAGCCGGCTGCTTCTGGTTCATTTCCCTCAAAGGAGGCCATCCTGAGGCCTGCCCCTCCCAGAACCAGGAAGTCCCAAGTGCCAGCACTAAGTGGCACTCAGACCAGGGAAAGCCGATGTGACTGAGGCAGCTCCTACAGACAGCGAGACAAGCAGAGTCAGGTCTTCTCAGGCAGGCCAGAGTGACAGCGCTAGTGACAGGCAGGGCCCCTTACACGGCAAAGCCATAGTTCAAATATTTATCGTATGTGTCTGGCTTTCACACAGAATGTGCAACCTGCCAGTTACCACTGTTTACCTTGGTAGAAATTCACGGGAAATCTTAGTCTGAGCAGGCCCAGAGTTTATTTTACTGCCAGAGAAACAACTTTCTTTGATAAATCATCCGTGTGACAGTGTTCCTGAAAGACTAAACAAAGATCTCAAGCATAATCTACAGCCTTTGAGAAGCCTTGCAAAGCTAATGCGTGTTTAATTGGCTGCTCTAAGCAGGTTGGGGCAGGGCAAGGGTCTGACATTTCTTAGGCCATTTGTTCTCCTTTTTTTAAGGAAAAAAAAAATACAGATTGAAGCTTTTGGCTCGTTTCTGCAAAACTGGATGAAACCTACCAATATCTCAAGGGCCCTTTCTTCTGAATGTAGCCTATTTGTGGGGTTGAGTGGCACAGGGATCCGGTTTGAAAAGGAACCCCGGACTGGAATACTGCTTGAGAAAAAAAGGGGGAGGGAGAGGGAGGTGACCCAACACAAAAGGGGCTCTCAAATCTCTCTGAAACAGACCCCAATAAATTATGAGTGGAATATATTACGGATAAGATTTCTCAAAAGCACATTGACACAAAAGACAACTTCGGTGGGCGTGTCCTGGACCTGCAGTAGATTGGGTTATAATTGTCTGGCGGCTTCCAGTGGCATGACTGAAAGGTGTCATCTAATGCAAGCTCCTGGATCCCTCACTTCTAGAATAGAGAGGGTCTAAGGCTTGGGGGAGGGGCGGGGCTGCCTGTTCCTGTTTGGTTTGTTAACTGCAGCATCTTGGAGCAACACAGTCCCTCAAGTTTTCCAGACGACCTCATAAAAACCTTCCTGCCAACCAGAGATTCACCTAGATATTCCATTGTATTTCTTAATCTTTCAATTTGTTTTTTTGAAAAAAGTTTTCTCTTTTTGCCCAACAAGATGGTTTCATGAGAATTCTCCTCCCTAGACTGAGTTCCATCCTAAAATGGTTCTTTGCGTTAAGTGAACATTGCAATGGCTTCCATAGTCCAGGAAATGTTATTAATTAATCGACTTGATTAATTCAGTTCTCTGAACAACATAATGTTGTAATTAGCATTTGAGAAG
Organism: Apodemus agrarius; assembly: GCA_964023405.1. NCBI lineage: Eukaryota > Metazoa > Chordata > Mammalia > Rodentia > Muridae > Apodemus > Apodemus agrarius. Next base: position 16,668,270 of record OZ030023.1, on the reverse strand, counting down.
GGGGGAGGGGGGAGCCCAGGGAGGTTGAGAGCCTTCCTTGTGGTGGCCCAGCTTAAAAGGGTTAGATTTAACCCAAGTTTGTCTGGCTCAGTCAGCTTGGCCTCTCCACCAGGAAGAAAGCCAACAACGGTTGAGCACCTTCTCTGTGTAAGGCGCAGGGCATTTAAAGTACACTCCAAAGGTGCGCTCCGTCTCCCTGCCAAGGAGCTCCTCTACCATCTCTCTCGGCAGGCAAGGAGGCAATGGGGAGGGAACATGACCAGGAATACAGTGTAAGAATGAGAAGGGGGCCCGCCGGTGTCATCTAGCCTGCTACCCAGCTGTCAGGGATCCGGTCCAGGCCGTGCAGCCCTGGGCTCACGCCTTTCTCTTGCTTTTTAGTCTATAAACGGAGGGCCTGGAAATGGGTGGTCTTTGAGGTTTCACCCAACTCAGACTACCTTTCCAGTGACAGATTGGTACCAGTGAGCCACCCAGCACTCAAAGACATCATAAGCAGCTGGTCCCCTCCCTGTCCTCGTCTATCACTCGAGAGAAAGGCTTCGAAAGGGTGACATCTGAGGGCAAATCCTCCTTGGCCACCTTACCCAAGACTGTTATATATAATACCCATCATACAGTGAAAGGAGAGAGGACTTCAGACTTCGTAAGCTAGGCCAAATGCACAGATGAATGAACACTGCCCGGTCCATTTCCCTGAAGTGCTCAGAGTAGTCACATTCGTCAAGAAAGGGGGGCGGGGGGGGGGACTGCCAGGGGCCGAAGGGGGAAGGGAGTAATTATTGTTTAATGGGCGCAAAGTTTCAGTGCAGGTAATGAGAGCTCCAGAGACAGACCTGGTGATGTTCCCTCCCCAGCGTAGTCACTACACTGAACACTTAGAAAGCCCTGAAACGGTAAGGTTTCTGTTAGGCTCCCCATCGTAGCGAAAGGAAGAAACTCGGCAAGGGTTCAGAGTGCTCACGACCAACGAATCTCGGCCTTCAGAGGCAGGAACTTCTCTGAGACTTCTAGGTGGAGCTGGCCCCAGGGAATAACCATTCAGAACTAGATTTAACTCGAGAGTAGGCAACCGCCGGGTCCTAAAGGGCACATAACCTCAATCTGTAAGTCAAGCAAATGTAGACATACATCCCAGCATGGAGAGGGTAAAAGGTTCAAGAGAGAATTGAGTTTGGTTTAAAGAATAAAAAAAAAAAAATCCAGCAGAGGTGCTAGAACTCTAAAAGTCACCTCTTATTAACTCGGGAATAAGCCATGAAAACCCCACTCGCTAAAGACAGATCTATTTAAAAAAGGGGGGAAAAAAGGCAACACAATGAGCTTGAGCCCAGGTTACCCAGGCATCAGCTGCCATCTCACTAGGGGGAAACTGAGGCACGGAGACTTATAGAGGCTTGCTCAGAGTGGCAGGGGCCCACATACAGCAAAGAGCTACGCAAAGGCTGTCACTCTGCCTCAGAGGGTACAGCAGCCAGCCCTCTTCTGGCTTTCGCTGTTTTAAGGTGGCGACGGTGGTGACTGATGGACGCTCGGTGACATCAGCCTTGACATCTTCCTGCCAGCCAAGAATCAGTGGCAAAGGAAGTGTGCGCCTCGCTCGCTGGATGAGGACATGGATTCTTTACAGCTTTTTCCTCCCGGTTCCCTGATGTGTGACCTCTACCCAGCTACTCTCCTACGTCCGTCGGCGCTGGTTCCTCGGGCCAGTCCCTCGGATCTCGGACCTTTGTAGGAACTATTTGTGATCACAGATGAGAAGGCGATTATATCAGCTACAAGAGCCCAGAAGGCTTTCCAGGCTTTGAGTCGAGCATGATGTCCACACAGATACCCAGCCAGGCCTAGGAAGACTGGTGGAGATAACATGCAGCCCGTAAGCCATTTTACACCATATAGTGCTTGGATCTAAGGGCCAAGCTCACAAGCTCCTGCACTTGACAAGTGTCCCAAGTCCGGAGTGTGTGGATGAGACCTGTGTTCTGGGCACCCCGAGTGGTTTGCCCTCCTAACTCAGTTTCCCTCGTGTCTATTTGGTTTTACTTTGAACAAACTGGACCAGGTCACTCCAAACCACACGTGTCGTTTCCGTCAACGTAACAACAAATGGCGCATATGCACTTGGAAGGGATGCTCTCCTTTACTGTGTGTCTGCTGCGTGGGAGGCATGGTCCAGGCCTGGCCTTATTTTGTTCTACGGCTCGGGTTTTCTTCACATTTTAGCAATGAAGCTAACGTGTTCTTTGTCGGTGGTACAGGCAGATAGAGCATCTATTAATCACGCAGAAGGTAAGTATGGCCCCAGACACACAGCCTGCTCTCAAGCAGCTATAATTGCCCTGCTGGCAGCTGATCTCCCCCACAGCCAAGAGGAAACCTAAAGTTTAGTTTGGAAAGCCCGAGCTGACTTTTTGCAAGAGAGCAAACTGCCTTTCGGTGAAGCTCCAGCGGCGGCCTGGCCAGCACAGCTAGAGAGATTCCTGAGGCAGAGTGAGAACAGAGCCACAGAGGAGCGGGGACCAGGGGAGCCATGGAGGAGCGGGGACCAGGGGAGCCATGGAGGATCGGGGACCAGGGGAAATACTTCTAGGAAACATTCCCAGGGCTGGCTCGGAGAAGATTTTCTTTTCCTTTCCTGTTTGACTAATTTTACGTATTGCCCGGTACAGTTTTTTCTCTTTGAGGAAACATGTAAACAAACGAAGGGAAGAAATTCTCTCAGAGGGCAAGAAAAATTTCGGGGGGACAAAGAAATCTTTTATCCCTTTTATCGTGAAAAAGAAACACAAACGCGGGGCTGAACAAGAACTGTCAGACCCCAAATGTAGAGAGGCCGAGGGACGCGCCCTGCTTCCTGGAGAAAGGACTGTGACCATCCGAGGATGCTACAGAAAGGCCTAAGGGCTCGCACAGGAAGCAGAAAAAAAGCAAAGTGGTTGGAAGTGGAATAAAATCCCCAAGGTGGCCATGAACCAGATTAGCATCTGAGATAAAGGAATCAAGAGAGAGAGAGAGAGAGAGAGAGAGAGAGAGAGAGAGAGAGAGAGAGAGAACGAGCTTTTAACACTAAGGTTGTCAATATGGAAGTTTGCAAATGCTACGCTGGCCTCTTCAGGAACTGAACACAGCACCCAGTCATCATGTAGGAAGTAGGAAATGCAGGGAAGAACTTAGCACAGCACCCAGTCTTCATGTAGGAAGTAGGAGATGCAGGGAAGAACTGAGCACAGCACCCAGTCATCATGCAGGAAGTAGGAAATGCAGGGAAGAACTGAGCATAGCACCCAGTCATCATGCAGGAAGTAGGAAATGCTGGGAAGGACTGAGCATAGCACCCAGTCGTCATGCAGGAAGTAGGAAATGCTGGGAAGGACTGAGCACAGCACCCAGTCATTGTAGCGTAGTAGCAGGCTGGGTGAGCACCATTTTGAGAGCATCAGCTGACCATGGGCTCCCCACATCGGCTGCCTGATCCAGGCTGATCTGGGCCGCATTCCTGAGCATCGGAGCCGCACACTTTCTACTGTTGTTTTTGGCCTGTTGGGGGTTGGGGGGAAATGCGCTCTGTACCAAGAGGGTAGAGCACAAGAGCAGAGAATATAGCATGGCAGACAGGCCAGAGGGTCGAAAACCTGCATCACTGATGGGGGAAGGTAGCAGGCTCGGCGTATCCGGCTCCACGCTGGCGGGGAGGGGACTAGGACGCAAAGGGAGAGCAAGAGAGCACAAGGCTGCTCACACAATGCTTTCCAGCAACTGATATCTTCCCACTGGGGACACCGGGGCCACTTAATACAAAGCTGGATCCCTGGAGCGGGGAGTCAAACATTCTTTGCCTGGTGTTAGCTTGCATTGTCGACGGCTTTTGTTTTCTAAGGGAATCCCATCAGTGTGGCTGACTGCCTCTCTCCCTTGAAATGAACCCAGCCAGGCAACACGTTTCCCAACAAGGCTGCATTCTGCGGGGCGCTAAAGAGGGCAGGGCGAAGCTCAGTCCCCACAGAGAGAGAGAGAGAGAGAGAGAGAGAGAGAGAGAGAGAGAGAAGGAGGAGGAGGAGGAGGAAGAGGAGGAGGAGGAGGAGGAAGAGGAGGAGGAGGAGGAGGAGGAGGAGGAGGAGGAGGAGGAGGAGGAGGAGGAGGAAAGAATCCTATTTATCATTTCCTAAAAACCTTGCAAACAAAAAAAGCCAAGAAACTCTCTCCTCTCCCTCAGAAAAGCCTGGCACACCCAGTCCTCACCATGCACACACGGGCACCTGTGTGCCACAGTCACAGTACTATTTATTCTCCATCTTACAGGAGAGGAGGAGACCCGTCAAGGGAGAAAGGTAGCTCCTTCCAGATCATTGTGTGGATTTCGTAAAATGAACCGCAGGCCAGGCCAGGTCTCGGAGGACCTCCTCTTCCTGAACCTAGGAAGAAAATTCTTTCAGGGTTACAGGACGGTAATCCTAAACAGCCCTCACTCTGGACCACTGAGCCTGACTGGTTATTGATAAGAGGCACTCCTTTAAGTAACACTGGCCTGGGGGCTGCTGCCTTGGCAGGAACCTACCACAGCAGGGGAGTGACCAACGAGTGACCGACAAAGGTAAGTTGAGGCACATCCTCTGGACTTCCGCTTTTGTTAAAAAGCCAGCCTTTCCATGTCAGGGTCTCCAGAAGGCTTGTCTCTGCAGTCCTTGACTTCCAAATGTATCTAAACCAAAAGTATCTACTTCCAAATGTATCTAAACCAAATGTATCTACTTCCAAATGTATCTAAACCAACTGTATCTACTTCCAAACGTATCTAAACCAAATGTATCTACTTCCAAACTTATCTAACCAAATGTATCTAAACCAAATGTATCTATTTCCAAATGTATCTACTTCCAAATGTATCTAAATCCCCAAAGGACAGAATCTGGGGACAAGAGAGAATGGAGAGGGGGAGAATTAATGACGATTTGGGGTTAAGTTCCAGCAAAGATCCTAGACCTACATCTGCTTTGTCAGCAAGGCTGTGCTGGCTTTGGCCTTTTTAATTCCTATAACGTCTGCAAGAAAGGAAAACCACCCTCTCTAGAAAATTAGGGATTGATGCCTAGTCCGAGTTTAAAAATCTAAAGTTCAATTTTCATTTCTTCTAGGTAGATATATTTGGACCGGCGTCTAGCATAATTCGTTGTACTCAATAAAGGATAAGTAAAAGGGTAAATGCAGATAAAGACGCGAACACACGCACCCTGAGTTGGGAGCTTCCCTAATAGGAAGCCAGTCCTGGCCAATCACCTCCACTCCTCAGTTCTAGGGCTTTCCATCACAGGTCCCTGAACCTGATTAAATTCCACAAACACGCGGCATCCGCAGAGCGTTGCTCTCTGGGCTCCATCTGAGATCGGCACCCCCACCCCCACCCCCACCCCCAAGACGCACACACTGTCAGGGTAACTGGTAAATGCGGACGCTGTGGCTGCCCATCTCTAAGATGGATGACTTGGGAAGAACTAGGCCTCCTGGGGGCCTCTGGGATTCTTCCAGCCCTCCCCCATGGAACAAAAGGGTTCCTGTCAGGGCTCCGCTGAGATCCTATTCACCCTCTGGTCTCCTCCCCTTCCAGGTTTATCTTTGGGAAGCCCCCCCCCCCCCCCCGCCGCAGTATCTATCTTCGTGGAGAAAAAGCTTGTGGCTGTAACAATATGGGGCTGTGTAGCCACCAGTCTGAGCCCAGGCTAGGGTTCCTCCTGAGGTAAGAAAAGAGACTTAGACTTAACAAGGGAAGAAGGGAGTGGAAGAGTCACCTGCCTTTGGGTGTGCCGCTACACATATGTCATCCATCACTTGCTTGTTGATAACACAGGACCTGGCTATGTGGCCCAGACTGGTCTCAAACTCAAGATCCTCCTGCCTCCTCCACCTCCAAGTGCTGGGATGTTACATATGCACCACCACACCCAATTTCTTGCTAACATTTTAAATGAACTCAAAACAAAACTCTGGGTGTATGGTATAATGGCCTGTAACCTATGTTCCCGACATAGGGAAGAAGATGTAAAAAGATGTAGAATCTGAAGCTAGCCTGTGCTACATAGCCAGTGAAAGGCCATCCTGGGCTAAAGTCTTAAAAATATTTTAAGAGACAATAAGGAAGAAAAAGGTATGACTTACCCAAAGGGGGGGGGGGCGGGGGAGGAGGTCCCACAAGGACACAGCTCATGTTTGTGTTCTCAGAGGTCAGAAGTCATTGGGTTCTCCTGTTGGTCAGAGCAGCCATCCTAGAAGGGTCCTGGATTTGCTCCCTAGCCCAGGCTAGCCCCGCTCTGTCAGCCGCAGGTGCTGATTCAGAATTGTCTCTCAACCCAGAGTAGGGACAGAAATCACACTCCAGAAGCAATGTCAATGTTCTTTGCCTGGAATACTCTGGACTAGGACCTCAGGTGAATACTGAGGTAGAAATCTCCCCATCCTGGGAAGGCACCCCATCCTGGGAAGGCACCCCGCCCACCGTGAGCTGTTTCAGTCCCGGGCAGAGTAGTGCTGACACCTAGGGGCGAATATAAAAACCAAACCGCAGGGAAGCTTCTGCAGCCCGTGAAGAGAACTTTACAGCCTAGCACCTCAGCTCCATCCCTGTCCCTAAGTCTGCATCCCTCTGCCATCAAAGAAGGTTCCCCAAAATCTGAAACACCGAGGCATAAGCAGTCTAACGTTAAGAAACCATGACCCGAGCCCGGCACAGTAGCGCACTCCTTTAATCCCAGCACTTGGGAGGCAGAGGCAGGGGGATCTCTAAGTTTCGGGGCCAGCCTGGTCTATAGAGTGAGTTCCGGTACAGCCATGGACAAAGGCTGGCCCATGTTCACTCTGCCTAGACAGACTTCCTTTTGCCTAAGAAAGAAAATGGGAGGAATGAGGCGGAAGACGTGAAGCTCAAACGAGATGTTCCCACTAGCTCGTGTCCGCAGGGGTGGGGCTTGGCAGGGGGGCAGGGGGGACTGAGACATGGGACAGGGAAAGGCAGGGATTCCCAAAGCCCCTCCCCCCCAAGGCTGGAACTGGGGTCTTACCAAACTCGCTCGCACAGAGATGCTCAATAATGGCCTCCGATTTCAACTCGTTGTCACATGGAGGGCACACGGTTGTACCTAGCAAGGGAAACCAAGCAGAAACAGAAAGCTGTCAGTCACCATGATCGGGACGCCCGCCTGGCAGGAGCCAGGCTAACAAGATCTAGAGATCTTCTGGGGCTCGGAAAGGCATCCTGTGAGTAAGGGCGAAGGGCTCCTGAACTCAGAACCAAACACAGAAGCAGATGAATGCTTTCATCAAACATTTTGGCCTAGATACACTAAATATGACGATGATCTAGTCTCTGCTATTTGAGACAGGTAGGGGCCGGTCCAGAGTGCCTAAAGGAAAAAAAGCAACAAACAAACAAACAAACAAAACAAAACAAAACAAAACACCCCACGGCTGGTTTATAAGCCAAAACAGATCTTCTCACGAATTGTTTCTAGGTCTCCCCCACCCTTTACCTAGCCCCCTCTGATTCCGGCCCCTCCCTATCTGCAGATTCTGAACAAGACTGCCCATCGAGCCGGGCGTGGTGGCGCACGCCTGTAATCCCAGCACTCGGGAGGCAGAGGCAGACGGATTTCTGAGTTCGAGGCTAGCCTGGTCTACAGAGTGAGTTCCAGGACAGCCAGGACTACACAGAGAAACCCTGTCTCAAAAAAAAAAAAAAAAAAAAAAAAAAAAAAAAAAGACTGCCCATCGATCTGACCAGGTCTCTAGGACCAAGAGAACAGCAATACTCAACGACTGAAGCCCAGGGCCCTGAAGTGCCACAGGGACTCCAAATAAGCAGGCTGTGGGGTGGGGGAGGGGAGGGGAGGGACCAGCCAGAGTCACCAAATGGAGGACAGAGCTGGCCAAGGGAGGACACCCTTTGGATGGTCTTTCATGAAGTGCTTTGAAGAGATACTGCGGGCGTGCGGGCGTGCTTGCAAGCAGGCGGCAAGCCACTGGGAGGCAGCTAGACCCCGGGAGGAAAGGGCTTCCAAGGCCTCTTGGGAAGGGTAGAGATAATGTGTTTATAGGAGAGTCCTCCAAGGGTTGAATTCCTCCTCCTCTGTTCATTGTCTATCCAGACACCGTACAGCTTACTGCCGGCCTAGAAAACCTACGCATGGTCCACTCCCAGCACCCTGGAGGCCAGAGCCAGACTGAAGGAGAAAGGAAGTCACACAGAGACAGACGGAAGCCAAAGGAAGGTTCGGTGTGCTGAACGCCTCTGCTCACCGGCTTTCTTTTCCCATCCCATATCGTGTCCCCAATACCGGCTCCCACCCGAGCCCCTTCCCCCCCCAGGGCTCAGGCTGTGAAATGGGCACCCTCGGGACCTGCTGTTCCCCGGCCCTCTCCCACTGAGACTGAGAACACATCTCCAGTCTGTATCTGGCAGTTGCCTTTCAAGTGTCAGGAGCAGAAGGAAGCACCGGGCAAGCACAGGCTCAGCAAGCCTCTTCCGGCAGGATGTTGGAAACACACCTGTTTCGCTCCCAGAACTTGGGATTGGGTTCTGGACTTAGTGTTTCCGAACAAAAGCAAAACAAACAAACAAACAAGCAAACAAACAAACCTCTTTCCCAGAAATCTCCATCATGGGGTTTGCTTTCCATGTAAAGTAAGAAAGAAAAAGGAGGGGGTGGAGAGATGGCTCAGTTGTTATGAGCACTGACTGCTCTTCCATAGGTCCTGAGTTCAATTCCCGGCAACCACATGGCGGCTCACAACCATCTGTAATGGGATCTGATGCCCTCTTCTGGGGTGTCTGAAGACAGCTGCAGTATACTCATATAATTCAAATAAAATAAAATAAATCTTTAAAGAAAGAAAAAGGAAAGGAAGTTGTAGACAGAACCAGGTGACCTATAAATGGGAAAATGAACTGTGTGTTTGGGTTTCCTCTCTGTGTTTGTGGTTGCTGTTTTTTCCTTTTTAATTAGAAGTTATCACGTTGCAAAGCGCAAGGTATAAAATGTTGAACAAGGCATTCTAGGTCTCCTTCATACACCCCAAAACTCGGCTGGCATTTCCAGGCTCTCACTCCAACCGGACAAGAGAGTTTCAGCCTGTGAACTGAGCCCAGCCTGCGAGCATTCTCAGTGGCTTCTGGGGGGTGGGGGGAGGTGCAGGGTGAGGGAGTGGATCACCGTGTATCCTCTAAGGGTATCCTCTACGTGGCTTTCCCTCCTCCCAGTACTTCAGTGAAGAGCAGAGCAACCCTCGCTAGAGAGAGAACAGTGTGTAATGCAAGGTCAATCTCTGCCCTCGTGTGTCTCTGGGGCCCTGCATGGCCGCCTGGCATCACAGGGGCAACTGAGATTGCCACTGGACAGGTAAACGAATCACGGCGGTCAAGTGTGAAGCAAATGAAAGAAAGACTTAAAGGTTTTGTGCTTCTTTAGTGGTTCTGAGGACAAGGGAGGGGAAAGGCCAACCCTGGAGCCAGGCCTAAGATTACTTTGTGAAATCCATGTGTCTAGGGAAAGAGTGGGGGAGAGGAGCTGGGAGAAAGGTGGGGGAAGGGAGAGGCTGAGGCTGGGAGATTGATTTTTCCTGGGCAGCTAGCTCCCTGAGGAGAGAGGAGGAACTACCACAAGGGAGAATCAGGGAGAGGTGAGGGTTCCTGGCCTCTCCACTCTGCGACTTAACCTGGCTGGCTGAAAGCACAGCATGCCTAAACAACAGGACCGAACAAGACAAACCTGGCAGGGAAGGAGGAGGACAATTTATTAAATGAGTGTAATGTATGTCCAAGACTTAGAAGTCGGTTTCCTGGGACGGACAGCATAATTGCTTTTCCTGACAGAAGCTAAGATACCGTGAGCAGCCACTGTTTGAAAGAGAGAGAGAAAAAATAAAGTCTTTGGCTCGTGACTCACAGTCGGACTTACCTTTAATAACAAGGGGCTTTCCAATACTCCCCAAGACCTGTATCCGAGCTTATTCAAAGATGTAGTGCTGTGTTGAAAGTTTAGGTTTCCGTATTAGGAATACGGGATAGACGAGGGACGGAACCCGGCACCTGGGAGGAACTTAACTATCATCCCAAAGTCCCAGGGCTCGTTCCAGAGCCGCCAGCCTGAGGTTCTGAGGACCAGTAGTGTAATCTGTCTTAATCTCTCCCCTACACCACTTAACAATCAGCTGACAGACAGCCCTGTGGGGCCAAAGTGGGTATCCATCGTGTGGGACACCCTCCTAATGATGTCTCTCTGGAAATTAAAAAAAAAATCACTCAAGAGAAAGCCAGCCAAACCACACTCCTGCCAGACAACACACACACACACACACACACACACACATGCACACACACACACTCGCACGCGCGCGCGCACACACACACACACACACACACACAGAGAGACACGCACACATGCACACACACCTTGATTCCGCAAAGAATTCCTCCATCTGAGCATCGGACAAGGAGGAACCAGACACATGCACCCACACAGAGGCATTCATAAATAGGTAAGGGCAAATGTGCCCTTGCCCTGCCTGTCCTTTGGAAGTACTTGTTTGTGCTGGGCGGACTCTCCCTCAGAAACAGCACCACCCCCATCTGGTCCTCCTGCTCGCCAACATCAGACCCTTTACACAAAGCTGGTTCTCACAGGCTTCCACTTTAAGCCCACCAAGAGCCCCAGCAAAGGGCAATCAATCAGTGGCCATGGGGAATAGACAGAATTCAAGCAAAGTTGGCCACAGGCTCTCCTGGCAGGAAAGGAAACTGTGGTCTGCAAGGGGGCTGCGAGGGTGGGGGTGGGGGCAGCCCAGTGGGGAGGGAAGGCCCCAGTGCTGGTCTAGGGAAAACGCTCTCAGCCCCCAGTGAGCCACCTCAAATGGCTACACATACCAGGCCTGAGGACAGAGGTGCCCAGGGCTACCATTTACCTTACGGGCTGGGGCCCACGCCAGACAAGGGCAATCACTTTGGACCTACCTTCCTCCCTAGAATGAATAGGAGCCTTCAGACTTTCCCCATGCCTACCCCAGTCCTCTCTCTGAGGCAGCTAAATGAGGCACCAACAAGAGGTACTTGGCAGTGAGTGCATGCCTGTCTGTAATCCTAGAACTGAGGAGATTGAAACAGGAGGAATTTGTGTTCAAGACCAGCCTGGGCTGTACACCTAGAGACTAAGACACTGCTTCAGAAAGCCAAGACACTCGACACTTCAAGATAAGTAAAGTCTCCTCTTCGGAAATGGCAGGGAGGTGCCAGCTCCTGTGATTAAGGGCTTCTGGACAAGAAAATACAGTCCTGAGGCTCACCTCACAGGAACGGACCAGGTCAGGATTCGTGCCACCAGCGCGCTGTGGTGGCAGCTGTGGGTTCTGTGTGTGTTTCTGGTTTTGTTTTGCTTGCTTGCGTCTCCAGATTTCCTTTTTCCTTCTCACACGAAAAGTTCCCTTTAAGTACAGGGTTCCCAAGAGAAATTCTGGTCCCCCAGGGTTCAGTATTTGCAGCCGCCCAATTTGCAGGTCCTCACCCTCCCGGGAGGAGATAAACAATGAGCTAATTACATTTTTATCTTTCTAATTACCTAAGGATTTGTGTGAAGGAGAGAGGCAGGGGGTATGCAAGGCCGGTGCAGAGGTTTTTGCATTTCTCCCTAGGTTTGCTAAACTCAAGGTTGCTGCCTGAATTCAGAGGCGAAGACACAGAAGTTGCGCTTTCTAAACTTTTTTCCAGTTCGACAACACGATTGGAAGATAAGCTAAGCAGAGAGGATTTCCTGTTGATTGTTTTGTTTTTAGAACAAAATAGTTTACAAACTTATTAAAATAAATCCCTCAGTCTGAGGTTTTGGGGTTTGTTTTGTTTGTTTGTTTGTTTTTGAAGTTTGAGCGAGTGGTTTTCTAAGGGAGCAGTGTCTGTCTCGGATGTTAACAGTTTTGGGATGAGGAACCCGCGCTCTCCCTGAAGAGATGGACGTCGTCCTTTGATTTAAAACCTAGTCTTTGCTTTGTTTCAGGTATGGAAAACGCCAGACTGGAGCTTAGGAAGAACGGCTTTAGGTCTCCCCCACCCCACCCACCCCCGCCCCGGCCGAGGCTCTCCAGCAATCACGGTGTACCTGGGGCGGGAGAAGCGCCAAGCGACGCCTGGGCCTCCCAGAAGCTCTCGGGATCGGGTCTGCACACCTTGCGGGCTGCGGTGCGCGGTTCCCGGGCTTTCCGCTCTACAGCCCCGGGGCCAGTGCGGCTGGGCGCGGAGGGGGGGGGCGTTGGTTCGCGGGCGTGGGAAGGTGTACTCTTACCTTGGGGCTTCGAGGCTTCGGTGGCATTGGGCGGGGTCATGGCGATGCAGACGTCGCCCTCGGGGAACTTGTCACATTTGAGCATCTCGGGCCAGTAGAAGCCGAAGAACTGCATGACCGGCTCGCACGAGTCGCGCACGGCCTCGCAGAGCCAGCGGCACGGATAGATGGGCCTGTCCAGACAGACGGGCGCGAAGAGCGAGCAGAGGAAGACCTGGGTGCCCATGTGGCAGTTCTTGTTGAGCAGCGGCACCCAGCTGCTGGCCTGCTGCTTCACCTCTGCCATGGTCTCGTGCTCCAGCAGGTTGGGCAGCACCATCTTCTTGTAGCCCACGTTGTGGCACAGCCGCAGGTCCACCGGGATGTCCACGCACTGCGGGGGCTTGGTGTAGAAGCGCCCGCTCTGATACGAGCCGATGTCCGACTGGAAGCTCACGTAGTCGTACTCGCTGGCCGAACCCGCGGCCAGCAGCGCGGCGGCCAACGCCAGCAGCACGCCCGAGGCGGCCCCGCCGCGACCCCGCGCGCTGCGCCCGACGCCCATGCTGCTCGGCGACGTCGGGGTTGCCCACGCCGCCTTCACGCGCGCGTCCCGCTGCAAACTTCCCGGAGCCTCCGGGGACAAAGGCGCAGTGCCCGGCCCCGTCCGGCTCGCGGCCGCGCGCTGCTCCCCGGGTCTCCGATCGCTGGGGTCCTCGGCTGCCGCAGGTCGCCGCGGCGGGGCTGGCGCGGGGCGGGGAGCGCGCGGGGCCCGAGTGCCGTCCCGGCTCGCTCGCGGAGGCGCGGCGGGCTGCGGGCTGCTGCACCTACTTGCGACGCTGCAGCTCGAGTGCGCGGTGTGCGGGTGGCCGAGCCCTGGATCCCCCGCGCGCAGCCAATCAGCTCCGCGCTGCCGGGAGCCGCTCTCCACACCGCGTCAGTCAGCCGCGCAGTTAACCAATCGCCGCGCCGGCCAGAGGGATCGGTTTACTAGAACTAGACCCAGGTCAACACCCCTTAAAAAGCAAAACCAAAAACTAAGCAAGTACTTTCGAAGGAGGCAGATGCCAAGGGAAGAGAGTAGTTAGAAGTGCGGGGTGGGTGGAGATGGTGTTGGGCGAGGTAATTAACGTGAGTCGGTTTGTTTTAAAAGGGGGGGGGCTCTTCATAATACTTGCAAATTGATGCAATTGTGGAGACTTTTTTCCTTCTCGTTTTCCTAGTTCCAAGAAACAACGCTACAGACCAGCCGCCCTTCGCTCCTCGGCTTTAATCTTATGTACAGAGTCAGGCTGCTTCCCAGCTGCTCGGATGGGCAGGCTGAACTAAACTCTTTTCAATTCCCCAGGAGTCTGGGCTTTTGCAAAGACTAAGAGAAGGTGGTGTTTGTGGCTGTGTTCGGAAACGCAACCTCTTTCCAGGTGACCGAAGGCAGAACGGGAAAGGGGCTTACTGCGGAGGAAAACTCTGGTCGAGTAGTGTTAACTCCTGAGGACAGTTTACGGTTTTTTTTTTTTTTTTAACGATGTTTTTAAGACCGTACTCAGCTCTGCAGACAACACATCTGTGCACAGACATACCCTCAGAGACGTGTTTGTGGATTGGAAAGCCAAAGCACTAAAAATATCAGCGCGACTGGGTGGGTAGATACCAAACCTATCGGTCAGATAGATACACGTGCTAATTCAGAGGTCAAAAACCAAAGGTGTGTCGCCCCCTCCCCCTTAAGGCAGAAGCCAAACAAGAAGAATAGCTGAGTCCTCTAGCCCACCCCCCAGCCCCCACCCCCACCCCCCACCCCCGCCCACAGCCACCCACTACTCACTTCCTGGAAATCGCTGAGTGTTCCAAATACTCCCCTTAAAATCAGAGAGCTAAGGGTGGGATCAAGAGTAGAGAGGAGACCGCACAAGCTGTCCGTGAAGTTCTCTGGATCTCCATGTTCTGTGTCCTTCAGGGTGGGTGGAGGGGCGGCGGAGGACGCAGTGTGTTGCCACACTGGGTGGCAAATGGGCCGCCACTCCTAGTTGCAAGGCCCAACACAGTTGGAGATGCTGCTGGCCCTGGCCGCTTGTTTAACAAAGAAAGCTCTGGAGACCCTTGCTTTCAACGCAATAGACCCAGTTTCTCCATTCCAAGCAAAAGCTCCGGAGCTTGCAAAGATGCGGGGATACCTTCCCCGCAATCATACACGGGCTGCTGCTGTGACTACTGTAGGGAGCAGATGGTCAATATGCCTACCCTTCCTAGGCCAATGAGAGATGCCCAAGCCAAACAGGCAGGTTTGGGTAAGGGGGAAAGCCAAGGCTGTGGATGGCCAGGGGTTAATCAAGAAAGAGCCTGCCCTGCCCCACTCCCCCGAGGAGGAGCTGAGGAACCACATTCTTCAGGGAGCACAGAGGGCAGGAGATCAGGCAACTGTGTCTCAATTCAGTAGCAGTCAGGGTTGAAACTGCTTGCTAGAGGGTCCTTGTTCTCTCCCCAGGCCAGATCTGCTTTCCCGGCTCAGATGTCTGTTGGCTTATTCACTGGAAAGATTCGTGTTGGTAGATAAACAACCCATGCCCTCCATTTTAACTCAGTCTCGAGATTTAACCCAGCCACCCTCCACTTAACTGTGCACAATCCTCCCAACTAGCAGGAGGGTTTGGGTCTACCCTCTGTTACCAGGCTGGGAACCAGTGCAGGTGACTCCACCCCTGGTGGCTTTGGAAGTCTCCATTCACAGGAAGAACTAGCCTACATCCAGACAGCCTTGTTGGCTTAGATGTCCCCATGTTCACTGCCCTGCTTTGCCCTCTGGGACCAAGCTATGGGCACAGCGATCAGGTTGGTTAAGGAATGTCGGTGGTTGTCTATTTCTGAATCCTTCTAAGCTCCAGCTGGGAAGGCAAGCCTCTAAGTCTTGGTCCCACCAGTAGATGTCCATCTCATTGAGATGAGAAATGTCCCTGGAGGCCACACGACAGGACAGTATCAGCCCAGGGAGTCTGCACCTACTCCCAAGCTCTCAGGTCAGCAGATCTCACACTTTAAAATCTAATCTCCCTTTTCCCTCTGATAGTGTATGCACAAGAGAAAATTCTAGAACAAAGGGTGTTTAAAATGCTATTGTCCTAGCACCTGCTCCCAGAAACCTTGGTTTCTGAGTTTGAGACCTGTAGACCAGGAGAATGCCCTGGCTTCTTCCTGCCCTAGTAGTTAAAGTGAGCAGGGACAGGATGGAGCTCTCTATTCTGACTTTTCCTTTCTCGCCTTGGGAGAGCTCTGGGCTTTTCCCCCACACATCGAGGTGCCTGTACATGCAATTTGGAAAGGGCTTTTCCATTGCGTCACCTCAGCTTAAGGGGACATTTACTAGTCTCGAAGCTGACAGGAGCTCGGGGTCACGGAGAAGCCTCCCAAGTACCCGGCTGGTAGCCTCTTCCCACACAGAGAACTTAAAACTGGGAGAGAAAGCTCCCTCGGCGGCCATGGCTCCTCTTCTGTTCCCTTGTCCTTTCACCAGTAACCTTTATCCTCTGCGGGAGTGAGATCAGCACACGCTCACCAGTTGGCAGAGCCCCTGAGGACACAGGGCTCCTGCCCGTGGCCAGGTAGTGGTGGCTCTAACACAAGACAGGAAAGAGTGTTTGAGCCTCCAAATCCGGAAGCATGCTACATGGCCTCAGTTATGCTCCCAACGTGCGTCCAGCTCCCAGGAGGTACGCCCCGTATCTCTGGACATAGCCTGCTTGCCGCACAAAGCTATCCACGTTTATTCGGCTGCTTGGGGCCTGCTCTGCTACTCCTAATTAAAGCACAGGGTGCCAACACTCAGCCTGGCCTAGTGGCACAGACACACAGAAGGACAAGACAGACAGATCTTTGTAAGTTTGAAGCCTGCCAAGACTACGTAGTGAAACCCTGCCCTTCCTACCCCTACCAAAAATAATTATTGAATTATCAGTATCCAGGATGGTATGAGTTATCCTTCCAGTCACGGATGAATGCCTTTATACAGTATTCAGTGTGAGACATCAACAAACACACGGACGGGACTGTGTCCTGAGACAGACTTCTCCAGTCTACCTTCGAGTGAGTAACTTTGAATCTCCTGACTCCTTTCCCAGCTGACTTGTCCCTCAGTGGCTGTAGGAAAGTCTGGAAGTAATCTTAAAACCTTAGTCAGGTCTAGTTCAGTGAACCTATGAGAAGACCATGATGGAGAGGTCAAAGGTCCTGAAAGGGGACCTAATACTGTTATTTTGCTCAGTGTCTTAGATAAGGTTTTACTGCTGTGAACAGACACCATGACCAAGGCAACTCTTATAAAGGACACTTAATTAGAGTTGTGTTAGAGGTTCTGAGGTTCAGTCCATTATCATCAAGGCAGTAGCATGGCAGCATCCAGGCATACGTGGGCCTGGAGGAGCTGAGAGTTCCACTCTTGTTCCGAAGCTAAGAGAAGACTGGCTTCTAGGCAACTAGGACAAGGGTCTTAAAACCCATGCCCACAATGACACACCTGCTCCAGGAAGGCCACACCCACTCCAGGAAAGCCACACCTCCAAATAGTGCCACTCCCTGGGCCAAGCATATTCAAACCATCACAGTCATAACACCGAACTATTCTCTAAATATTCGTGTTTACAGCCATGGGTTAGTGCTGCTCCTGGCGTTTGTCAGAGAAGCTTCTTGTGCAGCAGGTAGCACTTAGCGCAGAGACTCACAACAGGTCAAAATATGACTTCAAAGTGCTTGGCCCTGAACAGGACAGCGGGATTTCCTCCTGCAGGGCTCAGGGAGCATCTCAGAAGAGGGAGCAGAAAGACTGTAAGAAGCAAAGGACAGGGAGACACAAACCAGCATCTTTCGGACATGGCATGCCCACTACCCTGGTGAGCTCGACCGTCAACATGTCATCGAGATGGGGGAGGGGTCCATGATGTCCATCTCCTCCCAGAGGCTCTATGGGCAGCTAAAGTAGAGGTGCCATTTCCCTCGGTGGTACAGCCGCTTGTATGTGCCCCAGTAAATAACTTCCCACGAATGTGCATGCAAGCACACGTGTGCTTCTGGACAGATGGAATTCTGATGGAATGCCAGGGGTCACACACAAACAAAGACATGCAGGCAGGAAGGAGACTTACTGTACAGAAGGGTTAGAGTGGGAGGGAATAAGAGAGGCAAAGGGCATCAGGACCAATGCCATCCCAATGTATACATCCCTTGGCTGGAGTAGCTGCAAACCTCACTGCTACTATTAAACCACCTTGTGTCTTTGGGACACAGCTGCCCTGTTGATGCGGTCCACTAGAATGTTCTTCCTTCCCTGTAGGGGAACTTTCACTCCCTGCAATTACTTCCCCTTGGGCTGCATAGCGCTCCTTTCTACCTTCACCCCAGTAGTGGTCTTGGGGAGACAGCATTAGCCATTCACCTGCAGTGAGAGGTTATGGTCACTATTCTTGCCTCTCTGATCAGAGATAAACCTCCTCACTCTCCAGAAGGGTCTTTGTCAAATTGAACCTAAACGCCTTTCATCATTTCTGAATATTGTAATTTGCTTACAAATATATGAACTGTGAACTATCTTTCTGAAAGAATCAGAGTTCCCTGAGGGCCAGCAGAAAGAATGGAAACAGGCAACCTCGGGAGGTGGGGGTGGGGGGAACCCTCTAGAATGTACCAGAGATCTGGGAGGTGAGAGACTCTCGGGACTCAAAGGGAGGGACCTTAGATGAAATGCACTACACTGGGGAGGGGGAACTTGTAGAGTCTACCTCCAGTAGAAAGACAGAGAGGGTATCAAGTGGAGGGATGGGGTTACCATCCCACAGCCAAAAACTCTGACCCAGAATTATTCCTGTCTAAAAGAACTGCAGGGACAAAAATGGAGAAGAAACTCAGGGAAAGAAGGTCCAGTGACAGGCCCAAATTGGGATCCAGCTCAAAGGGAGACTCCAAGGCCTGACACTGTTTTTGAGGCTGTGATACACTTACAGACAGGAGCCTAGTGAGGCTGCCCTCCAAGAGACCCAACAAGCAGCTGAAAGAATCAGATGCAGATACTTAGACCCAACAGCGGGGGACCCCTGTGCTTGAATTAGGGAAAGGTTGGAAGAAGCAGAGGAAGAGGGTGACCCCATAGGAAGACCAGCAGTCTCAATTGACCTGGACCCCTGAGATCTTGCAGACACTGAGCCATCAACCAGGCAGTAGACACCAGCTGGTTTGAGGCCCCCAACACATATACAGCAGAGGACTGCCTGGTCTGGCCTCACTGAGAGAAGACACTCCTAACTCTGGAGAGACCTGAGGTCCCAGGGAGTGGGGAGGTCTAGTGGGGTGAGGGAGTGGGAGTGGGGGGACGGACATCCTCTTAAAGACGAGGGCAGGTATGGAACGATAAACAGCCAGAAGATAGACCCGGAGGGAGATAATGACTGGATTGTAAAAGAAGATGAAAGAATAATAATAATAAAAGAAAAAATCAGAGTTAAATAGCATAATTTAGACACAAATTTGTAAAAGAAAGAAAGAAAGAAAGAAAGAAAGAAAGAAAAGAAGAGAAGAGAAAAAAGAGAGAGAAAGAGAGAGGAAGGAAGAAAGAAGGAAGGGAGGGAGAGAGAGAGCGGGATTTAAATCCTCAGGGACCCTCGATGAAGATGACTCCATCCAAGGTCTGCAGGATGGAGTCCAGCTGTATTAGGACACCAGTGTGCGTCCTTCAAGGCTCTGTCCTGGCATCACTTCTGGTCACCTCTCCCCCCTCCCCCACCTCTTGGGGTTAGTGTTTGTATGTGCCTGTTTCTCTATGGTCCACAGACTTCTAAATAAAAACAGGATACCCGGTGGGATTTGAAATATAGATTAGCCGTAAGTCATCTGCTGTGTAAGTGTGCCCCATATAATAGTTGGGGCATACTTTTACTTTTGCAAAAAAAAAAAAAAAAAAAAAATGCACTTCTCGAAAATCTAAAATCTGGGTTTTACTGGGTGTCCTGTTTCTCGTCTGGCAGCTCTGCCCGTCCCTCTTTCCAGTGATGCTTCCTCTGGGGCTGCCACCGTGCCTGACCCTTTCTCCATCAAGTCCCTCCTCCACGGCACCCCAGCCCTAGTCAGATTGATCCCTTTCCTCCTCCCTCCCCTCCCCCTTCCCCTCCCCCTCCCCTCCCCCTCCTCTCATCTCTCCCAGGCACCCGCTCATCTTGCAGCAGCCCTCATGTCTACACTGCATAGCTGCCGGCTTCTGAGGGTTTGAGGCATGTCTCTGAGTTCTCGGAGGGCTGGACCTTGGTAGGTCTTGCCAGCAGTCACTGCTTCCCAGTCCCTCGCACCGTACCAGGTATATACACTGACCGGTCGGTCGGTCGGTCAGGCCCTGAATCCTGGCAAGAACACACAAAGGTGGCAAAAGGCACAGGCTTGGCTGAGCACTGCCCTTGAGCCCTGATTTTGCACTAAGATTTCTGAGAACTGAGGAAGCAAGCATACATAAGTAGCTCATGTTGTTCCCTCTGTCTTCAGGAAAGAAAAATATCTCCCAGGTCTGAATCCTATGATGACTGGCTGTTGTCTTCTGAATGGGGCTTCTTCCCTCCCCAAAGCCGCTTCCCCCCCCCCAATACCACTGTCTGCGCCGAGGAAGAGATTGCTCAGTAGAAGATAGGATGTGGGTGGTCAGAAGCAGACCAGCTGGTTCTGGGCAAAGATAAGAGCTTCCTGGACAGAAATCCTGCCCGAGCCCTTGGCACACAGACCCCCAAAGCAGCATCCTATACAACAGGAGCTGGTACACAGACCAGACCAGACGAGGGAAGCAGGATGGGGTGTCCGGGAGCTTCCAGCAGGAGCATCTGGGGGAGGGGGAAAGGAGCCAATGGGAGGGGGTTCCCTGGTGTGACACCTGGCTCCAGGTCATAGCTTCAGGGCACAGGGGTGTCACTGCGCAGGAGAAACTGGCCTTGAGGAAACCAGGCTGACCACCATCCTGTTCTTGGCAGGGAGCGAAAGTGAAAAGGTTGGCCCATAAATCTGCTCACACTGCACCACAGGGACAGCCTGACTCCAGAGCGCAGACCTCAGGGCCGTGTGCTAATTTACATAACCCTGACCCACAGGCTGGCCGGGCTTGAACAGAGGCCTCCTGGAATATCGATGAGGTGACAGAGAAGAAGAGCATCCTCTCTCCTCAGGAAAGTCCTCCACGGTCCCCTGCGAACGCACTCCCTCTCTGCTGTAGGTACAGCCCAGCTCCACCTAGCTGATCGGTACCTCAGTCCTCCGCGATTTGAGAGGCATGGCTAACCTGGGCTAAGTAAGCCCTTTTGCCAAGCAGGCTGATTTTTTTTTAATAGGTCTCCCCAGCTTCCTTTGATGTGTGTGATCATGTGTGATCCTCCTCGGAACCTTCTGTGTTGCTGAGGAGTCGACGTTTCCAACAGAAGCAAATACACGAATTCAGAGTGATGGGTCCCTTGCCAGTGGCCCAGTCCCCAAAGCACTGTAGAGTAGGACAGGAGGAACACAGCCTTTGGGCTTCGTGCTAAGTCTGACTGCCTTTGGCTACTCCTTCAAGAGAGAGCAGGACCTGAGCACTTTTGACAGTTAGTGACCTGTTACTGTGAATTATTATCCCAGACTCTTGAAAGAGTCTGGGAGGGGAAAGAGAAGGAGAGGTCCTAGGTGTGGCAAGCCTGTGAAGTGCCTTGCTATTAGGCCTGGAATGGGAGGAGGGTAGAATTAATAGTGAACACTACAGCACCTCGAGTGGATAATTGGTGGCCACAGGGTAGAGCTAAGCCAGCATCGTCTCAGCGTGCATGCTGCTGCCAAGAAGATGACGTAGAAAACCTGCTGATTCGAGGTGGCCCAGAAGAACTCTCCTGGGTAAAAAGGCTGAGGAGGCTCAGGCTGTGCCCATTAGAAGAAGGAGAATGCGTGTGAGGCAGGTGTCTGCTGGAGATGTGTGACTCTTCTGATGCTGATAGTGAACGGAATCGAAGCCTAACGAGGCATTAGCCAAGAAGACTTGCACACAGAGAAAACCAGTCATGCAGCCTGGAGCAGCACTGGGGCAGTTCTGAGGCAGCTCCACAGAGGTCAGAGGCAATCATTCAGGTCTCAGGCTCACGGCTGAGCTCAGGCTGCCCCATAAGCAGGACTATGCTCCCTGCCAGGACCTAGAAACTGGCACCTACCCAGGATCAAAACTTCTGTATCATTTAGCTAAACTCACTTACCTGTCTGGAGGTCTTATAGAAAGGTCCTTGAGAACAGAAACTGTATATTTTATTATATTCTGTGTATGTGCATGTGTGTGCATGCCTGTGAATATGCATGTGTATATGTGTGTGTATGTGCATGTATGTGTATGTAGGCATGTGCGTGTTCATATTTGTGTGTGCATGTATGTGTATGTAGGCATGTGTGTGTTCATGTTTGTGTGTATGTGCATATATGTGTATGTGGGCATGTGTGTGTATTCTTGCTTGTGTGTATGTATATGTGCATGTGTGTGTATGCCTGTGAATATGCGTGTGTGTATACGTGCATGTGTGTGTATGTGCATGTATGTGTATGTAGGCATGTGTGTATTTATGTCTGTGTGTATGTTCATATATGTGTATGTGGGCATGTGTGTATTCTTGCTTGTGTGTATGGTATGTGTGCATGTATGTGCATGCCTGTAAATATGCATGTGTGTGCATGTGTGTGTATATGTGTACATGGGCATGTATGTGTTCATGCTTGTGTGTATGTGTGTGTGCATGTATGTGCATGCCTGTGAATATGCATGTGTGTACATGTGTGTATATGTGTGTATGTGTCTATGTGTATGTGGGCATGTGTGTGTTCATGCTTGTGTGTATGTGTGTGTGCATATATGTGTATGTGGGTATGTATGTATATGTGGGCATGTGTGTGTTCATGCTTGTGTATATATGTACATGCAAATGCATGCTTGCTTGTATGTGTATGTGTGTCACAATGCTCCTTTGGAGGTTAGAAGACACTTTTCAGGAATCGGTTCTCTCCTACCACGTTGGTCCTGGGTTGTCAGAATTGGTGGCATGTACCTTGCTAACTACTTTCTTGAAGTCAGTCTTATGACCTGACTCTGACCAGTGGCGAGTAAATAGATGTTGGTGTGTGGGAAAGTGTAAAACAAACAGCTTTAGAGGCCATTTACCTTGGTTCCCCCTCTTTCTCCTGTCAGAAATTCAGATACAATACCAGGAGGTGGAGCCTGACTGTGAACCCCAGCACACAATGGTGCTGGGACAGAATGGCAGAAAGAACCTAGAGCTGCCCGCTCCGAATGCTCTTAGGCGAGACCTATGGTATCCCGGTCACACTTTATGCACACTTTATCGACGGCTTCTCTATTTTAGGCAAATAAAAGCAAACTAACCGCCACAGGTCATTAATACAAGGCTTTTCAGGGCAGTTAGAAAATGTAAACACTGAAAGATCATTTTTTAAAAAACTATTTCCTAGCAATCCTCTACTCAAAACACTGTCCCCAGACCAGCAGCAGCTGCACCCAGAGCTGCCCCATCGGAATGCGCAGTGCTAGGAGCTAAGGAAATCCCGTGTGTATTTAAGATAGAGATGCCGCGCCTCCACCTTGGGAGCCTCTGGCCTGCGCCAGGGGGTGGGCTCCTCCTGCCGCCACATGCTGGGACAGTCTATTCTGTATGCTGGATGTGACAGCCTGTGAGCACACATTACACCGTCCCCCCCCCCTGTCTTGTAGCCCTCATGGAGTCGAGCACAGAGGGGTCCATCTGCCTCCTTGAGTGCAGAGAATTCAGAGGAAGGCATGAGATTAGACGCTTGGGTGGGAAGAGGAACCGGGGGAGTGAAGACTTCTGCGATCGCCTACCTCTTTCTCACCTTAGAACATCCAGGATGTGTCTCTACACAAAAACAGCCTTTTATCCGATCCTTCCAACAGTTACAGTGTTACAGGAAAAGTGTCCCACCCGAAAACTATAATTTGTCCATCAAGCCCTTTTGCTCTTTAACTTCAACTGTAGTCAGACTACCGAATTGTTTAACACACAGTCTAAAGCTATGTAAATAACAATTTCCCAAATAGAGTCGCTCGGCCCTAACACAGGCTTTCCAAGCTCTGTATTAACTCCTCTGGTGTGAAGGGGTTTACCACAGTGTGGGTCCATACAAAAACTATATAACTGGCTGTTCCTTAAGTCCCTGCCAATCGAAGCCCTCATGTGCTTCGTCCCGCAGGGCTGCTTTTACTGCTATCGTTATGGCCTCTGAGAGAACATGTTCTCTGTGGAGGATGGAATGTTCCACACTCTGCACAGCCCCAACTCACTTACGTTCCCAGCTTCGGGTTTTATTTCCACCCCCTCCCATGGAAATCGTCTCCTCACAATTAATGGGGATTTCACACCAGAGTCCGGATGCAGCTCAGTTTGTGACTGGGGCTCTCCAAGCTCTGCTCCCCAGATTCTAGAAGATGGTGGACCCTCTGTACACAGTGCCCCATGGACTCAGCTGGATCCTGTGGAGAAGAGGGAACCTGGAGATGGGCTGTCTGATCCCTAACCCCAGAAGGCCTCCCAGCGAGGAGGAGAGATGCCTGCAAAGATAAGAAAGGAAGCAGAACTCGGAGCATGATGGCACGGAGCAGGTAGAGATGGAAGCTGAGCCCAAGGACATACCACAGTCAGCACCGCAGTCTAGATCCGAAGTGCCCCAAAGCCTATGTGCTAAATGCTTGGCCACCAGCCTTTACTGAGAAAGAATAGAACCTCTAGGAAATAGGCCTCCAGGCTTCCCGGAAGGAAATGGGTCACTACGTGTGATACTGTGATGATGATATTGGGTCTCTCTCTCTCTCTCTCTCTCTCTCTCTCTCTCTCTTTCACACACACACACACACACACACACACACACATCCACACATGTACATGCACAGACATGCATATAGGCACAGGCACATACATACACATGCACACACACATGCATACATACACACAGGTATATACATACACATGAATATACACATACCATGCACACACACTCATGCACATACACACATAGGTACATACACACACATGCACATGTATACACACATGCATGCAAGTACATACAAGCACACATACATCCACACACGGGCACATTATATATGCACACACACATACACACATGCATACATGTGCATGCACACACATATACACACAGGCATACACTCATGCATTTACACACACATGGATATACACACATGATGCACACACACATCCACACATCCACAGGCACATATACACATGCACACACACAAGCATGTGAAAACATATACACACATGCATATGTGTACATGCACACACACGCACACATGCACACATCCACATGTACACATTTGTTGGTTCCTCACCAAACTGTTCTAAAAAAACAAAAAACAAAAACAGGTTTTCATTCTGGTTCTTTGTAGGACAGAGTCAGGTACCTATAAGGGCTAGTTCACTGATTATGAAGGAAGGGACAGAGGACAAGAAATAGCGAGGTAGTGCTGATGTCCAGAAAAAGGAGCGAGCTCTGAGGAGTGAGCTCATCCAGCCCAGGAGCCTGGAAAGCCACATTTCCACCCCAGGGTGCTGTTAGGAAAGACACTGGCCCAGCCTAACCCTCCAGCTTTCTTTCCTCCTTTGGCGTAGTTTTCCACCAAGGAAGGTTCTGGATGTGGGCCTAGCTGAACAGTAGAGGCAATGGCTCCCACAGCCTCATTTGTGACACTCAAGGCCCGATGGAACAAGCCAGGCACCCACCCCGAAGCCCCTCGCCCTTTTCTTCTACCCTTCATGTTTTTCCTGGTCTGGGCATGCCTGGCCTTAGAAAAAAAGATGTGCAATGTCCCTGCCCCCAGGCCTCCTGGAAGAGCAAAGTGTCTGGTGGGTAGGAACCGGGAAAGGGGGTTCGTGGGCTCAGCTGTCACTGGTGGCCGTACTCTGAAGAAACGGGGTACACAAAAGGCCAGGGCACAGGCAGGGGCCACAGGTCCCATGGCATGGAAGCCACCAGCTACCTCCCGCATCCACAGGCATCCCCGGCCCCTTGCCAGGCCTGTGGTCTCCTGGCTCCTCTTTTCGTCCACACTCCAAGGTCCCACCGGCATTGCTGTTTTCAGGGCTCCTTTCTAGCGCTGGAGAGGGGGTTCTGCGCAGGGCTGGAGCAGGGGTTGGGGGAGGGATCTGGAGGAATGCAGCCCTCCCCCAGCACCCAGTGAGAGCTGTATGCATAATAGAATACATTAGGCCCCACTATTCAGCCCTGCCTCTTTAAGAACAATGGTGACATCTGAGCTGATTTTTGCCAAATGACTGGCTTTCTCGCATTCCGAGCAGAGCAGAGCGAGGCCGGCCAGACAAAGTCCATTCTCCGTGCTTCTGCGGGTCTTGGCTGCTGGGGACCAGGGCACGGGCTCTTTCCTGGACCCTCGCGCTTGAGGCTAGGGTCCTCACTAGTCATTAGGCTTCCCCTGGCAGAGACGAGAGGCGGGGAGGGACTGCCACTCAGAAAATGGGCGGAAAGAGAGCATGTATGTATTTCACCCAAGCTATCTAGCACCAGGGGTGGGTTCCAGCGGACTTTATTATCTCAGGCTTACCGAAGGAAAAAAAGATTCATGTGGCTGCTCTGAGGGAACAGGCTGTCACGCGTGAGGCCGTGAGGCACCTGCCTCGTGGAAGAACACTGTGCTGGGTAAAGGGTTCAGCTAAGTGTAAGGACCCGCGTGTCCGATGGCAGTCTCTTCACCCCTCTCCAGTCCCAGGTTCTTCGCGTGAGAGGACACTAGGCTGGGCAGGCTGAGACCCTTCAACCCTTGACGTCTGGTATTAAAAGGGGCATTTATTCTACGTTCCCCTTACCATCCTAACGGAAAGCCCCAAGCAAAGGGAATGTTAGTGATTGCTACAGTCATTGGCAAAGATGGCTGTGGACAGAGGAGAGCCGATGCTACAAACTGAGTCATCCCTGGTGGAACTTTAAAAAAAAAAAAAAAATCCCATAGTTCACAGGTTAAAACTGAAGATGGGCAGGTGACCAGGTAGGCGTGGCGGGCTGTGAGGAGAGGCTGTGTGTCTATCTTCCCATACAGAGCCCACTGCCCCTTGACTTTCTCTTCAGCCAGGTATACAATTAGCACCTTATAAACAAAACCAGGCTCACAGTCCTAGGCTTTTAGCACCTACCTTCCCTCCCTCCGTCCTCTCCCCCTCCCCCCACTTTCCTCCTTACAGTCTTCTCTCTTGCCTCTTCTACCTCACAGCACTGGAGAAACCAGGGTCTCTGGCACTCACATATGCTAAGCAAGTACCCCACTGCTCCAGCCCTGCTCTTTTCTCTGAGAGGTTACATAGTTACATAATCAGCATCCATACTTCTAAGAGTTCCTCCCTGGTTTTTTAGTGGCCCTGAGAAAGTCATCCCAAGTCCTTAAAGATCTGACACAGAAAGCAGGGCATCTTTGAAAAGAAGCCCACCCAGCTTCGCCTTAGACATCCCCACTCAGGGAGCTTCCCCCCCCCCTCCATCACAGCGACCTTTTCTTGACTTCCTTCCCACGTGGTCTGATTCCCTCAGGTACCAAAGGTTTGCTCTCTTCTCATTCAGTCTACCTCCCAGCACTGCCAACACAAAACAAATGCTTCCCAAGGCCGAAGATTACAGATAGCTATTCCTTTCTCCCGTAAAACGGTGCTCTAGCATGTAGGAAACTCAATAAACAGCACTGAAGAAGGAATAAAGGAATAAGTAGATAATTTCACAAATGTTGTTTGGAGAAAGCGTGCTATAGATGCACATATCGTGTGATTTTGGACATTTTCAGAAATAAAGCTGAGAGGAGAGCATGGAAAGGAGCAAAGCTGTCACCTAAGGTGTGGGGCAAAGACCCCGAAAGTGTTTACTCCTTCTGGATCCTGAGATCCTCTTTAATTTTCTAGTTTCTGCAATGACTATATAGGCTACTTTTGTAAATAAAGTAAGAGAGGAAATACTGACTCTCGAAAAAGAAGACAGATTGGCGGCACAGAGAATACCGTGAGGCTCTTAGTCTCAATTACACAGCTTCTTAAAAATCCTACTTCATTTTAAGCATCGGGTGGTTATTGCAAAAGATCCAGGCTTCTCGTTTTCTGGATAAGTGCCCCCATTGTCCGCTCCATGATGCGTGTGGAATCGTACGCTCCATCTTCCTTCCAGACCACACAGAAGCAACTGAGAGAGGGGAAACTCTCAGGCCAACAATCAATCAACGGCTATCTAATGAGCTCCTACTATGTGCAAGGTTGGTACAAGTTTATATGTTCTCTCGCAGCCTCTGGCTCACTCTCCTGCTCAGGTACCCACTCTTCCCTCTTGCCTTCCACCCCCCAGTCCGCTCTCTTAGACTTCCTGTACTCCCCTTGGGCATCTAGTCATTGAACTATTAGTGCTCTCTCTCTCTCAAAAAAAAAAAAAAAAAAAAAGACTCCATATGTCTTCCACCTGCCCCACATCTGACAGGGCTGACGCTGGCTCATAGACAAACACAGTCTGCTTGAGGTCACCGAGTAAGCTGTTGAGGTAGCCAGGCCTCTGATCTCCCTCCTGGCATGCCCCTCAGGCCCCTCCCATCCTTCCTCTGCATGGTCCATGTGCTACCAAAGGTATCCGCCTTAGGGAGACCCTGAGGGTCCTATACCTGCCATACCCAGGAGTAGACTGGAAGATGTGTTTTTCCAGACTACAGGAAGAACTTGTAAGAACTTGCCACACCAAACGCCTTTCCCATTTGGATTAGATCCTGTACCGGGAGGGCAGGATAGGGAAAGCCTGCCTTGGGTGTTGCAAAGAATATCTGGGTTGTCTGCGGGGTCAAAAGGCATTCATCCCCTCCAGGGAAAGTCTGTGGGATCTCTGTGTCCCTTGAATGGAGAAGGAAACAGAGTTCGGTGACGCAGATATCAGAAGCACGGCTAGGTAGGAGCCAGGATCTTCCCCTCAAGGTTTATGAGGATTTCCCACAAAGCTCCCAAAGTCGGAACAGAAGGAAGCACATTAGTCCCTGGGACCCAACTTGGCTTCTCTAGAGGGAGGCCACATGTGCATCCAGCCTTGTTTGCTATGCAAGCACACTTGCCCCGTCCCAGACACCCCAGGGACATCTGAGACCTCCTGATTTAGCCACCCTCGCCAACTGTCCCTCCTGCTTCTGCACCCCATCCCTGTCAAATGCTGTCAATATCTCCCACCAAAAGTATCTTCAGGAAACCTGCAGGTCCGGAGACCAGATCTCTTCTTTCCATAGTTTCCCTGTGTGCTGCGGCTCCGACTCAATGTCTGTGTAACCTTCCTGGAGGCTTGCTAAGAAACCTCAAACCCCAGATAGAACCCCCTTCCTTCACGCCCAGCTCTCCCATAAGGAGGAGAAAATCCCCAAAGTGGAAGAGCAAACAGGGGTCCCCGGAAACCCTAGCTGGAGCCTCGGTGTCAGCGTATATTCTCTGAGAGTAAGAAAAGTCCCCACCTTCCCAAGGATGCTCAGAATCTCAACTGGATCAAGTGCCGGTAGTACTGGGTGTTGATTCAGCCACCGTATGCAGGACCCAGAAACCAGGGTCTGCCAGACAGGCCCATTCTCCACGGTCGCCTGCTCTCAAGTCCTGGTGATCTTCAGATTCTGCCTCTAGATTTCCTGGAGCTGCCTTGTGTCAAATACCTCCATGATTGCTCTTGTAAGTCTGACGTGACCTACTCAGCAAGTCAAGGAGGTCGGTGAGTTAGAAGAAACTGCAGGGGTGTACACATCACAAGCCTGGTATAGCTGTCTCTTGAGAGGCTCTGCCAGAGCCTGACATATACAGATGCGGATACTTGCAGCCAACCATTGGACTGAGCACGGGGGGACCCCAATAGAGGAGTTGGGGGAAGGACTGAAGGCACTGAAGGGGTTTACATACAACCCCATAGGAAGAACAACAATATCAATCAACGAGGCCCCCGAGAACCAACCACCAACCAAAAAGTACACATGGTGGTGGTGGGGGGGGGAGTGTCCATAGCTCCAGCTGCATAGGTAGCAAAGGATGGCCTTATCTGACATCAGTGGGAGGGAGGCCCTTGGTCCTGTGAAAGCTCGATGCCCCAGAGTAGGGGAATGCTAGGGTGGTGTAGTGAGAGTGGGTGGGTAGGGTAGCACCCTCACAGAAGCAGAAGAGAGGGGGATGAGATAGGGAGTTTGCAAGGGCAAATGGGGAAAGGGGACAACATTTGAAATGTAAATAAATAAAATGACCAATAAAAAAAAAACGGAAAACAAAACAAAAGAAAAAGAAAAAGAAAGAAAGAAAAGAAATTTGTCCAAAGACCTTTATCTAACAAATAGAGGATCTGAAACCCAGCCCAGAAAACTCCTCCTCGTCCCTTGCCTCCTCTCTCCTTTCTTCCCTCCTTCCTCCTCCCCCTCCTTCCTCTTCTTACCATGAAGCCAAAGCAGGCCTCAAACTCTCAAGCGTTGGAGGGTACAACCATGTGCCACCACGCCCGGCTTTATCAGAAAAGCATTGCTAATTGCGGTAGTAGTGGCTTTACAGGTGGGGAGCTCAAAAGTCCCCAAATGGACAAATCTTTTTGAGAACCACTGTGTCTCAGGTGCTATGTCCCTGACCAGAGAGCCTTCACGCGTGCTGAGAACTGTTATGCCCAGGAAACAGGCTTCGCCTGGACGCCAAAGCACTCTCTACTTGTGGGGGCCGTTCCGCATCTGACCCCCCTCCCGTCCTGGCCAGCAGAGGACCACAGTGCCCTCTGCCCTTTGCATACAGCTGTGGCTGCACAGTGGGGTGACGCTTTATAGGGGGCGTCGTCAGAGGTGGATGCTTGGAACTGTTTCCCAATCTGCATGGTTTTCCCCCTTCTGTCTGTCTTTCATTCCTGGCTTTTAAAGGGAAGGCAAGGTCTCCATTGTACCTATTGTGCACCGGCGGCCTGGCCACTGGGCTTTTCACCCTGTCTCATTAAGATGGATGGGGCTACGGCCTTATTAATAATTGGGAAAGTTCCCCTTTGTTCGCCCTTCGGCTCTTCATTACCATGCTGCTCTTAGGGGCTCCGACGCAGTCTCACGGTATCCAGCTACCAGGGACCTCTCCGGCCAACGAGGCCGAGGCCTCGCTTGAGCTAGAGTTTCCTACCCTGGGGATTATCTACCTCCTCACCTCTAGCTCTGGGCATCACACTAGGGAAGGCTAAGAGGGACCAAGAGGTTGCATTGCGTAAGCAGAAAAGGACTGGAGTAACAGACAAGGAGGAAGCCCAAACCCTAGCCCAAGGTCTGCCATCTCCCTCTGTGCTGGCCCTGACTCGCTCTCTACCTACCGCCTCCAGCTTCTTCCGGAGAGCTACTTAGCTCACCAATTAGCAAGCATGCACCGGAGATGCCGCTGGAGGCCCAGATGTCCAGCTCCTCCGGACACAGGGCAAGTGTCTGCTTTACTGCTTCTCCTGCCGTCTGCAGTGAGCAAGGCAGACAGATCGACTGCCTCTCTTGACATCTCATGTCTGACAGAGCAATCAAGAGAGCCCAGACACACAGACGCGTGTAAGAAAGAAGGCAGTGTTATGGGTTGGTTACATCTGGAGGGCTTTCATAGGCAAAGAGCTTCCCAAAAAGGTGACACTTAGCTTGAGATCTGAGTGGCCTATGAGGACCTATCGGTTCCCCAGGGACTCAACCAGTTCCGAGGGCCTGGTTCCCCTGCCCTTGAACAACCAGGCACAGGTAGATGTTATGCTTGTGGGGCTGACACTCAGGAGAATTGACAAGAGATTTCATCGGGTAGGGGGGAGCTCGGAGGGGGGGGGATAGGCTGCAGGTGCTCCCAGTGAGACCAGATGGGGCACAGGGCAGCTCATGGGACTGTGTGGGGTCCCGGCACTGTGTGTGTGTGACAACAGCTTGCCTCGGCTGAATCAGTCCCTGCTGCACCTTGGTACTGTTCATTCTCAATCCTGCTGTTATCAAGTCAAGGACAGGGAGGGGGAGAAAGAATGCCCCCCACCCCCCACCCCCCATCCTTGGGGCAAGGGACCTTGGAGCTCTCTGGCTTCTGGATTAGCCCTTGGTGCTGCCGCCCCAGGCAAACCCGAGAAGAATAGCATGGCTGGGAGTGCCCAAATAGACTAGCCATGAAGCCCCCAGCAGTTCTGCCAGCCTGGCTGTAGTTGTAAAATGTGTGCGCGTGTTAGTGAGTGTGTGCGTATAAGCACGCTTGTGCCTGTCTCTGTCAGTGTCGATATCTCTGTGCTGTGTATCTGTGTGTCTGTGTAGGTCTCTATGATGGGGTTGGGGAGAAGAGGGAGAGAGGTAGGAGGGAGGGAGTGGGAGGGAGGAAGGGGGAAAGGAAGGGAAGGGGAGGGAGGGAGGGTAGGAGGGAGGGAGGAAAGAAGGGAAGAAGGGAGGAAGGGAGGGAGGGAGGGAGGGAGGGAGGAGGGAGGGAGGGAGGGGGAAGGAGGGAGGGAAGGAGGGAAGGAGGGAGGGGGGAAGGAGGGAGAGAGGGAAGGAGGGAGGGAGGGAGGGAGGGTAGCGGTAAGCCTATAGTTTGTAAATACCTTTGGGTGTTACCTCCCTGCTTCTGCCCTCACTGACCCTCACCGGGGCCCCCCCTGCCTTCTCAGCAGCATGGCCTGCCTCCTGCCTTCACCCCACTCATGCCTGCCCTCTGCCTCCTACTAGGAAAATGGATGTCCTCAAAAAAAAAAAAACAATTCAGGGTTTCTTTGTGGGCACAGAATCCCTTCCACCTGTCCCTGTCCCCTCCCCCCCCAAAGAAATAAAATATGAATTGTTTTCTGATATGCTACTTGATTTTCTTTAAGCTCAGATGACTTTTTTTTTTTAAATGCCCTGGATGTTTAAACCAAGGTTTATTTGCACAGGCAAATCAGACAAGACTCTTTCTGCTCCCAGTGTAAGGGATTCCAGCCCAAATTTCCCTCCCCCACCCTTACCCTGTCAAGAAGATTAATGCTCTTTCTCCAGTCTGTGAATGGGAGGCCGGGCCACCACTGACCTTCTAAGGAAAACGGTCCATGTTTCCTTGCGTGGGAGCAAGAGAGCCGGATGGAGTAGAAGCATGTACACACACACACACACACACACACACACACTCACATGCACACGCATGTGCACACACACACAAACAGCACGCTCGCGCGCGCGCGCGCGCGCACACACACACACACACACACACACACACACACTTCCCAGAACCCGCCAAAGGGAGGCTTCTATTCTCAGCCCAGTTTTATAACTGCATTAAAACTTATCATAGGATCTCAGTGAAAGAATCGGGTTTATCGTCTGCTACACTGGGGAGTGGGGGGGCTGCCAGCAGTGGGGAGAGTCCTAAGTTCAATCTAATAGAGCTATTCCGACAAATTGAGTGAGTCTCCACGCATTTGCTTCTCTTGGTCCTTATCTTGAAATTTTCAGGTGAGGAAGCAAAATGAATTTGGTAGGGCATCTGCTAAGTGCATCACATGCACCAAGCCTGTGCCCTGTAAGAATGCCAAGGCGTGCAGAGCGGTGGTGGTGCACGCCTGTAATCCCAGCACTTGGGAGGCAGAGCCAGGCAGATTTCTGAGTTCGAGGCCAGCCTGGTCTACAGAGTGAGTTCCAGGACAGCCAGGGCTACACAGAGAAACCCTGTCTCGGGGAAAGAAAAAAAAAAAAAAAAAGAATGCCAAGGCGCTTAAGCCTTGACCCTCCTGCAGCCAGCCACCATGCTTCTGCCCCCTACACAGGGCTCGTCTGGCCTCCTTAGATTTTGCTTTCCCAACTCCCTGACTAGCTTTCTTCCCTACTTTCTTATAGGAACTTTTCCTCCTTATACCCAAAACTACAGAGGAGATAGAGGCTACACTCAGTCCGCACCCAGCCTCCTAATTCCTCCATCATCAGATTCCTAATACCTTTGTACATGTTCCCAAGCATGTTTCCGTAGACCGAAATTCTCCGAGTTCTTTTGTAAGTCATGCTATTAATGGATTTAAATGAGATAATCGTCTAAAAGTGGCACGGGGTGTGCCAAGCAGCACTCGTCACCCACAGGGTGTTCAGACTGCCTACTCTCAAGGTTGGTTGGTTGGAAGGGCCCTTTGCGTTTCTGCAGCTCAGCTCAGGGATGTCCATCTTTGCTATCCTGCCCCAGTTCAGCATCAGCAGGGGCACTGGCGCATGGTAGATATCTGTTGATTAAATGTCCATTCAACTTACTCAAAGGTTATTCCGTTCTAGGTATTGATCTCCAAGGAACTGGAAGCACTGGTCAGTCCAGGAATTTACTTGTAAAGAGATATTAAAGGCTCGGTAGGTCTCTATGTCAGCACCATTTGCACGTTGGCAGCCTTGTGATCTATAAACAACAACAAAAACATCGGTTAGGATGGCCACTCAAGGCACTGGCTGGGACAGGGAGAGCTATTGTCGTGGAAAGTCCCTTTAAACATATGGAAGCACCACAGGATGACCGGGACATTTACATTCACCAACCAGTGCCTCTTTGCATCCTTGACAGAATTAATTGGTTCAAGGCAGACACGGTCGCAAACACCTACGGTCTCCGCTACTTGGAAGGCTGAGGAGGAAGGCCGAAGGTTCAAGAGTAGTTTGGGTATAGCATAGCGACGCTTGAATGAATGTACTCGTGAATAAATAAAATGAACGAATTCATGTTTATATAAATGGAGCTTTAAAAAATGTTTAATCACCTCCAAACCTCAGTTCCAGAGAGGGTTGGTTGATAAGGTTCTTCTGGCCAATGCTTTTCTCTGCCTTTAAACAGCTGTTTTCGGCTATTGCTTTCACGTCCATTCCAACTTCAATGTGCGTTGATTCTGAGTGGCCTCTGTCCTAAGTGCTTGACCAGGGAGGGCAGGCTCCAGCCATGTGTCATCTTGTTGGCTCCTCGGGGATACGGGGTGAGACTGGTGTGGGTGTACACGGGCACATCTGGAAAGCTTGAGGTGTCAGTCTGGAGTTATCACCTCTGCTTGCGCGGCGGTCCCAAGCTCAACCCTACACATTCCACACCTGGCCAGACTCAAGTGGGCCCGGCGTGCCCACTGCAGCTGCTCCTGACCTCAGAGTCTCCTGCACTTTGACTCACAACCCTCCCTCCAGCTTCGCCTCCCAAGCCCTCTCTGCGCTGCCGCCACATCATCGACACGTCACGTTGGTCTCGTCCGGAGCAGCCACAGCCTCCGCCGTCCATAGCCTTCCTCTACCCAGAAGGTGAACACTGTCATCCCTCCACGGAAATCCCTTCACCTACGTCTCCAGGTTCGAATCCTCTGCCCCCCTCCCCTGGAGAGGATCTCTTCTCCAATTGCACACAACAATCTGTCCCCTGTCGTGTGGCCCTGTGGTCATACGGCTTTGCCGTATACACGCATTTAGCTTAAGCCCCCTCCTAGACTTGAAATGCATAAAGAACAGAGAAAGAGTATTTACCCACAGTCTTACACAGTGCCGTGTGCGGACAGCTAGGTGCGCGAAGGAGGGAATCAATTAGAAAATAACCAAGGAAGGGATAAACAGAGTGGCCGTGAGACTCAGCCAGTGTCCCAGTTAGTAACTAGACAAGGCTGGGCCTCCAAAGACGGTAAAAGAGGAGCTTCCCCTGCAACTCCTTCCTACCCTGGGCCTCCTTCAGAGTATTCAACACACAGGCCTGAGCTTATTGGGGAAATAACACGCAAAGGCCAATGGAGATGCTCTGCCTAGAGAAACCCTTGTGTGTAAGAGCCACTGGCCTACAGCAGCGAGTCAGGGACAAATCAACCTGCGGTACCTCTTCCTTCATGACACCCCAGAAGCTGGATGTGACCACCCACAGTTCCCTTCAGCCAGGGGACCAGTGGTTGTCGCCATCGGTGACATATCCTCTAAGCCACAGAGGGTCACGGAAGCCCTCCAGGCAAGAAAAGCAACCCAGCCGAGGAGAACCAGCTCACAGGAGCAGGCCCTCCTTGAAGGGCAGTTACTGGATTTATGTTTTGTTTGTTTGTCTGTTTGTCTCACTGTTTCTTTTAATCTCACAGTTCTCTGAATTAAAAAAGAGAAGAAAGAAACAAACCGAGGAAAATGACATTAGAAAGAGTTCTAGGAATAATAGCAGGTAAGGCTCGCACCTGGCATTTGAGTGACAATTTTAGAAAATTCAACACACGTCACTCTACGTGCCCCAAGTTAGCAGACCCTAGTCTTCCCATGTCCCAGCGGCTCTGAGCCTAGGCTTGCAAGATGGCAACCTCCCATGTTTGCTCATTGGTTTTCAATATTTTCAAAACCCCACACCCAAAGATCCGTGTGACGGAAGTGGGTGTGGCAACTAAGGCCTCCCAAAGTCTTGGTGCTACCCCGAACACAACACCAGCTCCGAAAGCCCATAGACTTGGGTACGTCTACATCTCTTGGCTTTCTGTGACCTCAACAAGTCACAGAATAGCTTGGCCTCAGGCTCTGCGTCTGTAAAGTGGGCATAACAGTAACCCAGGTCAGGTTGCTATAGGAACCAACAGAGGGTCTTTAAGGAAGCCAGAAAGTGTACAGCACATCCCCTGAAGACCAGTGTGGCTAAACAGACATAGGACAAGAAGGCATCTTCCTTCCTTCAGTCTTTCAGACCATCTTGTTTATCCCAGGCTTTGGACACTACTCCTGAATGTTTTTCTCTCAAGCTCCTCCAGGCCTCCCATGGTCATGTTGAGCTCCTACCGCGAGCTGTGTGTGTGTCCAGCCATTGCTTCCGGAGCCTACAGCACATCCACACGTGTCCCTTTGCCCTCTGGTTGAGATCAGCCACTGCAGAAGGACTCAGGAACACTAGAGCTGCCTGCTCAGAGTCGCCGCTCCATCCCAAACGCCTGGCCCCTCTAATCACCCCTTTACCCTGGCATGACGCCAGCTCTATCACATGCCTGAAATTTCTTATTTAATCCTCATAGCGAGTCTGTGCTACAGGGACTGTTAGTGTTTCCTACAGATAAGGGACAGGAGCCCGGGAAGGCAACTTTTTCAAGGTCATACATCTAGGAAGTGGAAGAACAGCCTATGCCCAGGGGGGGTCTGGAACCTGGGCCTGTCCCTCTCCCTGAACCGGTGTACCCCAAGAGTGCAGACAGGAGAAGCAGCTCACAGTAGCATCATGTTGGGTGCTGGGATGCAGGGAGACTACAGTGGTAAGACGGTTTTGTTAGCAAGCCTGTATGTATACTATACAGTGTATAGGAGACTACAGTGGTACTACTGTTTCTAACAGCAAGCCTGTATGTATACTATACAGTGTATAGGAGACTACAGTGGTCATAGTGTGTCTAACAGCAAGCCTGTATGTATACTATACAGTGTATAGGAAACTACAGTGGTCATAGTGTGTCTAACAGCAAGCCTGTATGTATACTATACAGTGCATAAGATCATTTTCATGCATTTTGTCTTTCAGATGAAAACTATGTAATGCTATCAATTCATCGAGCTTCTTAGAGGTAAATTCAGACTCAACCAATGCTAAAACTCTGGATTTGCAACCCCGGCCAGGAATGACTAAACACCGCCCCCAACCCCCCTTCCCCGAGATCAGACTCAGAAACACATGGGTAGTCAGATCTGCCACCTTCGGGATGGTGCTTTCTGAGAGGTAATCAGACCTCGTTTACACAAGGACCTCCTCATGACCTCCCGTGTCCATGCGGAGTTCAGCCGGGCTGTGTTATCTCCGACAGCACCACATGAGCTGGCAGGCAGATAAGTGGGGGCCGCCTTTATCTAGCCTCAACTGTCTGTTGGAAAAGAACAGAGGTTGCAAGAATTATGGAGAGGCTGGGGATGATGATTTAGGGTGGGGGATATCGATGTTCAAGGGGCTGCCGGGAGCGGGTAGAAAAAAAAAAAAAACCTGTGGAAAGGAGGGGGAAGCCCAGGAAGAAGAGCGCCGGAGGTCAGATCTGAAGTCTGAGCGCCATCTCTCCACCTGGAGAGCGTCTAACGCTTTCACTCCAGCGGTGGCACTGAAAACTGCCCCACGTGTGGGGCACCCGTGAGACTCGGTTAAGAGGGTAAGAACTGGGAGGTAAAAATGTCTGTGGAGCTTTTATCATCTAGTGACTGCAAAGCAGCTGCTGTCTAGTGACCAGAGTTTGTAGCCGCTGTCACATCACGATGGTCATTGTCCATAATGACTTACCAGGGCATCTCTCTTTATGGCATTTCTCTTTTGTCCTGTCTCCCCTCGGTATAAAGCACAGGTTGATTCTTCCCTACCCCAACTCCATTCTCTTTCAGTGGTGCAGGGACCACTGAGTCACAGAGAGCTCCAATGGAGATTCTAGATCATCCTGGCAGTCATCTCCTCTAGACCAACAGAGCTCCCCATCCAGACATGAAACCTTAGAACCACCGGAGACTGAGGCACTGTCCTTCTAGAAGACTGCATGGGGGAACAGATGTTGCTCCTTGGGTGTCCACAGCTGCAGTCACCCTTGCTGGGTTCCCATCAGGAGCCTCATAAACACAGACCTCAGATGACCCCCTCATTCCTCAAGTCAAGTGACCTGGTCCATTATCTTCATCCTCAGAATCTGGTAATGATTACCTGAACCCTGAGTCCTCTCTTATCTGACGAGACTGAATCCAGGAAGCGGTCATTGTTCATTTGACATCAGAGACTGTAAGAGAACAGGGCTCTCAGGAAAGTGTGACCGTGGTGACTCACATCCACACTTTAAGATTGGAACATCTCAGAGCCAGAAAGACTCTTGGCTGGGAAAGTATGAGATAGGCCATCCAGCATAGTGAGAAACTCTCCGTAGGTTATTCACTGACATAAACATCATCTCTCGGGCCAGAGAGGTGGGTGGCTCAGCCATTAAAGGTGTCTGCTTCTAAGCCTGATGATCTAAGTTCAATACCCCAGATCCACGTGGTGGAAACAAAGAACCAGTTCTTCTGGGTTGTCCTTTGACTTCCGCACACATGCCATAAGCCACACAGGCAAAATAAATAAATAAGTGAAAACAAACAACCTCCAAGACTAAGTGACGTCACTCACTCACATGCTGGGACAGGAACTCAGTCTATTTCATCTGGTGACAGTTACAGGATTCCAAAGACAAAGCAGACAAGCGGTGGTCAATCTGTTTGGGTCACACCACCAAAACAAGGGACCCGGCAGAGCCCTGTCACAGAGGGGAAGAGGACAGAAATCCAAAGAAGGGATGAGCTGTGACTTTCCTTGTAACCAAGGCAGCCGTTAGCCGACCATCACGCGGGCCGTCCCACTTAGCACATTCCCTTTAGCAGACTCAAGAGCGTCACGTCCCTATTTTGCCTAACTTACAACAGATGCTCAACAAATGTTTAAGTGGATACCTAGGGCTGGAGAGATGGCTCAGAGGTTAAGGGCACTGACTGCTCTTCCAGAGGTCCTGAGTTCGAATCCCAGCAACCACATGGTGGCTCACAGCCATCTGTGATGAAATCGGATGCCCTCTTCTGGTGTGTCTGAAGACACACTACAGTGTACTCACATATAATAAATATATCTTTTAAAAAAAAAAAGTGGATACCTAGATGAATAAATACACACTGAGCAAAAGACAGGATGCCTGTATGGGTGGGTGGACAGATGGACAGATGGACAGATGGATGGGTGGTCTGATGGATAGATAGGGGTGTGAGGGTAAAAGGGTGAATGAGTACATCCAAATGTTAAGAGCCTGTGAATTCTGGGATTTGGGGGCACACAGGAAAGACGGAAAGTCTTCACAGTACAAAGTCAGGCCGAGGAGACAGACCCGTCAGAGAAGCCCTTGCTCTGAGAGCACAAGGAGGCCTAAGTTTGATTTCCAGAACCCACAGGAGGAAAAGAGCTGCAAGAGAACTGCTGGGGAGGCCCAGAGGGTGAAGGCACTTACTGCCAAGCCTGACACCCTGGAAGCCACATGGAGGATAGAGCCAGCTTCCACCGGTTATCCTCCCAGTTACATACATCTCTCATAAGTAAACAGACAAAGTAATAAAGTAATTTTTGATGAACGCAGATTCTCGCAACTGGTCAACATGCAGACTGGAAGTTTGGCACCCTCGGCCCTAAATGGGACACCCGCACCACACACACCATGGTGACCCCCCCACCCCGTCCCTGCCCAAGGCTCTGGGGTCACCATGGAAGAGGGGGCAGGAAGACGGAAGGGTCAGAGGCAGTCGGTGACTGCAACCAGACAGTGTTTGCCAGACTCAGCAGGGCAGTTACACACATGAGCTCTCTCCAGCCATGTGTTGCCACACATGCTCACAAAGCTTGCCCAAGCTCACGGCAGACAAAAATCCCAGCATGGGGGGGGGGGTCGGTGGGGGATGGGAAGGACACACCCAAAGCTGAAGAGCACTTGGAGCATTCAGTGGCTTCAAAAAATAAATAAATAAAGTGCATGAAATGGGGCGAGAGTGGTGAGGGCGGCGGGGTCGGGGGGTGGGGTGGGGAGTGATTGAAAGGGAGGGTCTTGATCAAAACATAGGATATGCACGTATAAAATTCTCAAATTGAAAAAAAAAATGTCAAACATCATGGAGAGCACTTGAGATCCCAGCACTGGGAGGCGGGGACAAGTGGGCGGTTCCTGCCCCGCCCACCTAACTACGTCACAAGTGCGGGGTCCACGGAAGAGCCTTTCTCTGCGGTCTACAGCCATCTTTTTGCGGAACAACAAAACGAAAATCTGTTGCACTGCACCGAAGTTTCCAAGCAGGCCTATCCCCCACCCTACTGGGTCTATAAGCAGCCTCCCCGCAGCCCTGTGGCTGTCCCCTCCCCGTAGCCCTGGCTGCCCCACCCCCACCCTAGCTCAGCCACTGAGCTCATGTCTTCCAGCCTAATTCGCTTTTTTTTTTTTTTCCTAGATAGATGGAGCAAAGAGCTAGCAAATATTATTTATGACTTTGTGATAAATAAGCCTTTTACAGGAGTGATTCAAGGAGCTCTGGTGAGTTTCAAGGATGACTTTCAGCAAGTTTCAAAGGTCGGGTCAGCCTGGGATAGTAAGCCCATAGTATTGCCACTCTGTTCATCTGTTTCGAATTATTGCTCCTACCCACTTTCGGCCTCCTCTCAATGGACTAGCTGTACTTCAGCTAGTTCTCTGGCTGTATTTTTATTTCCATAGTGGGAACGGTCTTTAATAATCATTTGTGCTGGACTGACAGTGGGAAGAGTAAAAAGACCATAATCAAACTCAAGCCCCTGAAGATGTGCAAGGCAAGCCGGTCCCACTCGCCCAGTCCCCATTCCACCCATCCCCCCCCACACACACACACAGAGCACCTTCTCCTGCAGACCAGAGAGGGCACAACTCAGGGCCTGGCCACACAGGGGCAGGTCATAAAGGGCAAAGCATTCCCAGAGAGCCAGGAAGTCGGCTTGGCCCAGCCTTTCTCTGCCTGTGCGTGCAAGCGTGCCTGACCCTCTGCAGATACTTGCAAATGTAGACGCTGAGGAGCAGGGACCCCCATTTCACCCAATTCCACATGCTCAGCCCCTGACACCACCTAAGACACCCCCCAGTGAACGACTTACACTCCAAATTGAATGGGCTGAGTTGGCTTGAGCCGAACCAAAAGCCAAATCGCGTGCTCCTTCCTCTGCTTTTAGCCTGGCCTGGTTCCGCTATGGTTTTCCCCTTCTCTGTTTCCTTGCTTTTGTGGTAGATAACCTGTGTTTGGTTCGGGAATTTGGATTCGATCTGGATGAGCCCCAAGAACGTTAAACTTAATGTAAACGCTGGCCCAGATTTGTCCACCTCTGCTGTTTGTTTACTTCCTCTTGGGAAATCACTCAAGGAGAATAGGGCACATTCCGCCTGGTCCTCCTAAGGTATGTGTAGCCCTGGCTTTCCCAGTGAGTATTTTTCGCAGAAATGCTGCGTTGACTATTTGTCTAAGTCACAGTCTATTTAAAGATACTGTTGGACTTTTACAGTTCTGTATGTTGCCTTCCTTTCCTACATGAATCTTCGACATAGGGTTTGCCCAAGGAAAGTTCATCTCTTCTTCAGTCTTCCTTCAGAAGAGAGGACAGTAGCAGGCTGTTCTCAGCCTCCTTCCTCAGGCAGGGACTGGGAAAGTCCAGCCTCTTACATGAAGATCCCAACGGGAGCTAAGTTCCAAAGAAGAGTTTTCCAAAAGGAAGAAAGCCATGACTGAAACCAACAGTCCCCCAAGAGGACATTAAATGACAAATAGGATTGTGTGTCATGGAACAGAATAGCAGAGAAAAGAGGCTGAAATTCCATGACAACAGACTTCTTGTATCTGACTTGCTTCTACAATCACCTCTGTGTCACATCGGGTGCCTTAAAAGCTCAGGGACCCAAGCAGCGGGGTGCTGAGATCTCTGATTCCGAAGATGAACTTCTTTCCCATTGTCTTTCCACA
Source organism: Apodemus agrarius (assembly GCA_964023405.1). Classification (NCBI taxonomy): domain Eukaryota; kingdom Metazoa; phylum Chordata; class Mammalia; order Rodentia; family Muridae; genus Apodemus; species Apodemus agrarius. Next base: position 16,626,489 of record OZ030023.1, on the reverse strand, counting down.
CACAAGCTCCATTTGAATTCTGCTCATCCCGTCTGTAAGGGAAGACATGGCGAATGCTTCGTGTCTCATGAAGAAAGGTGTCATCCTTCTGGGAAAGAGGACACAAAGATGACAAGGTTCCCTCAGTACTCCAAGGCACGTGGAGCCAGGCTGCATGTCCAATCTGGGCTGCTGAGCAGTTTGGCCTGCCTTCTGGGAAATGGGTGCCATTTTAGTCTTTGCCGAGTCTACTGTTGCTAGGAAATGCCTTGGCTTCTCCTCCCTCTCCTGACAAACTCTCCTTTCTTCTGAACTGTGGGGACATCATCCTCATTATCCTAATTGACTAATGCTGTATAAGAAGCCGGTCTAGAACCTGGTCGTTTAAAGTGACAGTGTGTGCCTGCTGATAGTGGCACACCTTTAATCCCAGCACTCGGTAGGCAGATGCAGGCAGATCTCTGGTTTTGAAGTGAACCTGGCCAAAGAATGAGTTCCAGGACAGCCAAGACTACACAGAGAAACCCTGCCTCAAAAAACCAAAATCAAAACACAAAACAACAATGAAAACAAAAACAAAGAAAGCCCAATGAGTTATGAACTCTTATATGTCTGTTCCCCAATCTGCTCTGGGTTAAGATCTCTTATGGATTATTGCCATGTAAGCAGAGGCAGAAGCTTGGACCACACTGGCCAGCCAGGAAGGTTGATTCACAACACATAATGACTACAAACAAGTTGTCTGCTGTTAACCAAATCTCTCTCTCTCTCTCTCTCTCTCTCTCTCTCTCTCTCTCTCTCACACACACACACACACACACACACACACACACACACACACACCAAGGTGGTTGAGTCTTAAATGGGAGCCTCTCAAGAAGTCACATAACTGCTAACACCTATCCTTCAAAGTCCCTAAAAACAATTTCCACTCTTTATGGTCAGGCAAAAGATGAAAGCTAACATATAGTCAAAAGAGATCATACTTCCTTCTGGATAGGTAGGAGGTATATGCATAAGGGTGGTGGGTATTCAACAGCAGCCATGATGTTTGGAGACTATGACTTCATGCTATACCTTGCTTTTTTGTTTATTTCTAAATGAAATCCCTCTAGAACTGTTTGATTCGTTTCTAATGAGAAGCTTCCTCTACTCCCCTTCCTTCCTGTGGTGGTTTGAATTAGGATGGTCCCCATGGGCTTATAAATCTGAACGTTTAGTTACAAGGGAGTGGAGCTCTTTGAAAGGATTAGAAGGATTGGGAGGTGTGGGCCTCACTAGTAAGTGTGTCACTGTGGGTGGGCTTGAGGTTTCTAAAGCCCAATCAGGTCCAGGATATCTTCTTTTCCTCATGTCTGTGGATCAGGATGTAGAACTCTTAGCTACTTCTTCAGCACCATATCTGCTTATGTGCCGCATTGCTCCCTGCCATGATGATAATGAACTAAACCCCTGAACTGTAAGCCAGCCCCAATTAAGTATTCACTTATATTAAAGTTGCCTTGGTCATGGTGTTTCTTCACAGCAATAGAACACTGGCTAAGACACTACTCATAATCACCCTAACACCAAAGAGGATTGACAATTTTCTTTTCCTGTTTTCTTTTTCATTAATCTATTTTCATATTCATGTTACATCCTGGCTGCACCTCCACTTTTTCTCCTCCCTGTCCCAACCTTACAAACCCCTCTCTGCATGACTCCCTGCCCTTCTCCTAGAAGGGGAAGCCTCCTCTTGGGTATCCACCCACCTTGGGACATCAAGTCAAAAAGGAACTAAGTGCATCTTCTCCCACTGATGCCTAAGCAGTCAGTCCAGCTAGAGGAAGAGACTCCAATGACAGGCAACAGCCAGAGGTAGTCCCACTCCAACTGTTAGGGAGCCCACGTGAAGACCAAGCTGCACATCTGCTACAAGTGTGTAGGGGGCCTAGGTCTTGGTAAAACCAATGAACTGAGAATTCAGAGAATAGCTCCATGCAGCCACTGGAAAGTTTTTCTCTTCTTTTCTTTTCTTTTCTTTTCTTTTCTTTTCTTTTCTTTTCTTTTCTTTTCCTTGTGATATAAAGCCACATCAATTAAAGAAGCCAGAGAGGTAGAGGCTGGGTTGTTACTTGTATTATACACTTAGTATTTTGTTTTAAATGTCTTCCAGGAAGTTTAGGGGAATGGGCCTACAAGAGATATCTTATACACTTTCACTCTTCAGAGACTGGCAGTCTTCTGAGGCTTGTAGGTTCTCAACTGGAGAGGGAGCTGGTTCTGTTACCCAGTCATCTTTAGGTCTCTTCAAGCTCCAATAGTTGTCACTGATAAACCAAAGTCAGAAAAAGCTGACAGAGACATCCCCTCTGGGCAGGCTATCCTGAGGGGCGACTGGGTGTGGGACCAAAGAGTAACTGTACCCATAGTCCTTGCTGGAGGCTTAGGCTGGATCCCCTGCATCTCAACAGAAAGAGGCAATTGGGTGCGCCCAGTCCCCCCCCCAGACACCCGAAGTGCCTTGGTGGTCCCCAGCGGCATTCTTGCCCGAGCCCAGTTCAGGTCACCAGGGCACCAGTTTGCAAAACGTCCACTCTTCTCTAAAGCAAGCCTCAAATGGGTAGGTAAGTGGGGAAGCAAGCTGGGCTTCTGCTCTGGAAGCCCCCCTCCCCCTTAGACCCTCATTAGATCAGAAAGGGGGAGGGGCAGGAACAGAGGGAGAGGAGGGGAGGGGGAAAGAAAGAAAAAAAAGGAACAATAAAAAAAGAGACAGCCTAGCCCTGCGCTCCTTTGGGACGGAGAACTCCATTCAGATTTCAGAAAGTAGGGTCAGGCATGTCTTGTGACCTGAGACCCCAGAGTCCTCTGTTCCCCATAATTATCTAATACAGCACTCTCCCTGCCAAATACAATGAAGCAATTTGTCACTTCAATTATCTGTCAGTCACCACCAAGGCTTTTCAGCAGCCCAGCACATGTGCTCGCAGAGTCTGTCAGCGAGGCTGTCTCGCCAGTCCCATAACCATGGAAAATGGAACCTTTGTTGACGCTGCTCTCAGAGAAGGAAGCCCATTCAGTCTCCCTCCCTCCGCTGCCCCTCATCTCTGAAGCCCTGGGACAGCCTCCTTCCTCTTCCGAGCCTTGAGTGACTGGCCACAGGTTCTTCATGAGGAAGCAGAAATACATTATTCTTAACAGGCTCTTTCAGTTTCTACGATTCTGTGTGTAGAACAGAGACCACTCAGTGTGTTACCCACCACCCCAGGGGGGAGGGAGAGGGAAGTGTGGACACTAGGATGGCCCAGGGCTGTTTGCAGAGACCCTATTCAGATCAGCCCCAAGGTGATGTCTCAGTTCCCACTGCCCAGGGAGGGCCACCCTACCTGAGGTAAGCTGCCCCCAGGAGGAGGGACAGGAGTTGTTTGCTTTAAAGAAAGAAAGAAAGGGAGGGAGGGAGGGAGGGAGGGAGGGAGGAAGGAAGGAAGGAAGGAAGGAAGGAAGGAAGGAAGGAAGGAAGGAAGGAAGCCTTGGTTACTACTTGAGGAGTGTCTAAAGGCTTCTGAGTGGAAACAGGGACTCCCTTTCCTGTGAAGAGACACAGACTTCCTCCATGTCTGGGTACATGCACAGCCTTGCTGTAAGAGGACAGGACTGCTTCCATGTGTGAGTAACAGGGACTCTTAACATGGGTGATAATGGAGAGTCCCTCTGTGGAGGAGATGTAGACTCTGTTGCCAGAGAGTCTTTGCTACTCTGTGGGTTCTTCTTCCTCCCACCCTTTATCCCCCTACTAGATAGGCAAGAATGAAGGCTAGAGGGAGAGAGACAACAGAGAGAGAGAGAGAGAGAGAGAGAGAGAGAGAGAGAGAGAGAGAGAGAGAGAGAGAGATCCTTGAATCTAATTTCTTCTTTGCTTGTAGCTGGTCTTTGCTACTCTGTGGGTTCTTCCTATTACCCCCCTTTATCCCTCCCATTTCACCTCCATCACTAGATAGGAGAGAAAGATAGAGGAGAGAGAGAGAGAGAGAGAGAGAGAGAGAGAGAGAGAGAGAGAGATCCCTGAATCTAATTTATTTCTTGTTTCTTCTTTGAGCACAACTATGAACAAACTGCAACCAGCGTCCCCGAACCATGCCTCTCAGGGCCCTAGCACTTATGGACCCTCTGAAAAGTTCCCAGAGTTCCAAATGTCACGCAGTGGCAGAAACTATCAGCAGCTGGCAAAGCCACGCCTCTGCCAGAGCACAAGGCAAATCACAGTCAGCTGCTGGGGACAGTCGGAAGCAGCTCCATACCCCCACATCTGGGATTAAACAAAAGCACATTCTTATATTTCTATGTTTTTAAAGAAACCAAGATTCCAAGTTTGTCACCACATTCTCCCTGTTGTGGGGAAAAGACCCCCTTCATGTGAGGCCATCATTCTACATTTGGGTGACAGGGGCTGTCACCATGAGAGGGGACAAGGACTGACTCCCTCAGTGTGTGGGAATGGAGACTCCCTCAACATGGAAAAATGGCAGGATCCCTTGTTGGAGGACAAGGGCCTCCTCTATGTGAGGAAACAGGACCTCCTACAAGGGAGGGTGAAGCCTGCATCCATTTGTGGGGTCAGAACTTCCTCCATTTGTACAGATAAGACTTCTCTAGACCTCCTTTGTGGAGGGAGATATGGACCTCCTTTCCTTGGGAAGATAGGACTGCCTCTGTATGTGGGTCAGATTTGCCATCCTGTGGCAAATTCTGAGAAAAATCAACATAAGGAAGGAGATACTTATTCTGGCTCAGCTTCAGACATTCAGTCCATGGTTGCTGGTTCCATGTTTCTGGGCCCATAACCGTGATAACACAGTAGCCAGTTCATGGCAGAAGTGTGTCATAGTCTACTGGACATGAATCTAGACATAACTGGGAAGTGGGACTCTCAGCTAAAGAATTGGCTTCACCAGACTGGCCTGTAGACACATCTCTGGGACTTTATACAATTTTCATTTTATTATATTATGTGTATGACTGTTTTATCTCCATGTGTATCTACGTACCATAAATACAGCCGGTTCACACCTGGTCCTCTTGGAGGCCACAAGAGGGCATTGGATCCCCCAGGATTAGAGTTACATATGTGTGAGCCACCATGTGGGTGCTGAGAATCAAGCCCCTACCCTCTGGAAAAGCATGAAACGGGGGCATTTTCTCAATTGCTACTTAATGTAAGGGAGCCAAGTTCCCTGTGAGTAGTGCTATCCATAAGCAATTGAGCCTGGGCTGTATAAGGTAGAGAATCAATCCAGAAGACACAAGCCAGTACGTCGCATTCCTCCGTAACCTCAGCTTGAGGTCCTACGTCCCAGCTCTTGCCTTCAGCTCTCCCCTGGCTTCTCTCAATAACTGCTTGGTCCTTGTAAATCAAATGTAATGGTTTGAATATGCTTGGCCCAGGGAGTTGCACTATTAGGAGGTGTGGCCTAGTTGGAGTGGGTGTGTCACTGTGGGTGTGGGCTTTAAGACCCTCATCCTCGCTGCATGGAAGTGAGTATTATGCTAGCAGCCTTCAGATGAAGGTGTAGAACTCTCAGCTCCTCCTGCACCATGCCTGCCTGGATGCTGCCATGTTCCCGCCTTGATGATAATGGACTGAACCTCTGAAGCTGTAAGCCAGCCCCAATTAAATGTTGTCCTTATGAGAGTTGCCTTGGCCATGGTGTCTGTTCACAGCAGTAAAACCCTCACTAAGACAGAACCTTTGAGAAATGGGAAGACCTTGTTTGTGTCTCCTCCAGGACAGGCAGTTGAAGGATAAGAACCTCAAATCTGAATCCTTGGCCGGTAGTGTCCTTGGTCCTATCCTAGCTAGCGACCAGAAATACCAGAAGTATTTGAGATACTGTGATGGCTACTTCCAGTTGTCAACTTGACTGTATCCAGAATGATCTACAATCCAGATATAGAGGGCACAGCTGTGATTCAGATCTTGAGCTGGAAAGACTCAGGCTTTTGATCCAGATCTTGAGACACAGTGGCCATGAAAAGCTCGGGCCCAGGCAAGGTGGTATACGCCTTTAATCCCAGGAGACAGAGGCAAGCAGATCTCTAAGTTCAAAGCCAGCCTGGGTCAGAGCAAGTTCCAAGTAAAGAACAGCTTAGGTCCTGGCTGGAGAGATGGCTCAGCGGTTAAGAGCACTGACTGCTCTTCCAGAGGTCCTGAGTTCAATTCCCAGCTACCACAGGGTGGCTCACAACCATCTGTAATGGGATCCAATGCCCTCTTCTGGTGTGTCTGAAGACAGCTACAGTGTACTCATAAATAAATCTTAAGAAATAAAGGAAGGAAGGAAGGAAGGAAGGAAGGAAGGAAGGAAGGAAGGAAGGAAGTTCCCAAGAACAGCTTAGGTCCAGGCATGGTGGCACACACCTTTAATCTGGGCCATACCTTCTGCTGGAGGCCTGCATGAGGACACTGGAAGAAGGAAGGGTTCCTCCTTCGCCTGCTTGCACTTTCTTGTCAGCACATCTGTTGGAACCTACTTCTTCAGGATTCCAGCTTATGTAGAAGACCTGCTAAAACACCTAGCCTCGTGCGACTGAGCAACTACTGTATTCTTGGACTTCCCACTCACAGCTGCCCTTCGTTGGGTTAGTTGCACTGCAGTCATTCGGTTAATTTCCCTTAATACTGAGACATTCCACAAATCCTGTGACTCTAGAGAACCCTAACAAATACAGATATTAGTATTCCTACACATATTCAGATGGTTCATTTTTAATGAGTCACACCTTCATTTTCTACCTTTTTCCAGATTTTATTCTGACTGACCTGGGGTATTTCCCAAAATTCAGGCCTACTCAGAGCGTAGGAAAATTCATTGAGGGAAAATAAAATAATATGCTATTAGGATAGAAAAAACTAGCAACGTTAGGGTGTTATGAGTAAGCTGAACCCTGATACTGAAAGCAATCCAGAAGCTAAGCTTTTGAGAGAAACCAAAGCATATTAAGATCAGGAACATTAGAGAACTGCGTCTGTGACGGTCCCGTGTGTGCTGGTGCACACTGGAGATAAATGGCCGCCTGGAAACGGAAGGAGACAGAGAGTCTGATCACAGAAGGCCACACGGATACAGGGCCAACATGGAGTGCACACCCTCTCCCTAACCTCTGGACTTTCCTCTCCCCAAAGTGTCTTCATTTATTGACACCAGTGTTTAACCTTTCACCTCTAGGAACCTCCACTGTTTGCTCCCTGAGAAAGGCAGTGACGCCATCGCTCTCTTCACCCCCAAAGAAAAGCGCAGACCCAGCCAGGGCAGTTAGACCGGTGCGGGCCCACAGCCAGTGGGCCGTCTAATCCCGGCAAGCCCAGCACAAGTTGAAAACCATTTTCCCAGAAACCCTCGCAGCCACACTCGGTCCTCTTCTCGGGAACATATTTAGATAGTCATTCCACTCCATGATCAATGTCTTGGCTAAGCCCAGAGACGAAACTCCAGTGGCATCTAGCCTGATTAACGGCTGCAGTTAGTTCAGGGACCACAACCTATCTGTCAAGATCTTCCAGCCAGAAGGAAAAGCGAAGGAAGGAGCAGAGAAGACCTGGTCTGGCCTCGGACAAGAGCGCTGCTGTCTCTCTGATGTCCCTGGGATCTAGGGGCGTCCAGCCTGAATACCTTCATGTTGCTTTTCATTTCCCCAGACTCTACTCCACCGAGCTTTCTCTATCTTCAATCATAAAATGTCCAAAACTTGGACTGTGCACCATTTCTCTCGGGTAACCCCACAGAATAAATATTTTGTATGCGGTTTCTCAGAAACCCGGAGGTGAACTAAAGCAAGGCAGATGAAAATCCACCCCCGGCCCTACGAGAAGCCAGGAGGAGAGCTAGTGAGACAGCGGCACAAATCAGCTTCCAAGGCAGCGTTGGACAGTTTTAAAACGTGTACGACCTCATAGAACTCAGATATTTTAAGCCATAGTAAACTATTTGTGCATCGATATTAGTTAGCATTGCTTTAAAGGGTAATTATACAGTAATGGCTGTTTACCTGTAAACAATGTATCCAGAAACCCAGCTTGGTTTGCTGAAGCTGGTTCTGAGGTTCTGGGGTTCTGGTGACCATCCGAGAACAGAAAAAAAACAAAACAACAACAACAACAAAAACAAAAACAAAAAACCTGTAGGATAAGGAAGCAAATCTGTTTAAGAAGCAGCAATACCCAGTTTAGAAACATGGGTCACCAGACTCGGTTAAAACAAGTTACTTAAACTATTTCTTCACAAGTGTTGCTGAAGAAATGCTATTCAAGAGGACTTGTTTCAGCACAGGTCCTTCAAATCACCACACCCTTGTCTGCGAACATGTAGCTGAAGGATGTTCTGGGACTTGGAAGCAAAGAACATCTATTAAATAGCAGGGGCAATTGTGACTTTACTGAAAGGAGTTTAGTTTCTATGAAAGAAAACAAAAAATAATAGTTGAAACAGAGCTGGAGGCAGAACCTGGGGTTAAATTACCAGCTCTCAACAACAAGAAAAAGTTGAAACAAACTATCAACTCAGTTTCCAAGTTGAGAGATCAGACAGTTTTTAAAAAAATGTGAGTTTAAAGCCAGCCTGGTCTACACAGCAAGTTCAGGACAGTCAGGACTACATAGAGAAACCCTATCTCAAACAAACAAACAAACAAACAAACATACAAAAAAGCAAAGATTGTATGCATCAACAAACTCAAGATTTAAAAAAAAAATAGCGGCATCTCAAAGGTAGGCTTGGGGGCAGCTGTGGTAGAAGAGAGGGCAGGTAGAAAGCAGACTTTTACTACTCTGTAGCCTGAGTGTTGCAAGCACTTTCTAACAATGTACAGGCTGAGATGACTTTGCTGAGGTCTATATGATGTTTTCAAGTTTCAGTTAGTAGAACTTTAGTGTGTGTGTGGGGGGGGGAGGGGATCAGTTGCAGTTTCTCCCCAGAATCACCCTTAACTTCTATCAAAGATAATCACAGGGAAACAAATTTTGTTACAAAATAGACTCACCCCATTAAATTTGGCCCTAACGCAGTTATTCTTTTCTTTTATTTATTTATTTATTTATTTATTTATTTATTTTTTAGAAATTCTTTTCAAAGTTTGCTTTTGCTGAATTTTCCTGGAGGAATCTCAGACACGGTCTCTCGGGGCTATGAGGGCAAATGGAGAGCTCACTTGGTCTGGTGGGCATCGCCCTGGCACCTATGCAGATCTGAAGAAATTCCTCCACCAGAAGAAACAGTGGGTCTAGGTGAGCTTTCTTCTTATGGTTCCCCAAATATCCCAAGTTTCCTGAGCCTGCAAGGAAATGGCACGCCTCAGTTATGTGCAAGGCTGAGTACCCTCCAGCCTGATTGTTGGGGGGAGGGGAGCACAGTTTCAGAAAGCCAGTCTTAGGTCTTTAAAGCTGTCTGGTTGGACCTGACAATATGATACAATATGACAACCCACAGGCTTGATGATGGGACCAATGTTCACAATCATGCATAGATTCTTATTGAACCTATCTAAGTAACTATATTGCCATAAGACTGAGGATACCCATGACTAATGTTCAAATTCTACAAGGGTCAAGAAGAAAAAAACAAAAAGAACATATTTTCATTTGGGACAAAAGACTGTATATTCTCAACCAAGCTACTGTAAGCTCTGTTTAAAAGTAAACAGTTTCCTTCAATCTGGTAAACAGTCAGAGAAGCAGAGATGTTTCCAAATGAATCATGAAAACATTGTGTCTGCAAGCTCATTCTGCCTCATTTAATTAATTCTTGTGTTACTTTGTCTTTGTGTAACTACTGTTACAGCAGTTCAAGAAACTCATCCCTGTCACTAAAGTTCTAGAAGTTCTTCCCTGGTCCAATTTTTTGTCTTAAAATCACCAGAACCTATGCTGGTCAAAGGTCTTTCTCTGTGTCCTTGAAGACACAGCTCTTGGAAAAGAGAAAGGCTTCCATGAAGACACCACAACAAAGCAACAAACGAAGCAACGTCGCAGCACTTGGTAGCTCAGGACACTTATCTTGAAAATGATGCAATTCAGAGGGACACTTCCTTGTTCCTGTGCTATGTGACACACTTCAACATCACTAAAGACTATCATCCAGAGCCCTCAGCTTTGAAATCTCACCACAGTTCTGAAACATCCGATCCATAAGACACCGATAACTAGAGCTTGCAGACGGCTCCGTTATCATTAACACGGGATGGAACCCCACTTTAATTAATTTAGCATGATGGAGAAGCTTCAAAAGTTTGAAAGGGGTTTTCATAAAGGTGAGAGAAATATCTTTTGAGGATTTCAAGAGGTCAAACTAGGAAACCTAATTAAAAGTTAAAAATGTTTTATTTAGAATTTAACTTGGGAAAGTCTGTCAAAAAACATCAAAGGTTTGATGACATCCATTTCAGACTGAGTGTTCCAAGGTGTCTCACTCTCTGCACGTTGTCTGGCTGTGGGTCTCTGTAACTGTTCTCATCTACTGTAGTAGGAAGCTTCCCTGATGGTGGCTGAGGGAGGCACCGGTTTATGGGTATAGCATAATGTCATTAAGAGTCATTGCATGGCTGTGTTCCTTTTGCAGAATAGAAATGTTTTTGTTTTCTTCTAGGTCTCTTGCCTATTTAGTCTTAGGCTCCTGTCCACCCAAGCAGTGTTGAGAGTGGGTCAGACTCAGGGAGAAAGGGATCTCCCTAGGAATAGGAAATAGAATAGATAGTTATGGACAGACTCATGGAAGGACAATCATCCTGTTCTTAAATCCAGTCAGAGAGTGGTTGGTTACTCCCACAAGCTTTGTACCACTATAACACTAGTGGATCTTGTGGGCACTATTGTAGATTGAAGTGTTTGTAGCTCAGTTGCTGCTTACCTTTCTCCTTTGAGTGCCTTCAAGTTCCATGAACACAAGTCTGCAGGGGTGAAGGCTCTAGGCAACCACCAGCTCAACTTCTCTGTGTTCTCTGTGAGGTGTCTAGGTGTTGTCTTCAGCAATGGGACCTTACTTTACCATCAGTTTGTGGATAGCCACCAATAGCCTTGGCAATAGCCTGGGTTGTTTGGGGGTTCCAATGGGTCTACTTTGGCCAACAACTCAATAAGATATAATCCATCCCTAGCACTGGAAGCTTTATTTGGTGAAGAGAAACGTCCAATTGGAGCTTTGTCTCCCTCATTATTTGGTCATTTCATTTAGATCACCTTTATACATGGATATACTTTAGGAAGCTCTACTGTATTAGGTTTCCATATGACCTCTCAAATGGCCTTTAGCTTTAGCTGTCCCCCGGCCCCACCCCCACCCCCACCCCCCACCCCCACCCCACCCCCTGTCCTCCTTCCCTCAGCCCTCAGCCCCCTCCTCCTTTCTGCTTCCTATTTGATCATCCTGTTCTTGTCCCTCTACTTGTCTGTCTATAAGTATCTATTCTATTTCCTCTTCCAAGGGAGATCTCTTTCTCCCCCTGAGTCTCTTACTCTATATTTAACCTCTATGGTTATGTAAATTATAGATTGTTTATCAGTGATTTAACAGCTAACACCCACATATAAGCAAATATATACTATATTTGTCTTTCTGGGTCTCTGCTACTTCACTAGATTTTTGGTTTTTGTTTGTTTGGTTGGTTTTGTTGTTGCTGTTGTTATTTTTGGTTTTTGGTTTTCTGGGTTTTGGGGTTTTTTTTTTCCACTTCATCAATTTACCCATGAATTTCATGATTATAAAGGTAAGTAATAGTCCATTGTGTAAACATACAACCTTTTCAATTTCTAGTTACTATGAATATAACAACAGTGAACATGGTTGAAAAAGTGTCTCTGTGGTAGGAGGAAATATCTGTTGAGTCTTATAGAAACCCTCCCCTCAAAGTTTAGGGAACCCTTGGGATAGGGAGACAGAAAGACTGTAAGAGCCAAATGGGAATAGGAATGGAGAACCCTAAGGAAGCATCAGTACCGGCACACATATGACCTCACAGAGACTGTGCCAGCATGCACAGGACCTGCATGGCTCTACTCCAGACAGAGACTCAGCACTGAATGGTGAAATGGACACCATCCCACACCCCTAACCCAGAAGCTATTTCCAGTTGCTAACTATTCAAATGGAAACTCATTTCTCACTGGAGATAGAAACCAATCTTAAGGCTATGCACATGCCCACGAGTAAATGCCCAACACCAAATGAACTCAGTGGCACCTTTGGAGGATCTTTAGAAAGCAGAGTTTCCAGGGCCAGGCAATATGCCTGGCTCTGAAGAGAGCTTCTTAGTTGGTGGGAACATGAGCTAGTTAGTGAGAGAATGATTTAGTCTAGAGAGCAAGATTCCTGGGGCCAGGCAAGATGCCTGGCTCTGAAGAGAGCTTCTTAGTTGGTGGGAACATGAGCTAGTTAGTGAGAGAATGATTTAGTCTAGAGAGCAAGATTCCTGGGGCCAGGCAAGATGCCTGGCTCTGAGGAAAGCTTGCTAGTGAGAGAATGATTTAGTCTAGAGAGCAAGATTCCCGGGGCCAGGCAAGATGCCTGGCTCTGAGGAAAGCTTGCTAGTTCAGAGAAGAATCTTGCTAACTTAGGCAAGATCTCTAGCTTAGACAGAAATGGCTTAGAATGTTTTAGCTTATAACCTAAGGGCGCTACCTATGTAAGCTAGCGTGCCTCATTTTTACTATGTAATTGTCAGAACCTGATGCTCTGAGTAGGGAGCCATAAAACAGGGCTCCTCATTAGAGAAAATATAGATTTTTCTATAATATGAAGTATCCTGCGTCTGTGTCGTCATTCTCGCCGATTCGTGCCTTCCTGACCCCGGGATCTTGGTCTCCCCTGCAACCGAACTCCCACGAGGAGCTACGGCTTGCAGAAGGCTGCAACCAAAGCTGCCACGAGCAGCCGCGGTCCGCAGCAGGTATTTAATGTTTTAACTATGTATTTTACTTTACAGGTCCTTTGCATATACACTATGGCTTCCAGGTTTGTTGTTGTTGTTGTTGTTGTTGTTGTTGTGTTGTTAGGGGATTATTGGTTTCAAGTACCAGGCATAATTCCTATCCTGTCAAACAGGCTTTAAGTACAACTATGCAGCTGTTGGTTACGGCCAAGAGGTGAGTGCCACTACTGTACCCTTAGGGATATCGTGTCACGCTGGTCATTGTTGAGGTTCATATTCTTCACAGCCATGGGGGTGGGTCTTTAAAAAACCCATGGCCAGCAGAGTGTTGACCAATCCCCATAAGGCAAGAAGGAAGTCTGGTTCAACATGACTCAGTGGCCAGTGTTGAGAATCTGGCACCAGGTAGTTTACTTCAGGCATATTTAAAGGCAGCACAATTTGGAAAAAGTTTCTAGGTGATGATTAACTCAATACCATGTACACAATAGAGATTAAGGCATGACTACATTGAAACTCTTTGTAAAGTACATGTAACAACTTCCATAAAGACGAGTTCTGTAGATTGCCTACATATGACATCTTAAGGGTCTGGAAGAAGATCTGGTGTGGTCTCAGTCAGACAGATAGGCACAAGGTTCACCAGGCTATAGACCTTCATTCCCAGCCTTCTGAGCAGAATACAGGTTTGACACCCTTCTTTTAAAGAGACATCTCTGCATGTGTAACATTTCTGGTTCCCCTAGTGTGTCTGTGAACGCAAGGATCTCGTGCCCTCTACACAGATGGGAAGAAGTATTGGTTGGTTCTTTCCCTTGGAAGCTTGCACAGCTGCTGTGGCACCATGAAAACTAGTCCTTAGGGAGAAGCTAGATCAGACCACATCTAGCTCTGATCCTCTAAGTGCATGCTGTCTTCAGCAATAGGGACTTGTCTTCAGCCTCTGGAAGGCAACAAAGGCAAGCAGTAGCCTATATGCTCTGTGGAGAGTGTCTCTTGGATTCCCTTGACCAACAAGGGATTGCTCATGACTAGTACTGGAGGTTATGTTATCTAGTCTATAGTTCTTGGGAGGAGTATTTTCAGAACAAGTGTGATGACTTAATTTAAAATAATATATAAAATAGTGTATATATATATATACTATTACTCTTATATGTATTAAATATAATTTTAGAAAAAATTGGTTCCTTATGACTTTTCAGTTGTCCTTAGTGTTATTTCTAGGTGATGATTAACTCAATTCCCATGTACACAATAAAGATTGTCCTCTCTGTATCTTCTTCTGCACTAAAGTCCCCCCCTCCTCCACAATTAAGGCCATTTAATGTGTGCTAAGCTCCTCTGGGTCTGATTCTAAATAAAAGGCAGGGACAACTCAGACCTGGCCAGCCCAGAGACAAGAATGCATCATATTCAATGCTGACAGCTCTGAAGACAGCCTTGTTTTCTTTTTGCCAACAATTTTAAACTAGCTTTTATTTGCCAAAGATTGTTCTAAATATTGTGGTCATTTTTTTTTATTATTCTGAGACTCTCATAAGTACTTAACTCATTTGTCTCTAAGACAATTTGGGAATGTTTTGAATATCACTGGAAGTGGAAAATATAGTTCTCCTTTGCCAAAGCGGGGGAGGGGGAGGGTGCGTTTATAGAGACCCTGGAGTAAGCCTGAGACTGTGGGTAGCCCTGACACCTATCGAATGGGAGTCAGTAACAGTAGCTGAGTGAGAGGATTAGAGGAAACAGCAGGCATAAAGGGAGTCTGGGCCCATCACTATGACAACATACCCTGAATAATCAATTTACAAGGCCCATGCTGGCTCTGTTTTTGAGATCTAGAATCAGTTGTTTTGAGCTTGTAGCTAATAACAGTACATCATGATGGGAGCATGCAGGAGAGCACAGTCCTCATTCATGGCAACTGGAAGGAAAAGGAGATGGAGAGGTGAGATTAAATAGCCCTTTCAAGTTGAGTATGGTAGCACATGTATTTAATCCTAGCATGGAGAGGCAGACACATGCAGACAGATAGAACTCTATGAATTCAAAGCCACTGTGATCTACAGGGTGAATCCGAGGCCAATCAGCACTACATGGTGAAACTCTGTGTGGTAGTTTGAATATGCTTGGCCCAGGGTGTGGCACTATTTGGAGGTGTGGCCTTCGTGGAGGAAGTGTCTCACTGTGGGAGCCAGTCTTCTCCTAGAAGCCTTCAGATGAAGATGTAGAACTCTCAGCTCCTCCTGTACCATGCCTGTCTGGACTCTGCCATGCTCCTGTCATGATGATAATGGACTGAACCTCTGAACCTGTAAGCCAGCCCCAATTAAATGTTGTCCTTATAAGAGAAGCCTTGGTCATGGTGTCTGTTCACAGCTGTAAAATTCTAACTAACACAGAAGTTGGTATGAGGGACTGGGATATTGCTATGATAGGCCTGACCAATCTTTTGTTTGAAAGAATGTGGATTTTAGAACTTTGAATTTGGAAAGCAGTGTAATACTTTAAGTGGGGCTTAAGGAGCCATCCTAGTAAGAATATAAAAGACTTTGTTGATGAGAGTAATTTGAACTGTGCAGATGTAGCCCAAGAGATTTCAGTGGAGAACTTCAGTATGTGGCACAGAAAATGTTTTTGTAGTATTTTGGTGAAGAATGTGGTGGCTTTTTGCCCTTGTCTGAAGAATCTCCCTAAGGCTAAGGTAAAGAGATTTAGATTAATTGCATTGACAACAGATTCAAGGAAAAAAAAAAACAGCAATGAATTCTCTGGTTAAGACTCATGAAGAACGTTTTGAACAAGTATAGCAAGCTTAGAAAGGAAAAATATAAACTGTATGGTTCAAATAATAATAAAGAGGCAACAGGAAATAAAATGGAGCTGAATTCTGTGGTTAAGGAGATAAAAAAGATTAAGGGAGTGGTGATCTCAGGGCGAGATCCCACCCAGCTAAGCTTACTGTTTGTGTTTGCAGTTGAACAAGGAATAGTTTGAACTTTTAATCTGGAATGAACTACAATCTAGAAATGGAGGGCACACTTGTGATCCAGATCTGGAGGCTGGAAGACATGGGCTTTTGATCCAGATCTTGAGGAACAGTGACCATGAAAAGCTTAGGCCCAGGCATGATGGTACACATCTTTAATCCCAGGAGACAAAGTCAAGTAGATCTGAGTTCAAGGCCAGCCTGGGACAGAGTAAGTTCTAGGTGAAGGAAAGCTTAGGTCCAGGTGTGGTGGTACATGCTTTTAGTCCCAGCATTCAGGAGACAGAGCCATACAGATCTCTGAATTCAAGGTCAGTCTTCAGAGCAAGTTTCAAGACAGCCAAGTTTAGGCAGACAGGGAGTTGGAAAACAGAAAACTGGTAATAGAATAAAGGGAATGGGGGGACATGTTTCAGCCTCAGCAAACAGCAGAACTCAGCAGCTTCCACCATTCTAGCTCTGGCTTTAGAGTGAAGAATAGAAGGGACTACTGGGACAATTGTTGCTGGTTATCTGGAGCTAAGAAACTAGCAGTCATTAAGAAGAGACCAGCATTACTGAGGTAAAAATCTGGGAAAGGTTTTCTGAGAACACAAAGAAGCTGTGTTCTAGAGATAGCTAAGGTTGTACATTATACTGTAGCTATACTTGGTAATGTGTAAGAGTCACCCAGGTGATACTGGCTTTGAAGGGGTCATGAAGAGCAGCTGAGGCTATTAGAGGACAGGGAAGGCCATTGGTGAAGGTGCAGCTTCAGTTACAGCCTCCCCACTCCTGAGGGGTCCCTTGGTTCCTTCATACGTAAAAACAAAAAACTCAGAATAGCTAAAACAATCCTGCAAAATGAAAACAATGGGAGGCATCACTGTCCCTGATCTCAAGCTATACTACAAAGCTATGGTAATAAAAACTGTGTGGTATTGGTGTAAAAACAGACAGGTTGATCAATAGAATATAATTGAAGATGCAGATATAAATCTATGGACCTCTGGTTTTGGAAAAGAAGCCAGAAATATACAATGGGAAAAAAGATTCTTCAACAAATGGTGCTGGTCTAACTGGATGTCAGCACATAGAAAATTGCAATTGAATCCATTATCTTTCACCCTGCACAAAACTCAAGTCCAAGTGGATTATAGACTCAATTGTAAAACCAGATACACTGAACCTAATAGAAGAGAAAGTGGGGAAGAGCCTTGAATGCTCTTTCTGAACAGGACCACCACCAACAAAAATCAATAAACTGAAAAGCTCTGTAAGGCAATGGACACTTGAATAGAACAAAAGCTGCAGCCTACAGAATGGGAAAAGATTTTCACCAACTCGACATCCAGCAGAGGGCTGATATCCAAAATATATAAAGAACTCAAGAAACTAGACATCAGCAAAACAAATAGCCCAATTAAAAATGAGATACAGATCTAAACAGAATTCTTAACAGAAGAATCTCAAATGGCTGAGAAACAAAGAAATGTTCAACATCCTTAGTCATCAGGAAAATGTAAATCAAAACAACTCTGAGATTCCTTCTCAGTATCTGTCAGAATGGCTACGATCAAAAACACAAGTGACATTTCATACCGGCGAGGATAGCAAGGGGGCCACTCCTCCGTTGCTGGTTGAAGTGCAAACTTGTACAGCCACTATTGAAATCAATATGGCAGTTCCTCAGAAAACTGGAAATCAACCTACCTCAAGACCCAGCTAGCCCACTTTGGGGCAGATACCCAAAGGATACTCCATTCTACCACAAGGACATGTGCTCAGCTATGTTCATTGAAGCCTTTATTCATATTAGCCAGAACCTGGAAACCTAGACGGCCCTAAACCAAAGAGTGGCTAGAGAAAATGTGACACATTTACTCAGCTGTTAAAAATATATATCATGAAACTTGTAGGCAAATTGATGGAACTAAAAAAAAAAAAAGAAATCATCCTGAGTGAGGTAACCCAGATCCAGAATGACAAGTATGGTGTGTACTCACATATAAGTTGATATTAGCTGTAAAATAAAGGCTAGCCATCCAACAATCCACAGACCCAGAGACACTAAGAAAGAAGAAAGGCTCAAGGGGAGATGCATGGATTGCCCTGGGAAGGGAAAATAGAATAGATTTTTAATGTGGACTCCAAGTTCAGATTGGAAAGAATCAAACACATGAAAAATAGCTAGTCTTTACTACAAAGAAGTGGTCGTGAACATGGACATATTCAATCATTTGGGGGAAATGAATGTGTTCTACGCAAGTACTTAGAGGCTGCTTCGGCTAAAAGGATCCATCTATTTCTTGCGCCCCAGCATAAATAATGGAAGGATGAAATCCCGGCAACTCTGCTGCCATTTTGCCCTGGACTGTGGTTGAAGGCATGGAGGTGTTTTTATCTTTAACTGTTTTTCTTCTCCAGTCACCTTGAATTCCAGGAAGAGCGCCCATCCCACCCTCACCCCACTCCTCACCCCAACCAACCCGTCCTCAGTCCCCAAACCCAGGAAGAACACCTCTCCTCCCCTCAGCCCTCCACCGCCACCACCCCCAGTCAAGATGGGGATGCTTAGCTCTCAGTGATTGACAGATGACAACTCTACACCCCACCACCCCCCTTCAGGACCACACTATTTAAACCTAAACCTCACATCAGGACCCTTTGTGTGGGCTGGAGCAGTGGGTCACTGGCTTCCATTTTCCAATTCTACCCTCTCTTTAATTGAAGTGGTGAGTACTCATGGCCAAGGCTAACCTGTTGGGGCTGGCTTTGCCTTAAAAGGCACCACACACATAGAGCAAACTTAGGGATCAGATACAGCGATGCCCAACTCCTCCACTAGTGAACTCAGGCTGCCAAATTGGGGGGGGGGGGCATTTGGAGGAGACCGGCTTGAGTTTAGTTGTTTGGTTGTTGTTGTCTTTGTTTTGTCTGAGGTTTTCCTGGGAGCTGTTTGTTTGCTTTGCTGCCCTGCAGGGGTTCAAATCCAGGGCCTTGTGTTTGCTGGGCAAAGGCTCTCCCACTGAACTATTAAAGTAGAGTTTAATTAATTACTCTGGATATGAAGATTTTTCTTAATGGTCAAATCTGAAACGCTGGCTTTTAAAATGTTATCTATGTAACGTCTCTCTTTTTGTTGTTATTGTTCAAATATGTCTTTAATTAATTTTTTAACTTAACAACAAAGGGGACAACCTTTGGCCAAATCTCTTTTGAAATTTCCTTTTCTTTTTGAAATAAATGATAATGTATTACATTATTACAGCTACAGCGTTGTCCCCTTTTCATATGTATTTCTAAATATATAAATACTACTTGTTCTTAACCTCAGAAAACCTTTGAACGTCTGAAAAGAGAAAGAAGCAAACACATAACATGCCATGTGGAGATCCAGTCTCCTGCAGTCTTAGAGGGGGAAGGACGCTCCCGTGGCCTGTTGAGGTGACCCGCTAGAGACTCCATGCAAAGAGAAATCGGTGCATTTCTCAGCAACAGCCTGGGCAGCGGAGCCTCAGGCCTGCTCGTACTGAAAGCAAAACTCAGGATTCCGAGGAAACGAACAGGTATTTTAGAACATCCCTGGCAGAGAAGGCTGAGCCTGATTGGGGCGGTTCTGAAGAACAATGCAGCCTTTGCCTGGAGCCCTAGTTGGGGCCCTGAGCTGTGAAAGACCCCTGATAGACATGCAAATAGGAAGGGGGCCTGAATAGCCCTCCATCCCGGGCCTGGGAGATAGCACAGCACATGCCCCAGCCAAAAATAATGGCTGCTGTAAGGATCCGGAGGTCAGGCTGAACTGTGCCATTGAACACTTCTCTTTAAGGCGCCTCCGCGACTCTGAAAGGCAATCACGCACTCAGTAGTTTGCCTTAGTTAATTGGGCCAAGGGCTCATCAGCTAATCAGGGAGCGCCTGGAAACTATTATCGGTTACTACCTTTAAAAAAAAAAAGTCCTTACGGATAAAAGTGGGTTTTTAACATTGCTTTTATTTTTAGAGAGAGAAAAAAAAAATACTATAACTCAAACTTCTGAATTCACAACCTAGGGGGAGGAAATAGGAGCGATTTTATAATGACTTCAGTAATTCACCTGAGCCGAGTTCAACTGTCAAGATTAGCAGTTAATTTTATGAACCGAAAGTGTTAGCAGCCCTCCACAGCGCTCCAGCGCTCCCTGAGGGGCTGGCTGGCTCGGGGAACACACAGGATGGCCATGCTCTTTCAATAGGCTGAGCCCCGAGGACCAACAACAACAGCCCGCTGATGGGCCCTGGTCACAGTCCGCAGGAGCCACTTGCTTCTCAGAGAGCAAGGTAGCAGGCTGCCACAAAGTGCTGTGACCGTCCATTCAGAATCCTTAGCGCAAGAAAAGCACCGGTTGCTATCGCTAGCTAAAGGTAGACTTGCTTGGTCGCTCCAGGGTTTTGCTGGATACAGAGTCGTTATTTGAGAACTGTGTCAGTTCCTGTCTTAAATAAAGATATAAAAAGCCACTGTCACTACAAAGAAGGGAAACAGAAATGAGTCTTATGAGCCAGGTTCGTTTAAGGATAACCCCAGAAACTGGGGGCAATCTGGGGTAACCTGAGCCAATTCCTCCTTCTCAGTAGGGCAGCTGGGAGGGTGCGGGGGGGTGGTGGTGGTGGTGGTGGTGGTGGTGGTGGTGGTGGGTGGGTGGGTGGTGTGCGACCTTGTTGAAGGAAGTATGTCACTTGGGGGCGGGCTTTGAGGTTTCAAAAGCTCAAGCCAGGCTCCGTAGAGCTTTCTTCTTACTAAACCTCTGAAACTGTAAGCAAGACCCAATTAAATGCTTTCATTTGTAAGAGTTGCTGTGGTCATGGTGTCTCTTCATAGCAAGAAAACCCTAAGACACTGCCTATGTTTTCTTCTAGAAGTTTTAGTGTTTCAGGTTTAGGTCTTTGATTCATTTGGAGTTTTCCAGTCGGTTTTTTTGTTTGTTTTTTTGTTTGTTTTGTTTTGTTTTGTTTGTTTTTTAATGCACAATGATAGATTGAAGATAAGGGTCTAATTTCGTTCTTCTGCTTATGGACATACAACTTTCTTTTTCAAATATTAAGTGGCTGTAGTTACATGTACTCATGTTTGGGTCTTTGTTTTTGTCCCCTCGGTAGCTTACATGTCTGTTTTTATGTCAGCATCGTTCATTGTGGTTATTGTTGTTGTTTGAGGGTTTTTTTTTTTTTAAACATAGCTTGAAATATGGAATGACAGTTCCCTTTTGTGCTTGGGATTTGCTGGGCTATCAGGGTCTTTTGTGCTTCCAAATGAGTTTTGGGATACTTTCCCCCTCATTTCTATGAAGAATGAGATGGGAGTTTTGATTAGGATTGCATTGAATCTGTAAAGAGCGCCTGGGGGCTGGAGAGATGGCTCAGAGATTAAGAGCACTGACTGCTCTTCCAGAGGCCCTGAACTCAAATCCCAGCAACCACATGGTGGCTCATAACCATCTGTGATGAGATCTGACGCCCTCTTCTGTTGTGTCTGAAGACAGCCACAGTGTACTTACATATAATAAATAAATAAATCATTAAAAAAAGTGTCTGGTAGAATAGTCACTTTCATAATATAAATTCTGCCAATGCATTTGCATTGTATATCTTTCCATTCTCCCTGAATCTCTTAATTCAGAGATTCAAAGTTTCCACCATAGAAGTCTTTTTACATCCTTGGTTAGGCTTATTCCTAGATATTTTTACTGTTTTTGATGCGGTTTGTGAATGGGAGTGTGCCCATTATTTTTCCCATGATGTTTGTTGTTGTATAGAAAAGCTATGGCTGGGCTAGAGAGATGGCTCAGTGGTTAAAAGCACTGACTGCTCTTCCAGAGGTCCTGAGTTCAGTTCCCAGCAACCACATGGTGGCTGCAACCATCTATAATGGGATCTGATGCCCTCTTCTGGTGTGTCTGAAGTCAGTGAAGGTGTACTCATATACATAAAATAAATAAATCTTTTAAGATTAAGAAAGAAAGAAAGAAGAAAGAAAGAGAAGCTATAGCTTTTTTTTTCTATATTGATCCTGTGTCCTGACACTTTGATAAAACTATGAATAGTATCTAAAAGTTTTCTGGTGGAATTCTGGAACCTCTTATGTGTGATATCATGTTGTCTGCAGATAATGATCATTTGATTTTCTTTTTTATTTGTATCCTTTCAGTTTTCATCTCTTATTACTGCTGGTGGACCAAGGACGGTGGATAAAGGATGGTGGATAGATAAAGTCAAACTTGGGAAACCCGTGAGTTTGTTGTGGTTTAGGAGCATGGGTTACACCAAAGCACATGTTCTACCAGAAGAATCTTATTTCAATATGGATGATGCCTTCTCCAGAGCCACACAGATGGAGTTTCTGCATTCATTCACTGTCTGTCTTCTCTATGCTCTAGAGTCTCCCAGTGAGAAATTAGGAAAGCATCACATATAAATAGCAGGAAGGAGCAGGATCCTCAGGTGAGGCTCCAGTGATCCTTATGAGCTTCTGGGTTGTTTACAAATAGTCACAGTTGTTCTGATAAAGCTGACAGAGATGACGCTTGGAAGATATCATTCTGAAACACACATTCATCTGAAAGCATTTCCTTTTTCTTTAGGGCAAAAAGGGGCAGAGATGAATTTTTGCCCAAAATGTGTTGTAAGAGGGAAATTATAATTATGATATAATAAAATGCATTAGAAACATCTCCAAACCTCAAGGTGTCTTTGCATGCATTTAAATAGGTTAAGTTGGATTTTCAGTTTTTCCCTTTGTTTCAGATTTTTACAATTGCATCTTATCAAGGCTTAGTGATGATGAGTCTCTTAAAAAAAAGTTTTCTAAAGGAGTCAATAGCAAGCCACAGAGCATTCCTCAAGTGCTTACATTTATACATACATATACATACATACATATGTACATACGTATGTACATTCATACATGCATACATACACACACATTTTAAATAGGAATGCCAGAAAAAGTTCTAATTTTATGAAGTGGCCACAGATTTTCTTAGTCATGCTTTAGGAATTTCAGGGCTAGATTAAGTTTTGTCTCACATAAAAACAATTATAGGATCTTTTATTTTACTGCTTTGTATTCTGTTTAGTATGCAGAACCAATTTATGAATTTAGAAGAAGTATAAAACCCATTTATCTTTAGTTAGATTTTCTTTTCAACATTTCCAATGTTTGATAGTTGGGTTAGCATAATTATTATTAGCTGTAAGGCCAGCTGGACAACCAAATGGCCTGTTTTAAAACATTGACTCCTTCCTCGAGTTAGATATTGTAGGAGTGGAAGAGGAAACAGCCAAATGTTAACAAATTAACAACCCAAACATTCTAAAAAGGAAGAAAAAATAAACAGAATGTTCTAGAACCTAAAGGGATATCCAAACAAATAGAATTTTAATGACCAGTTCAAATTAAACCCGTGGACTATCGACTAAACTAAGGGAGATCTGATTCCCAGAAAATATTCATAGATCCACCCAACTAGGCAACACTAGATGCTTGGTCCATGATGGTAACTGGCACCAATTATTTTTTAAGATTTATTTACTTATGTATATGAGTGGTCTATTTGCATGTATGCCTGCATAACAGAAGAGGGTATCAGATCCCATTATAGATGGTTGTGAACCACCATGTGGTTGCTGGGAATTGAACTCAGGACCTCTGGAAGAGCAGCCAGTGTTAACTGCTGAGCCATATGTCCAGCCCAACTGGCAGCAATCTCAATGATTCCTCCAGTAAAATTAAACTATCCCTGAGGCTCCATGTTTAGATGTACAAACCTTAGGTGTAAGAATACAGTTCTTATCAAAGGAGAAGATATAACTCATTCAGCAAATCTATGTTGTTCTGAACGCTATATGACGTCCCTGCCATTATGGACAAAAGAAAGAAAGAAAGAAAGTGGTATATGACAACATTTTAAACACATTGATGGAAACATCACATAGACAGGTTATGACAGAGTAGAGAAACTTCTATTATAGATCTCAGATGCTACCCACTGATATTCTTACCCTTTTATCCAGAGAAATAGGGTGGGGAGGATGGTAAGTGATTCTTCCTAAGGGATATGCGAACCTCTGGAGAACGGAGCATCCACAATGCCTGGGTCAGGGTTGGAACACCCTTTTTCTTTGAGTTTCACAAGGGTCCTGGTAGAGACCATGAATTCCCATACACAAGGAATTTCAGTCGATTTTCTTTGTCATTTATAGAAAAGGTTTGACTGGAGCATGGTGTTATAATTGAGATGTCATCTAAAAGTGCCCCCCCTCCTCAGTCTCCCAGATTATATTGGAGCCGGGCAGTGTTACAGAAAGCGTGATATGCCAAGGTTGTATGAGACAAACATGTTAATGGCTAAGGACACATCCAAAGGCAGTCCAGAGGAACAGAAAGGGGGTTTCCAGTGGTGACCTGCAATGAAGAGAAAGGAGAAAATGGAGAAGTGCTGACCTGGTTTCCTCAAAAGGCACCCATGGCGGAAAACGCCTGTGGATTCTCGGAGTCCCCCCTTAGAAGGCTGCTTAGCCATTTCTGCTTCCTTAGCCCTAACACTGCGTCCCTCCATAACCTGTTAGCTTTCTCCATTTTTTCATATTTTTTAAATTGAAAGAGGACTTGCTTTACACAACACATCCCGATTACAGTTTCCCCTCCCCTACTTCTCTCAGTTCCTTCCCACAGGACCTCTCAA
Organism: Apodemus agrarius; assembly: GCA_964023405.1. Lineage (NCBI taxonomy): Eukaryota > Metazoa > Chordata > Mammalia > Rodentia > Muridae > Apodemus > Apodemus agrarius. Next base: position 16,601,928 of record OZ030023.1, on the reverse strand, counting down.
ATGGCTTTTAGCTTTATCTGTCCCTCCCTGCCCTCCCTCCCCCAGCCCTCAGCCCCCTCTTTCCCCTCCCTGTTTGATCATTCTGTTCTTACCCATCCACTTGTCTGTCCATAATTATCTATTCTATTTCCTTCTCCTGGGGAGATCTCTCTCTTCCCCTGAGTCTCTTACTCTATATTTAACCTCTGTGGTGATGTAAATTATAGATCGCTTATCAGTGATTTAACAGCTGACACCCACATATTAGCAAATATGTATCATATTTGTCTTTCTGGGTCTGTGTTACTTCACCTGGGACTCTTTTTTTAACTTCATCAATTTACACGTGAATTTCATGATTGTGTTTTTTATAACAAGTAAGTAATAGTCTATTGTGTAAACATATCATATCCGTTCATTTGTTGGCAGGCATCTAGGCTGTTTTCAATGTCTGGCTATTATAAACAGAACAACACTAAACATGGTTGAGCAAGTGTCTCTGTAGCAGGATGAAACATCTGTTGAGTCTTATCAAATTCCTGTCGTATTTGGTTGTTGTCCCTGGGGGGACTGCTCTTTTCTGAGGGGAGGTATGAGTGGGGGGGGTGGATTTGGGGAAAAGGAGAGATGGAGGAGAGACTAGGGGAAGGGAAGGAGGGGAAACTGAGTCAGGATGTAACATATGGGAGAAGAATAAAATAAAGAGGGAAATTTTTAAAAATAAATAAAAAAGAAAAAGATGGCAAAAGATATTGATGAGAATGTGAAGGAAGATTAACTTTTTGCCCCACTGGAGGGAGAGTAAACTTGAGAAGACATTGTGGAAATCAGAACAGAGATTTCTCAAGAAAACTGAAAATGGAATTACCATAGCATTAGGCTATTCCATTCCTGAAAGGAATCTCAGCTGGCATCCCACAGAAACACTTACACATTCATGTTTCAAGGCAAAGTCCACACAAAATCCACACAAAGGTGACATTTTGCAAGAAACCTATATCACAGTGTCCACCACTGTTTGCTTTGGGTTTCTCCAGATACTCAATGTCATCCGCTCTGGGTTGTCCAGGGTTACTACCTTGGCCCATGATAAACATGAATACCACATTGTGCAAAACTAAACCAATCTGCAAGGCCTCTCTTCCCTCCAGAGTGAGGCCGCCCACAAGGATCGATTAAAACCAAAACCTTCCTCCAAAGACATGCATACATGCCAACCTGTCGTAGATGATTTCACATTAAGACTCAATTCTTCATTAAGGCTCCCTTTCTGGGTGATTCTAAGTTCTGTCAAGTTGGCAAAGTTAGCCAACCCAGTAAGTAGCTTTACCAACTGCATAGACTAGAGGTGTGGCTTGTGGCACCATGCCTCCCTAGGCTGTGAAAGATTCTGGATCTGCTCCACAACACCACATAACCCAAGCAAACAGTAAGGTCTTACAAATGTTTCTGTTGTCCAGCCTTCTGGTTGACCTTGCTTTTCTTTCTAGGTTTTGCTTAGTGTTTACCTACTAATTAATTGACTTGAGTTTTTTATTCTATTTGGTAGCTTCTTTCCCAATACTCACTGTTCATTTTAATGTTCATGCTAGCCTCAGTTTGGCCAGTAGGAGCCCCTTCAAGCTGTCACTGTGTCCTTTTGAGGCACCAGCTGAGTTCTTTGAGCATTATGCTACTTTCTACCATGAGATGCTCTAGGTGCTTCTAGATGCTCGTCTACTTCCTTGATCCTGTCTACATCTGGTTCTTTCCCCAAGGAGGGCACACATGTTTTGATGACTAACACTAACTGCCATCTTGCTAAAAATCAAGAGTCACCTGTGAGACAGCCTCTGGGCATGCCTCAGAGGAATTAGCTTTTGCCTTAGTTTAGACAGGAAGGCCTGTCCACTACCACTGTGTGTAGTACTTACTATTCCCTGGGCAGATTCCTGAACTGTAATAGAGGA
>OZ030023.1:16567500-16597500 GCA_964023405.1 Apodemus agrarius | reverse complement strand
TTCCAGGTAATCGCCTTCTGTGTGAAGGCACTGCGTGAGCACAAGAGCAAAGGGGTCTGAAGCTACAGGGTCTTCCCTCCCAGGCCAGGAGCATCAGCTAAGCAAAGCTCCAGGACCTGCCCACAGTCGGGGGGAGGTGAGGAAGAGCAGCCACTCTTAGATGACCCGCTTAAGTGACAGATGATCTGTGACTGCTAGCCACCGCTTCCGAAACCACGATGATACTTGACGAGACCCAGTTTAGGAACAGGATTTTTGGTTCACTGATGAGTTTTTTCAACTGTTAGCAAACAGACCATTCCTGTGGTCTTTAAGCCTTTCTCAGAGCATAGCGAAGATGGCTTCCCAGTTAATTTCCAAAAGCTTGCATAACTTTCAAACAGAAACTTAAGGTAAGTACAAAAAGCATAAAAGGGAAAACTAAAAATTAATACTGCTTGTTATTTTAATCTATCACTCTGGCTAAAATAATAGCAATAGAATCCAGCAGTGTATTAAAAGAATAATATTCCATGACCAAATAAGGCTTGTTCCAGGAATGAAGCAGGACTCAATCTTCTTAAATCAATACACGTTAACACAGAAATAAGCCAAAACATGAGTATCTCCAGGGAAACTAGATGGATTAAAAAAAATTCAACAGTCATTTCTTACTTGTTTTAAAGTGGAAATAAAAACATGCTCCCCTAACCAAGGAATATTTACCCTGGATCAAATTTGAATATTTAGTTTGGATCAAATTCCAAATTTACAGTAAGACAATAGATCAGTCTCTTTTAAAATCAAACATAAGATACGACGATTAATAGTCACTTTTATTAATATATGGTCATTCTAAACTATGCAGTAAATTAAAGGGAATTATAGAAATCATGAAACAGCAATATACAATTACATTATTTGAAAATTATGACCTTTCACCTACAAAGGTGGCTTTAAAATAAACAGCTAATTAGGGGAAAAGGCAGGAAACTGCAAATCAGACTCCCAGATCAACATCCTCTAAGCCATGAATTCAGAGATAGAGGAGATCTTTCTAAAAGAATGCCACAGATGCAGCAAAGCAGCAAGATACCCTTTGAGATTCCAACCCATTAAAGCATAAAGTCACTGACAGAGAAGATGCAAAATAGAATACTAGAATACTAGAATGGCTAGTACAAAAATAAGAGTGACCGTAGACCTGAAAGTGAAAAGAAATCAAAACAGCTGATAAGCTGCTAACCCCTCTACTGTTAGTCCCACCCTTCCTCCTCTAGCCACACCCCTCTGCTAGCCCCACCCCTCTGCTGCTAGTCCCACCCCTCCTCCTCCTCTAGCCACACCCCTCTGCTAGCCCCACCCCTCTGCTGCTAGTCCCACCCCTCTGCTGCTAGTCCCACCCCCTCTGTGAGTGAGTCCAGAGATGTAGTAGAACCAATCTATGCTTACCCCCGGTTAGCTTACAAATGAATGAGACTCACGCTATGGTTATTGAATTCAGCTATGACAGTTACTGGGGAGTAACCCCTAATCTACTTTCCTAACTGCTGACCCGACTACTTCCCCAGCGGTGTACCCCAAATGCTTGCTGTTTCTCCTGGCCATGCACTCATGGGGCATCTCCCCTCAGAGCGTCCTTCTCTCCTCTCCTCTTGTCCCTCCTTCCCTCCTGTTCTTCCCTCACTCCTCTCTTCTCCAACCCCAACCAGGTAACTCAAAACCTGCCTACTTCTAATCCCCCCAATAACTGGCTTTAGTCAATTTCGTTTAACCAAGAGTTTTAAATCAAGGAAGGAGGTTTGCACAAACTTGTTCCTGAGTATATATCTTATTGGTATATATTCATTGTCCTTAGCGTTGACTTTCATAATGACAATTTTGTTTTTTAAGATTTTTTTGTTCTTGGTTTTTGTCATATACATGTGTGTGTATGTACATATGTGCACATGAGTGTAGGTGCTGATCTACAGAGGTATCAGATCCCTCTATAGCTGAAGTTCCAGGCAGTTGGGAGCTACCCAGCGTGGGTGCTTAAAATGCATCCCTCCGTGCCTTCCTGGCTTCTAGAGTGTCTGCTGAGAAATATTTTATTATTCAGATCCATTGGTCTTTTTATTTGACTTGATGTCCCACCCCCAACTTTCAACGTACTTGCTTTTATCCGCATAGTTGGTGCTTTAGCTATGACGTGCATGGAGGCTCTTCTCTCGTCTTGCATGTTTTGTGTTTTAAAGGTCTCCGGGACCTGGATGGCCATTTCTCTACTTAGATTTGAGAAAGTGTCTTGAATGGGTTCACTCTGCTTTTAGTCCAAAATGCTCCCTTTTCTATGCTCATGAGTAACAGGGTTGGTCTTTTCATAGAGTTCATTTGTTATATTCCGACTTTCTTATTGATTTATCTTTGTATTGTCTGAATTTCTAACTCATCTGCTTTATCTTCAAGATCTGACGCTCTGCCCTCTACTTTATGCATTCTATGAGTGATAATTTCCACTGATATTTTTGACTTACTGAACTTCTCATTTCCAGTATTTCAGCTTGATCTTTGCAGTAAGTCTATTTATTAAATTCCATATTCCCATCCCGTATTGGCTTCTCTTCTTTCATTCAGCCGTCAGTGTTCTCTTTTAATTTATTCAGGAATTCATGTTCTCCTTGATTTCTTTGAACATACTTACAAATATTCTTTCCAATTATTCGTCTGGGATTTCATATAATTCGTTCTTATTGGAGGCCATTGCTGTGGGATTAGTCAGTTTTTGAGCAGTCATGTTGGCCTGGTCTTTCATGTTTCTTGGGTTTTTGCACTGGGACTTGCACAATTGGGATTAGCTGGCTGCTTGGATTTCCTTTCTTAATCACCCACATTTATTTCGTGGACATGTTTGCAATGTAGAAATGAGACTAAGTCATAATAGGATTAAGATGTTGTTTCTCCCTGATAGGTCAGGGGTGTAGTTCAGTAGTTAGACTTTCAAGTCATGTGCTCAGAGTAGCAAGTTCAACCCTCAGGACTACTCAGAGAGTAGAGCACTATCTAGAGGAACAGTTACAACAAAGAGATAAGCCCTCTATGAAAACACAGTGATAATCACTTACACAACAGTCACCCCTTCAACTTCAGTCATTTGGGGAAGTAAAAGACCCAAATAGTACTGTGTGCACCAAGATATTAGTTATTGAGGATTCAGACAATAAAGAAATATGCAAAGTAAAACTAACAATAACAATTAGGATAATAGAGAAAGAAAAAAGAGCAAAAACATAAAGAGAGACAGTAAGAGGCATGGGTGTGTGTGTGTGTGTATGTGTGTGTGTGTGTGTGTGATACAACTGTAAAGTTAGATTGGAATGAAGAAAAAGTAAAGGAATACAACTTCAAACAGTCCCAACTCTCTAGAGATTGAGGCAAAGAGACCTGTAACTCCAGGCCAGCCTGAGTTCCTTGGGAAAACCTATCCCAAAGCAGGATGGAAACAGGAAAAGAAAGAATGAGCACAGGGTGAACTAAACTGGCCCACTAAAATTATGTTAGATATCCAATAGCCTCTTGCTTGGGTGCTGGTTCCAGTCTCGTTTCTGGACATTCTTTTCATGGCCTCCCAAGATGCCAGTCTTAGCCCTGGGTGGTCTTTTCGTAGTAGATGCTGGTCTTGCCTCTAAATGCATGTATCACATTGTGAATATTGGTTGCATGCCGGGGTTGTCCTTTCCAAGGTCGGGTCACATGTTCAGAACTTGTGTCTGCATTGAGATATGAGGAAACAAATCAGTCTACTAATACTTTAGTGTTTCATTCAGAAATAGCTTTTTAAATTGTTGGGACAATCTGTATATATTTGGGAAAAAATGAGAAAACATGAAAGATTGGAGTTGCGATTCACGACACAACACACAATGAAGTATGCGACCTCATAGATGCCCGTTGACAGATATTAAAGACTTGGAGCTTTTCAGCAACACTCAACTTTCACCTAAAGTTTGTTGCATTTATCAGAACTTTTCAAGCATCTGGAAAGCTAAGTCTGTTCAAATCATTTGAAGTGCTGAAAAGAAAATCAATTATACTAAGACCATAAATACTGTTTTAGTGATTGGAGGAATTTAATTAACTGAGGGTAAGTGAAAATGACTGTTCAGAAGTATATTTCAGTTCATCTTGTATTAATTAAACTTGAAACAGAGAAAAAGTTGCAATTTTTGTTTGTATTTCTAGAACCTTCTGACTAGGTTTGTAATAAACTTAAAAGGTTAAGGAAAAGCCCAGTTTTCTATCCACACTCTTAATGAAGGAAGGAAGGAAGGAAGGAAGGAAGGAAGGAAGGAAGGAAGGAAGGAAGGAAGGAAGGAAGGAATAAAACTAATGTTAGCATCTTTAAAACAGTCTTTGTAGGAGCTGGGGTGGTGGCTCAGTTGGGAAAGTTCTTGCTGAACCAACAGGAGGACCGAGTCCCACCCCCAGCCAATCATAGGGCTGCATGCCCATAATCTCAGCACTAGGGAAGCATAGACAAGAGGATCCTGTGACCTGCTCATCAACTGTTAAAACCAAAGCTGTAAACTCCAGATTCAGTGGGAAAATATCGTCTCAAAAAATAATATGGAGAGTGAATATCAATCTCTGTCCTGTACATACATACATGCATACACACACATGCACCTGTACACACACACACACACACACACACACACACACACACACATGCCCAATCACCTTTTGCACTGAAACTCCCTTGGAATAATAAATTTTAAAAAAACTTCATGAATATTCTGAAAATGTGCTTATAATTAGAATTTCAAGTTTTTTTATAAACTAAAACTATAGATGTCTTAGTTAGAGTTTCCATTGCTGTGAAGAGACACTGTCTTAGTCAGGGTTTCAATTCCTGTATAAACATCATGACCAAGAAGCAAGTTGGGGAGGAAAGGGTTTATTCAGCTTACACTTCCACATTGCTGTTCATCACCAAAGAAAGTCAGGACTGGAACTCAAGCAGGTCAAGAAGCAGGAGCTGATGCAGAGGCCATGGAGGGATGTTCCTTACTGGCTTGCTTCCCCTGGCTTGCTCAGCCTGCTCTCTTATAGAACCCAAGACTACCAGCACAGGGGTGGCTCCACCCACAAGGGACCTTCCCCCTTGATCACCAATTGAGAAAATGCCCCACAGCTGGATCTCATGGAGGCGCTGTCCCAGCTAGAGCTCCTTGCTCAGTGATAACTCCAGCCTGTGTCAAGTTGACACACAAAACCAGCCAGTACAGACACAATGACCAAGGCAACTCTTATAAGGACAACATTTAATTAAGTCTGGCTTAGAGGTTCAGTCCATTATCATCATGGCAGGAAGCATGGCAGCATCCAGACAAATACGGTGCTGGAGAAAGAGCTGAAAGTTCTACCTCTTATTGTAAAGGCAAACAGGAGAAAGATTGGCTTCCAGGCAGCTGGGGGGGGGGGCCTCAAAGCCTACCCCCATAGAGGCACATTTTCTCCAACAAGGCCACAATTCTTAATAGTGACACTCCCTAGGCCAAGCATCTAGGCCAAACCACCACATTAGGTCTCTGATGAGGGTTGAGAGGTACACTAACCTAAGGATATAAAGATAAAAACTTAGTGTTACCACCGAAGACCATGTTGATGTCCAGGCCTGAGCTGCCTCCAAAGGCCACATCTGTACCCATGGTCCTACTGCAGCTGGGAGCCATGTTTGAGGTCTGAATTGTCACCAGACACCATCTGGAGAGCCGTGCTCCATGCTCCTACTCACTGAGAAGAGCAAGGAGGCTGCTTCTGCTGTGATATTGATGACAGAAGATGCAAGGCGGAGGGGGAGGCGCATGGAAGGCTTTGCTGGCAATCGCTATTTCACCGAACTCCCTCCCCGCCCCCCAAAACCAGCTTAGACAGGAAGCTACCAAAGAGAACTCTTAAGTGTTATGGGGATGCTGAAGTTCTCCACAACTGGTGGCCTCTGGTGGGGTATGAGGGAGGGGGCGAACTCAGCTTTATTTACGGGGTTGACCATGCTCCTGTGATATGGATGACACAAATTGGATTTTTTTTATTCTTACTTTTATTTCTATTATTATTTTTTTAATTTGGGGAGGGAGGAGGTCACAAGGATCAAACACAGACATGGAAGGGCTAGGAAGCGTGTATGATCAGGATGCATGATGTATAATCCTTAGAGAATCAATAAAGATATCTAATTTTTAAAAATCAGGGGCAGGCCAGGTGGCACACGCCTGTAATCCCAGCACTCTGGGAGGCAGAGGCAGGCAGATTTCTGAGTTCAAGGCCAGCCTGGTCTCCAGAGTGAGTTCCAGGACAGCCAGGGCTATACAGAGAAACCCTGTCTCGAAAAAAACCAAGTCCACCACCACCCCCCCCGCCAAAAAAAGCAGGGGCAGATCAACATAAGAGGAAATTTATGAAATGTCCATATAGTCCTAATACCCATGTAGATTCTTCCAACATATTAGAATCCTCTTCTACCATTCTTCAAGAGTTCTCAGAGAGGATGCTGATAACTTCAGCATGATAGATGAGCCAGGAAGACGTTAAGCAAGGAAGGCGTGGATTTTATCTGAATCAATGTAGAGTGAGCATTCATCATTGTGGACCAACCATCAGCCCTCCAAGGTTTACAGTAAAAAAAAAAAAATCTTTAAAGGCGGGGAGTCAGCACTTAGGGGGTAGAGTAATAATACTTGTTTATTTAGCAGGGTTTCTATTGCTAAAATGTCATGACCAGCAGCCAGCATGGTGGCAAACATCTTTAATCCCAGCACTCAGGAGAAAGAGGCAAGCAGAGTTCTGTGAGTTCAAGACCAGTCTGCTCTACATAGTGAGTTCCAGGACATCCAGGACTATGTAGACAGATCCAGTCTCAAATAGATAGATGATAGACAGACAGACAGACAGACAGATATAAATAACATTATGACCAAAAGCAGCTTGGGGAGAAAGGGTAAGTTTATTTCATCTCATACTTGCAATCACAGTCCATCATCCAAGAAAGAGTAGGAACTGAAGGCAGGAACTTGGAGACAGGAACTGACACCAAAGCCACAGAGGAGTGCTGCTTGCTGTCTTACTCAGCCTGCTTTCTTATACCATCAGGACCATCTGCACAGGGATGGCAACCCACAGTGGCCTGGGACCTCTAATGCAAATCATTAATCAAGAAAATGCACTTACAGACTTGTTCACAAGCTAAGCTGGTAGGGGCATTTTCTTAATTGGGGTTTCTCCTCCCAATGACTCTAGCTTGTCTCAAGTTGACAAAAATAAAAACAAAACAAAAGAAAAACAAAACTAACCACTACGTGCTTGGGTCTAGACCTGTCTACTGGAGAGCAGATAGCCTCTCAGAGACCACATCCCTGAACAAAAACTGATTCTCTGGACGCCAGGAGTCATTCATTACCGATAGATCATCAGATAGAATTTCATGAGCCCCTCCCCTATCCATTTAGGATTTTTGTATGGCTTGATGTTGTACAGTTTTGTATGCAGTTAAACTTGTTTGTGTTCATGTGTGCAACATTTCTGTCATGTCTTGTCATGCCCTCTTTTCCATGATGGTCCTGGAACCATGGGATTTCACATAGATTTCCCATTTATACATGAGAACTCTCAAATATGCTACCCTACTCTCTTGCCTGTTAACGAGTTATGAGTCCGGTAGTTACCATCTACTACAGAAAGAAGCTGCTCTGATGAGGTCTGAGAGGAGCACTGATCTATGGGAATAAAGATAAGAACTTAGGGCAGAGATTCTCAACCTGTGGGTTGTTAACCCTTTGGGGGGGGCAGGTATCAGATATTTTTATTGCTGTTCATAAGAGTAGCAAAATTACAGTTATAAAATAGCTACAAGCTGGGCAGTGGTAGCACACGCCTGTAATCCCAGCACTCTGGGAGGCAGAGGCAGGCGGATTTCTGAGTTCGAGGCCAGCCTGGTCTACAGAGTGAGTTCCAGGACAGCCAGGGCTACACAGAAAAACCCTGTCTCAAAAAAAAAAAAAAATCCAAAAAATAAAGATAAAAATAAATAAATAAATAAATAAATAAATAAATAGCTATAAAACAATTTTGTGGTTGGGGTCCACCACAACATGAGGAACTATATTAAAGGGTCACAGCATTAGGAAGGTTGAGAAACACGGACTTAGAAGGTAGAGCGATACTATGTCCATTTAGCAGAATAATAATGCGAAGTTTTTCCATATGGGCATAGCCAACCATGGATTTGGGGCTCAGTCAACAGTACTAGACATGAGCTCCATCTTGTGGCGTTAAAGCAGAAGGTGGTTGGTTACTTCTATAACACCTGTGACACTATTGTCCCAGTGGTTGTACCTTGCCAAACCAGTTACTGTTGAGGTACATGGGTTCACAGCAGGGTAAGTCTGTTCACGAATTCTCTCCACCAAGTTACTCGCATACAACCTTGCAGCATTGTGAAAGCTAGCCAATAGGAATGAAGCTACCCGGTCTGTCCCAGATTGATTTCTCCATGTTCTGAGTCAATGTGGTGTCTTCAGCAACAAGGTTTGAACATCAAGTTCTGAAGGGTAAGCAAGTCCCACGGCTGTAGCTGATAACATTTAAATTATTATAGTGTCTATGGGATTTAAACATTAAAATAAATCTTTTCCCCCCTAAGGCTGTAAAGAAAAATAAAATAATGATATTTAAGGAAAATAGAACTGCGAATCATTATGTTAAGTGAAATATGTCAGACTCAAAGCCAAACTTGTATGTTTTCCCTCAGATGCAGAACCTAAATTGAAATTTTATGTGTATATGTATATGTGGATTTGCATATGCATGCTTACGCTGCTTTTATTTAATTCTAGGAATTCTAAAATTTCCTCTTTGATTTCTTCAGCGCCTTCTGTTTACTCAGAAGTGTGCTATTTGTTTGCAGCTTTTGTAGTTCTATTGTTTCTACAGCTGTTAATTTCAAGTTTTGTTCTATGGTTTAATAAAAATAAAAAAAAAACAGGGTTCATTCCATTCTTTAAAAATTCCTTAAGACTTGCTTTGTGGCCTATAATATGATCAATTTTAGAAAAAAGCTCCATGTACCACTGTGAATAATCTCTATTACCCATCTGTTGGATAGGATATTCATTAGAAATAGTGGAGCCTTTTAATCTATGGGGTAATTTCACTCCAAGGTGTCTTTGCTGAGATTCAGTTTGGATGACTTACCTAGAGATGCTCATGGAGTATTAAAGTCTCGCTGTTGTCGTGTCAGAGTCTACCTCATCTATCATGCTTGCTTAGAGCATTTCGTGACACTGAGAATGCGAACATTCATTGCCTAGATGTTCACAGTTGCTTTACCTCTTGAAGAATCAGTCTCTTTATTAACATGTGAACATTACCTTTTTCGTATCCTACGTAGTTTGAGGTTCAAGTCTACTTTACCAGAAATGAGAGTGCCTGCTGGCTTGTGGCTTTTGGTTCTCTTTCAGGAGCCTGCTAAATGTACAGATGTGTTCAGTTTGGCTTCTTTTACTGCCCCACCCCCACCTTCTTCCCTGCCATTTTCAGGTATCCTGTCACTGACTTTGGGATCCAGGAAGATCTTTCTCTCTTCATCTCTTCATGTTCTTCTCTTAGTCTGACTCATTTCTTATGCTGCATCTTTCCCCATCACTGGTCCTGCACTGTGCTCATCTTGGTATTCAAGACATGCCATCGCAATGCTTGACTCAACAGTATACTACAGAGCCTGGCCAGTAGTGACTCTGGATGACACACCAGTCCACCCTTATCAGAGGGAGACACATAGTTCCCTAACTATGTTCATTCTAAACAATACACCCACTGAAGGTTTAGGGCAAATCTGGGTTTGGTTCGCCCTCTAGTGTTGAAATGGTGACAATAAACAAAAGTGTCCTCATGGCAAATCCAATCTTAGGGTGACAGCTAGTGCTGAAATTGTAGGGGTGACTACAGTGTGGGAGAAAATAATCAGTCTGCTTAGAATTTCTGGAAAAGTAAGCACAGACAGCAATAAATGTGTGATTTTAATGCACAGATTATGTTACACACCAAGCAACATCAAGAACTTCCAGTAAAGAGAGATTATTAGGAATTGGTAAAGAAGCTACAGGAAGGGGGAGAGAAAGGAACAAAGGCAGTAGAAAACAGATTCAATCAATGGCTGCTTTCATGCATTGAAAGGTCAGTGAATCCCATTTCTGTGTACTAGAAATACGTGTTAATTTAAATTTTTCCAAGGCTGGGGGAGGGATAAAAAAGACCTTTTGATGAACCATGACCCCATCTAAGAGTGAAAATGAGGTACAGAAAGCAGTCATAACCCACAGAGATAAAGCCCAAAATGTGGATTTAGAGCGGCTGTGCAGTGGTTCGAATGAGAAATGTCCCCCACAGGCTCCAGTGTTTGAACACATGGTCTCCAGTTGGTGGCGCTGTTTGGTTAGGTTTGGAAGTGGGGCTTGTTGGAAGGAGACCATCAAAGAAGAGGGAAGGCTTTGAGGGTAGAGAGAGCCACCATACTCTCAATTTGCTTTCTCTGCTTCCTGCTTATGTTTGAGATATGAGCTCAGCGTCCTGCTGTCGCTATCCTGTCTGCTACTTGCTACCATAACTTCTGCCATGACTGACTCTTATTCCTCTGGAACTGTGAGTCCAAATAAAATCTTTCCAATAGTTTCCTTCCTTATGGTGTTTTATCACAGCAACCAAAAGGGTAACAAATAAAAATTATTAAGGAAACCAAACAAGTTTCAAGAAAACATCTCTCTCTCTCTCTCTCTCTCTCTCTCTCTCTCTCTCTCTCTCTCACACACACACACACACACACACACCCTCAATACTCTAATAGAGAAACTTAGTAAAGAAATAGTAGTCAGTCTTTTTAAATTAAAAATCTTTGAACTGGAAGTACATTAAGTAAAATAACAAATGTTGAAAAAACCACCAATATTAAATATATCAAAGGAAAAATGGGTGAGGCTGAATTCAGACTTATTAAAGAAAAGAGGGAAGAAAAATGAAGAAATTGTGAGAATGTTGGGATCATATTAAAGGCAAAAAGAAAAATATGGATTATTGTGGTTCAGTCTTCTGAAAGTCAAAGAAAGCTTATTCGAAGAGGTAATGGCAGAAATTTTCCCAAAGGAAGATACAAATATTCAAATATAGTAACCTTACTTAGTGAATGTATTCTACCCCCAAGACATTATAATCAAGCTTTCAAAGGTCAAAGACCAAGAGATAATCCTCAAAGCACTGAGAGGAAGGAAGTGGACTGACTGCAGAATCCTCACGCTGTCTAAGCACACCAGGAGAGAGTGGTGGGAGAGCTTCCTAGTACTGACGAAAGCCCTGACCAACCAGAATGCTGTACCCAGCCAAAACTGTCCTTCAGAAATGAAGGAAGGATGAAGAATATGAAAATAAAGAGGGATAAGAGTCTCCCCCAGCCCTGCCCTGTAGAAAGGCTGTAGTCCTTCACACAGATAAAAATGTTAGTGAACAGAATACCAGAAGGCATAAAAATAAAGAGAAAGGACAACACCTAAAATTCATATTTTTCCGTTATCACAGTGATACATAAGCCATACATACTTTAGTCGTATGAAGATTAGAAATAATTATAATAGATTTGTTATGCCTAATATATTCAAAAACGGGTAAGACAGAGAGGTAACATGGATTCCAGATATTCAGAATGTGTCCTGAAACTTCGAAACTCAGAGGAAAACACTTCAAGATACAGGCATAGAGAATGTCTTTCTGAATTTGGCTCCAAATGCTCAGGAAATAACAGGAAATGACTAAGAACATCACATTAGAAAGCTTCTGAACGGCAAAGGAAACAATTAGCAGAGTGAAGTGGTGGGCTACAGAGCGGGAGGAAATGTTTGCTAAATATTTATATGACATGGAAATAATATCCGTAATATATTTTCAAAAGTGGAAAATTAAGCAACAAAAGAAAAATAATCTAATCAATAAATGGGCCACTTCAATAGATACTTTTCAAAGTAAAAGTTTTCTTTAAAGGCCAATAAATAATAAATTAAAAATGTTAAACACTTTTAGCCAATGGGAAAATACAAATCAAAACTACATTGAGATTCCATCTCACCCCAGTCAGAGAAACAAAATATAACAAAAAAAAAAAAAAAACCCAAAACCAAACAAATGTTGGCAAGGGGAAAAAGAACTCTTATACCGTGCTGACAGAAATATAAATCAACTCACTCAGAAATCAGTAAGGAAGTCCTTAAGAATTTCATGGTCATAAATCATGAGCACACAAGGAGGAATCCAAGCACACCGTAAAGATTTCCGCATATCTACATATATACACACTGTCCTTAATAGTGGAGTCATGCACTAAGCTTTGGTGCCTAGCAGCAGAGCAAACGCGGGCATGTCCTGTGAGAACGAGCAATGCAGTCTCCTGTCACAAAGAAGAAAGAAACCATGTCACCTGCAGGAAAATAGATGGGGCCGGAAATCATCCTGTAAATGAGACAACCTTCCGTGAGATCGACGAGACAAGGGTCACATGTCTCCTCTCAAGTGTGAAGTATGGGAGGGGGAAGGCATGAGAGCAGAAAGGAGCCTGTTGGTGACAAGAACAGCTCAAGGAGCTTCAGAGAAGGTCCACGATCCATGGGGGACAAACCCCTGCACACCCCATCACCATCACCCCAGTGTCCCTTCCTGTTAGAAGTCACCAGACGTTCGGGAGGCCAGATCTAGGTGCTAGGTCAAAAGCAACGGGGACAAACGGTCAACTGCTCTCAGCATCCCTGTGGTTCCTGGTGTAGGGTGGAGGACTCGCGAACTTCCCCCTACCCCAAGCTCTTTGGCATGTCTGTTGTGGCTCTCCTTGTTCAGCTTATATTGAAGCTGTCATGTGGAGACTTTATGGGCATAGCTTCTGACATTAAACACAGCCTCACAGCAAACTCCTGATCCTCTGGCTCATACACTCTTCTGGTCCCTTCTTCTGCCATATTCCCCAAGACTTAGGTGCAGGAGTTTCATAGACATATTTATTGGGCCTGGGGTTCCACATCTATGAAATTTGATTAGTGGTGGTTTTCTACGATGATCTTCATCTGGTGCATCCCAAAGTCTTCTTGACAAGAGGAGTAGGTGTGTTGATCGACAACAGACGAGTGCCAAACTTATCTGGTGTGTACAAGAACAAATGTTTAGGATGTGCCTTGAGATTAGAGGGCAGTTGAGGAAAGCGGTAGATGTAGGTTCTCCTGCAAGACCCACGGCTTCCCCAGCCTTGGGTGCTGGCTACGTTTCCAGTTCCAGGCGTGGTTTCTCTCTTGTTGTGTAGGTCTTCCCTACTTTGGAAGCTTGTATGGCACTTTCTGTACCATGAGAGCTAGTTCTCAAGCAGGAGACATTCAGGTCCATTCCAGCCCAGGGGCCTCTGGACCCTGTGTCTGAAGTACAGGTTACCTTCAGCAATGGGGGCTTACCTTCCACCTCTAGAGGGCAATCAAGGCCAATGACAAGAGTCTGTGACTTTTTTTTTTTAGGAGACTCTTGGACAACTGACCAATCCTCAAAAGAAGCTTTCTTATGACTGGGGTTATAAGTTTTGTTAGATGATCTTTGGCTCTTGGGAGGAGCATTGTCAGCCCAGATGAGAAAATTTCAGTTAAACTATGTATGTTTATTTATACACAGGCAGATATTATAGGTTTTTAAGAACATATAGTTCATAGTGTGGTTCCTTATGACCTTTACAGACATTCTTTTTTTTTTCTTTTTCTTTCTTTCTTTTTTTTTTTTTTTTTTTTTTTTTTTTTTTGAGACAGGGTTTCTCTGTGTAGTCCTGGCTGTCCTGGGACTCTCTCTGTAGACCAGGCTGGCCTCAAATTCAGAAATCCACCTGCCTTGCCTCCCAAGTGCTGGGACTACAGGCATGCACTACCACGCCTGGCTCTTTACAGACATTCTTAGTATTATTTTCCCTCTTCCCTCCTTCTTCTATATTTGCCTCCATCCACGCCCTCATGAGAGCCCTCCTATTTTCCCATTTCCATGACTTGGACTCCGCTGATCTCCTCCCTGTTACTACCCAGCCCTGCCCCCCCCTCCCCCCCCGCAAACACAGCAAAGGTCCCTTGTTACTTTGCTGGTTTCTGCAGTTACTCCAGAATATGTGCTCACATCTGGAGATTTGGAGTGAGGGGCCTTGGACGAGGGAGAGTTTGCAGCATTTGTTTTTCTGGGTCTGGGTTATCTCACTCAATATAATCATTCCTGTTTCCATCCATGTACCTGCAAAGTTCATGACTTCATTTTACAGATGAATAGTATTCCATAGTCTGTGATTGAAAAGGGGGGGGAGGGTTGATCTTTCATGAGATCTTAAGCAGTGTGTGTGTGTGTGTGTGTGTGTGTGAGAGAGAGAGAGAGAGAGAGAGAGAGAGAGAGAGAGAGAGAGAGAGAGCATTCTGCCTAAACTCTATCCCCACAGTTACCTGTGACCCACTATAAAAGGGGCTGCTTGCCCCCTCCTCTCTCTCTCTCTCTCTCTCTCTCTCTCTCTCTCTCTCTCTCTCTCTCTCACTCCTGCTTCTCACTTGTTTCTCTCTTGTCCTCTTGGGCTCTTCCCTTCCCCCCTCTCTCCATGTGGTCATGGCTGACCTCTACTTCTCTACTCTCTCCCTCTCTCTGCCTTTCTCTGCTTCCACTACCCTCTTAACTCCCCTCCCCATGCCCTGAATAAACTCTATTCTATACTATACCATACCATTGTGTGGCTGGTCCCTCAGGGGGAAGGGATGCCTTGGCATGGGCCCACTGAGGCACTCCTTTCCCCCATACCTCACCACATCCCCCCTATAGAGCATATTCTTATATATCTTTATCTTTTTATAAACACATCAGTGTGTGCCCACATTTTCATTATCCATTTGTCAGTGGAAAGACATTTAGGATATTTCCATTTCCTGGCTATTGTGACAAGAACAGCAATGGTGGCTGAGCGAGTGTCTGTACTTGTATCATATGGTAGATTTGGTTTTAGTTTTTTGAGAATTCTCCATACTGGTTTCCAGAGTGGCTGCGCCAGTGTGCAATCTCACTAACGGTGAAGAGCTGTTCCCCTTTCCCCTCATCCCTCCAGCGTTCATTGTCAAGTGTTTTGTTGATCTTAGCCACTCTTGCTAGGATAAGATAAAACCTTAGGTTGTCTTGATTTGCAGTTCCCTGATTGCTAGGGGCGATGAACAATTTGAGATATTTCCTACCCATTTTTTTTCTTCTTTTGAGAACTCTCAAGTCCCAGGTCCCATTTTTTTTCAAGTGGGTCATTTGCTTTTTTGACCCTGCTATTATTTATTTGTTTTAATATTCTGGATACTAATTCTCATCAGATGTATAGCTGGCAAAGAGTCTCTCCTATTCTGATGGACTTCCTCTTCACTGAGTTGATTGTTTCTTTAGTTGTGCAGAAGTTTTAGTTTTACAAAGTCCCACTTGTCAACTGTTGGCTTTAACTCTTTCCCTTCCTGAGGCTCCTTTGTTCTCTCTGGTCCTTTGGTCTCTGACCCCACCACACCTGGATATTCTTGATTGTGTTGCTAATTTCCAGTAACAATGACATAGATGGACTAAGGAAAAAAAAGAGCTGAGTGGCCCCACTTTCAGAGTTCTTCCAAGAGTCTGGTTTATGGTTGTGTCTGGTTTAATCTGCTCTAGGGTAGAGGTACGTGTGTGTTTAGAGGGTTGGGGAGAGAAACACTTAAATAAGGAATACTTGTTGATTTTTTCCAGCTTGATTTCTCCCATCTGTGAGCACACACAAATTGGTTATGGGTATACACTTTCAAGTAGTGGTCACCCCAAATCCAAACATCGGTATCCAAAAATGTCACTGGTAAAAGCAGGTACTTCTATCTGATTGATCCTGATTAATCATGAATGCAAAATGCTATGCACCCATGGTCTTATTAATTTACAGACATCAGAGTATGACTAACACTTAAAAAGTAAATGTTGGTTTTTTTATAGGACACACACATGTATGTATGTATGTATGTATGTATGTATGGATGGATGGATGGATGGATAGATGTATGTTTGGATGCATATAGGTATTCTGTCTGTCTCTTGACAGGACCCATCAGACCCAGAGGATAAGACTCATTTGGACAACTTTAAACAGATTAAAAGGATGACAGATGCTTTGGATCCAGCCAATTTTCACTGGACTCAACAATTAGTTTCCTACCCCAAATAAAACGCTGGGTTAAGTTTTTTTTTTTTTTAATGTCTTCTGTACATGGATGGCAATGATAAATTACCATATGCTGTTTAAGTTTACTGGAAAGCTGGCTCTGGAGATGGGACTTGACCTGCCTACTTCAGACCCAAGCATTTTTGTCTCAAAGCTTCCCCACAAGTGATATTATATTACATTATATTTGTAACTTAGATTCAACTTTCTTCTATTAAGATGATGTTCCTCCATTGAGAGACATCTGGGTTCTTTCCAGCTTCTGGCTATTATAAAGAAGGTTGTTATGAACATAGTGGAACATGTGTCCTTATTGCATGCTGGGGAATCCTGTAGGTATATGCCCAAGAGTGGTTTAGCAGGGTCCTCAGGAAGTGTCATGCCCAGTTTTCTGAGGAACCGCCAGACTGATTTCCAGAGTGGTTGTACCAACTTGCATTCCCACCAGCAGGAATGGATACAGAAAATGTGGTATATTTACACAATGGAATACTACTCAGCAATTTAAAACAATGAATTCATTAAATCCTTAGGCAATTGGTTGGGTCTGGAAAATATCATCCTAAGTGAGGTAACCCAATCACAAAAGAACACACATGGAATGCAGTCACTGATAAATGGATATTAGCCCAGAAGCTCTGAATACCCAAGACACAGTTCACATATCAAATGATTCCCAAGAAGAAGGAAGGAGAGGGCCCTGGTCCTGGAAAGGCTTGATGAAGCATTGTAGGGGATTACCAAGACAAAGAAGTAGGAGGGGGTTGACTGGAGAATGGGCAGAGGGAAGAGGGCTTATGGGACTTATGGGAATGGGGGAACCAGGAAAGGGAAAATCATTTGGAATGTAAACAAAGAATATAGAAAATAAAAAAAATAAAAAAAATAAAAAATTTTTAAAAAGATGATGTTCCATAGTATCTTCTAAACTAACCAACTGCTGTACTTACACCTTTAATTATTCCTGCCTACAATGATAACATCTGGACTTGTTAAATTAACATTATGCAATTAGGCCTTAATTCCACAAGGCTGGAAAAGACTAGGAAAGAAGGGAAGGGCTCTATCTATACAGCTATGAGGAGCTATTATACATAGTGAATGAAGATTCCATTGAAAGTAGGTATCTCTTAAGGCGCCCCCTTAGGAAAATTTCTTACAAATAGTAAATTTATTTAATTACATTGCATACTAATAAAATTGTCCTAATTTTTAAAAAAAAAAAAAAAAAGGATTTCTACATAAAGATTGAGAAAGTTGGGTAAGCCGGGCGGTGGTGGTGCACGCCTGTAATCCCAGCACTTGGGAGGCAGAGGCAGGCGGATTTCTGAGTTCAAGGTTAGCCTGGTCTACAGAGTGAGTTCCAGGACAGCCAGAGAAAGATGGGTATTTTCAGAACCTAGGGAGAAAACAAGAGGAAATGTTCCAAATGATTCCTAATGGAAATTAAAAGACAATGATAATATGGCTTGCCATTCAAAACTACATTTACAGGGTTGACATGGAAATATCTTCAGCTCTCAGGACTTTTGTCCTGATAATTATTATTATTATTATTATTAGTAGTAGTAGTAGTAGTAGTAGTAGTAGTAGTAGTTTGGTTTTTCGAGACAGGGTTTTTCTGTGTAATCCTGGCTGTCCTGGAACTCACTCTGTAGACCAGGCTGGCCTCGAACTCAGAAATCTGCCTGCCTCTGCCTCCCAAGTGCTGGGATTACAGGCATGAGCCACCACGCCTGGCAACGATAATTCTTGTTTATAAGAATGTTCCTCATTCAAAACCATCAATATCTCTAAAACTCTTGCTGTGATATGAATTTACTCCTGGTCTATAAGACAAAATGTTAGAGAGGAGAAAAATGGAACATTTCATTTAATAAAAATAGTCAAAATATTTTAGATAAGGATAAGGCATGTGTATATATGTATGTGTATGAATGTGTAAAACATGTTCTGTCCTACAAATATAACAATAGAAAAAGTCTTAGAAACTTAAAGCCAAGCCACAGATGACCTGGATAAGGATATGTAAAGGTGGTTTGAATGAGAACAGCCTACGTATATTTGAATGCTTAATCACCAAGGGGTGGAACTGTTTGAAAGGATTAGAAGGACTAGGAGCCCTGGCCTTGTTGGAGTAGGTGTGGCCCTGTTAGAATGTGTCACTGGGATGGACTTTGGCCTATGCCAGGCTCAGTGGCTCTCTCTTCCAACTGCCTGTGGATCCAGATGTAAAGCTCTCATCTACTGCTCTACCTCCCATCTGCATGCTGCCCTGCTCCCTGCCATGATGATAATGGACTACAGTCCTCTGAAACTGTAAGCCTCCAATTACAATGCTTCCTTTTGTAAGAGTTGCCGTAGTCGTGGTGTCTCTTCACAACAATAGGACAGTGACTAAGACAGTAAGGTTTGTAAAGAATAGGACTAAGGATTGTGGTGGTTGGAATATGCTTGGCCCCGAGAGTGGAACTATTAGGAGGTGTGGCCTTTTGGAATAGGTATGACCTTATTGGAGGAAATGTGTCACTGTGGGAGTAGGCAATAAGACCCTCTTCCTAACCACATGGGAGCCAGTCTTCTCCTAGCAGCCTTCAGATGAAGATGCAGAACTCTCAGCTCCTCTTGCACCATGCCTGCCTGGATGCTGCCATGCTCCTGACTTTATGATGATGGACTGAACCTCTTAACCTGTAAGCCAGCCCCAATTAAATGTCATCCTTATAAGAGTTGCCTTGGCCATAGTGTCTGTTCACAGCAGTAAAACCCTAACTAAGACAAGGATGATATATTTAATGGTTAGAGCTTATCCATAAGGTTGTGATGTTAGAAAAGCCTGACTTTAATTGTATGCTAATTACATACATCTTTGTTAACTTTGTCAAACTTTAGCCACTTGAGGACACTTAATCACAATGGCTATGATAGTGATTAACTGTCCACATTTTTAGTCTTGTGAATATCACCTTGCGAGAAGCAATTTTACTATTCTCCTTGGTAATTATATTTTATGATGAAAGTGAGGTTATTTGATATAAAAGATAATGTCAAGTATTGCCATTCCTGGGAATCTCACTTTAATTATGAGGATTCAAAAATAAAGAAAATACCAGTTTTGAAAAATACATTAAATACTAAGATGAAAATGACCAACCTTTCAGCTTCTAGATATAATAAAAATTGAAATAACCCCCAATAACTGCTGAAATGGTTTTGCTATAACCGCTAATAACAAAGTATATATAATTAATGAAGAAAAACAAGAACTTAATGTCTGATCTATTAAACTGTTTTGGTTTTTTTATAAGGGTGAATTATGAAAGAATTGGGAAAACAAGGGTTCAATTTTCTCCACAGGTTGTCTTTATGTTTTGGGGTTTATTTTGGTACTAAAAAGAACTTATACTAAAAAATGCTATTTCTTAAGTTTCAAAATCTTAACAAAGAAAATGTCTAGTTTATTATGAGCCATTAAAAGAACATAAGATATGAGCTCATGATCAGTCACCTTCCAAGTGATTAAATGTCTTTAATAAGCTAGAAGTATGTTTGTAGTCATGCTAAATACCAACGTACTTTATTTGCAGAGGCAAGATTGGAGGAAGAGGCCAACTTATATCTCCCATCATATAATCTTCTGTATATGTTGTCAATACATCAAAGTTAAGCCTAAAGCAGATAGATCAGAACAAATTTGAAAATGAACTTAAAGTTTGCTAGTCTGGAATAATATTTAGAATCAAGAGTATTTTAGTAATGGAAATTGTAAAAGTAAAACCTGGTTATGGAGAATTGAACACTTGAATAAAACAGGTTAAATTTATAATATATGCATACTATAAGAGTAATTGGTTGGTATACTTTCATAGCAGGGCATCTTCAGGCTCAAGCAGTGCCCTTTCCCTTGGATGGGACACAGACCCCATCAGAGTAAGTTGCATGCTAACCTCAGTGCAGGAAAAGGATGCATGGGAAATAAGACTTGCCAGAGTCTGATGCTCCTGTTCCCAGGAGCTAGACCAGGGTGCAGGCTAGACCAGTGAAACGTCCTCCTTACCTACAGAGAAGATGAATTGCTCCTCCTGTCTCACGTGACAGGGGAATGGACTCTCTTGCCCAGAGAAAGATCTTGGATTCTATACCCACATTATAAATATCTCAAGCAATGGAGAGGCAAATAAGTCCTACTTTAGGTATCTCCGGAACTGACATAGGATGTTCCTGTAAACAGGAAAGCCTTGTACCTAAGCCTATTGACTGAGATGGGACCTGCATATGAGTTCAGTTGGCCATACGTTTATCCTGGTATTCAGTTCTCCTTCTTCCAGCAGTCTAGCTGAGTCTACAGGGAGTTCCACTTAAAGAAGCTCTGACTCAAGGCCATTCATCACAGCCGGCTGAACTGTGGACACTCAAACATGCAGACACAGAGCTGTAGGTATCATCCTGGGGGTTCATCATGGCTGGGTAAAAAAAAAAAAAAAAAGGCAGCACCAACTGAAAAAAAAAAGCTGAACTTAAAAAGTCCACCCAGTGTAGCCCCTCCACGTCATCCTCCAGAGACTCCTTAATCTTGCTCCAACTACACCTGGAAGTCGGTTTGGTCAATGAAAGCCTGAGGAACTCTACTGCCCTGCTCCCATTGAAACCCTGGAAGCTGATGAGTTCACACACAACAGAAGCTTAAGGAATTCAACAACAGATAACTGGACATGGGGATTTTGGTGTTGTCTTCTTCCCTTTGGACTCATGGTACTACCAACTTTAATGCTTTCATAGTCACCATGGACCCTCAGGATTGGAGCCTGGGGGTGGATTTATTTGCTTTCTTTAGTAATTTATGACTGGTTGGCAGCCTGTCTTTATAAATGTATGAATATCCTCTTAGAAATAAAATAGGGCCTTAGAACTCTGCTCCAAATAAATGTGATGATGTAGCTGGGACAATATACTGGAAAGAGGACTGCCCCCCCATAGAAACACACACATAAGAGCTGTCCAAAAGGTATTAGACACACAAAGATCAGAATGAGTTAAGGATCTCTTAGATACCTAGATATATGGGATTTTCCCACTGAAAAGCATTACATTTGCTCCTTTCCCTTGAGAGGAGACCACTGCCCATATCTGCCCAGACAGCAAGTCCTGTTTCCTAAAGGCAAAACTGTCTTAACTAGAAACATGCACATTTCAGCTTCTGTAAAACCTGTTCAGTTTGGGAAAGTGATACACTTCGGGTGGAGATAAAAAGACCACCCTAAAGTGGTCACCAGTTTAAGACAATGCCCAACCCTGTACAAACCAGAACTAATTTCTGATTGAGACTGGGCCTCTTTAAGCAATAGTCCTTATCTAATAATTAAGGATAGGTCATTGATAAGGAGCCCTACCTGCGTCAAGGGAACAGGCTCTGAGTGTCTTCTTCCTTTCCGTTCTTTTTAGGGATTCCATCCTGGTTGCTCATATTGAATATATAAAATAAAAGACCTATCGGGAGGGGTGGTCTTAAACACAACTAGAGATCACCCAGGTTGATCTTTTAAGTTAGTGTGGTAACTTCGGGATATTACATATTATCTTAGACACATGTATGTGGATGATAGGTAAAAGGCAGGGAAAAGTACATGAATTGCCTGTGTTTTGAGGCTGGGCCTCAACTCTACCAATGAGAAATTCTCAATGCTCAGAGATTGAAAAGGCGGGGGGGGGGGGTTGATCTTTCATGAGATCTTAAGCAGTGTGTGTGTGTGTGTGTGTGTGTGTGTGTGTGTGTGTGTCCTCTGGAAGAGCAGCAAGTGACCTTAATAGCTGAGCCATCTCTCCAGTTAACTCTTTACACAGCTTTTTTTTATGTTGCTTTGAAGGCAGAAAGCTGATTTCTGGCAGTCTAGGACCATATGTGGCTGAGAAGAAAATAGAATGAGATCAAGACCATCAGGGTCAGACTAGCCATCATTACTGCCTTCAAAGCTTCTTCATTAAGTGAAACACCCACTAAACATCCTGTGTAAATCTACATTCCATGATTCTATTGGCAAAGATAAGCCTGAAGTTGTCAAGCAAAGGGTTCAATTAGAGCAACCTGGCAAGATACACTCATTGGTACAATAGTGGCATGAGTGTTATTTGGTTAACCAACTGCTTTCTGCTTGGATTTGAAGCCCTCTCCATAGGAGGGAGTTCATGCTCCCTAAAATCTGGTCAAGAACCCATGGCTGATGTGATTATAGGCCTTAGAGCAGAACCTATTAGTATGGCCTTGCTAAAAGGACAGAGAATCAAACTGCCTTCTCAATAGTATGGTTAGGCCCATAGACTGGTGTTGTTTTCAGTTTTCATCAGAGAAGCCCTCTCTTCCCTTTTCAAGATGGGTGGCAGTTAATGCAGGTCCACAGCTTGCCAAGGCTTGGTGAACAGATGATTATGGGTTGTTGGTGCCCAAGAGTAGATCTATATCATCCCTCCAAGGCACAGAGAACATAGGAAAAGAGGAGGCATAGGAGTGTAGGACTGTGAGCAAGGCCCCAGTTAACTACTCTCTTTTCTAACGGTTCTCTGGTCCTGATGTCTCTTCACAGCAATAGAGACCCTAACTAAAACACTGGGTGTAGTGGCTATTCCTGGTTGTCAACTTGACTATATGTGGAATGAACTACAATCTAGAATTGGAAGGCTCACCTATGATCCTAATCTGGAGGCTCAGAGATATAAGTTTCTGACCTGGACTTAACATGGAGATCTTGAAGCATGGATTCCAGTTCAAGGTCATCTGGGATTAAAGGTGTACACCTTTAATCTGGGCTACACCTTCTACTGGAGACATATATAAGGACATTGAAAGAAGGAAGACTCATTCTTCCTTGCCGGCTTGCTTCGTGGGACTGAGCAACTGCAAGATCCTTGGACTTCCATCCACAGCTGCTGCTGACTACTGTTGGGGAGTTAGACTACAGACTGTAAGTCATCGACAAATTCCCTAACTACATAGAGACTGCCCATACGATCTGTGACTCTAGAGAACCCAGACTAATACAGGGGGGGGGGGGACCTAAGGGTTCCTCACAGAACCCTGACAACAACCATTAATGTGATGGTTTGTATATCATTGGCCCAGGAAGTGACCTCATTAGGAGTTGTGGCCTTGTTGGAGTAGGTGTGTCAATGTGGGTGTGGGCTTAAAACCCTCACCCTAGCTGCCTGGAAGTCAGTCTTCCACTAGCAGCCTTCAGATGAAGAGATAGACTCTTAGTTCCTCCTGCACCATATCTGCCTGGATACTGTCATGTTTCTGCCTTGATGACAATGGACTGAACCTCTGAGCCTGTAAGCCAGCTCCAATTAAATGTTGTCTTTTATAAAACTTGCATTGGTCATGGTGTCTGTTCACAGCAGTGAAACCCAAACTAAGACAGAAGTTGGTACCAGGAGTGGCCACTACACTGGGTGAGGAGATTAGTTATGCGCCCATTCCTCACTGACAGACTAAGATGGTTAAAGGATACTGGGGAAGGAGTTTTTTTTCCCAATGTCCCAGTAAATAACCTGTTTGTCACTGTCAAATAATCCTGTGACAGTTTTTTTTAAAGCTACCAAAGTAAAACGGGGGTGTTTGGAAATAGGTTTCAAGCAGAAGGGGGGGGCACTGTGAGAAAATAATGAGTAGTAAAAAAAAAAAAACAAAAAAAAACAATATATGTGTGCAGGAAATTGTCAAAAAATTTTAAAATCACATTATTTCAAACCATTTAATTTTTTAATGGCATTGGCACTGGGGAGCAGTGTGGGTGGCCTCACAGGTGAGGGCTGTGCTACTTGTGGTTGGGGTGATGCTCTTTGAGGCTTAGGAGATGCTGAGAGTGTCTCTAGAATAGAGCTGCTGGAGTTCTCCCTTTCTCTAGTTGACCTTAGTTAGAGTTTTCATTACTGTGAAGAGACATCATGACCAAGGCAACTCTTATAAAACAACATTTAATTGGGGCTGGCTTACAGGTTTAGAGGTTCAGTCCATTATCATCAAGGTAGAAACATGGCAGCCTCCAGGCAGGCATGGGACTGGGGTAGCCAAGAGTTTTACATCTTCATTGAAAAACCAGGAACCGATTGTTCTCAGGCAGCTGGAAGGAAGGTCTCAAAGTCCACACCCACAGTGACACACTTCCTCCAACAAGGCCACACCTCCTAATAATGCCACTCCCCCAGGCAAGCATATTCAAGCCACCACACTGGTGCATGTTAAACCAGGTTGCCACCAGCCAAGGTCCAGTGGGGGTCATTTAGTGGGGGATTTAAGACAATGTATGCTAAAACTTTGGCAGTGGGCTATAGTTTTGAATGTGGCCGGCATCCAGGAGGTGAGAGTCCTACTCCTTTTGATCTGTCAAGAACTGTAAGTGTCTCAGTGTGTATAAAACAAGGAGAGAATGGTTTAGTTGGAGTGTGTGCTCAATGCCTCTGATCCATGATCATCATCTTCTGCTTCTCCTTCTCTTTCTCCTCCTCTTCCTCCTTCTTCTTTAGTAATCCTTTCTAGAACATTTCTCTATGTGCTATACTAGCAGTGACTCAGGTCCACAAGGGCTGGCCATTAAATAGAATCTGTGAAGTGATAAAATTTTATAACTATATAAATGGTATTTTTAAAATAGTAATAAGTGCTCAAAACTCAGCACTTGCGAATTATTAGCCTATTTTGTTGCATCTTAACATCTATGTTGCAAAAAAACGTCATTTAATGGTACACTGCCATGCACCCATTTTAATTCTTTTTGTATCGCTGTGGGAGAACACCTCAGACTGTATATATTTTAATGAACAGAAATGTATTGGTTAGTGGATCTGGAGGCTGAGAAATTCAGATCAGGGCTTTGCATCTAGTGAGTGTTTTCTTGCTTTACCATAGCATGGCAGCAGTCTAGCAGCTGAGATAGAAGAGAGAGCCAAATTCATCCTTGAATAAAGACCTCACCGCTCTCATGACAATAAGTCCATTTCTAAAATATGGGCATGCATCACCTCAGTGTCTCTAGAACCAACTTCCAGTAGCCCTGCATCAGGGATCAAGGTCCCATGCTATGAATTTTGATAAACCAATTTAAACCAGCATTTCTCTCCTGTTTGCCCAAATTTATGTTCTTTTAATATGAAGAACACATTCATTCAACATCAAGAACACACAAAACTTAAGTCAGTTCAGCACTAACTCAAAAAGTTCCAAGCCCAAACTCTCACCTAGATAGCAGCATATGGACGGAGTCATTCTGAGGGAACCTTCTTGAACTGCAGGCATCAGAAACAAAATCATCACGTGCTTCCAAAAGACGATGTTGAGACAGGCATAAATAAAATAGATATGCCCATGCCAAAGGGGGGAAGGGCATCAGGACAAAGAAAGTTTCAGGGACCAAGTTGACCTAGGAGCTTACACGACAAACATGGAAGTCTCAGTACACCAGAATGCTCTTTGACCCTGTGCCAGTTCGAGGGACATTGGAGGAGTTGGGCCCCGGAGACCAGCCTGTACCAGTAGCTCTGGTGAACTCAGGCCACAGAATAAATGTAATGGTTGAAGTCATACACTTACATCCAATCATACTGGAGCTTCTCAAAATCAGGGATCTAAGGGGTGAGCCTGGTCACACGTCTCCATTCTGCATTGCCCTGGTAGAGCTCCGACTGCAACCACCAAAGCTCTGAGATGTTTCTCATTTTTTACTTTCTGTTTTCCTCCTTAATTATAAAACAACAACCAGTTTTAAATTCTAGTTTTTCCTTTTATTTTACAGAGTACAGTTTAAAGATACCATTTATCTCCCTTTAATATTTCTCTTCTTACAAGTTTTTTTTTTTTCAATCACTATCCCAGTTCATTGCTCTCAGGGATTGGGCACAGTTCATCGAAGCCTTTGGCTACTTTCTAACAAGGATGGTTGTGTTGTTCAGATTTCTGTAGCTGTGACAGAGCACCGGAGGACAACTGCAAGAAGATGGGCCTGTTTGGGCTCATGATGTCAGATAGGCCAGCTGAGAGCTGTCTGGTTCTCTGTTCACTTGTGCAGACCTTCAAGGCTCATGTGACAGAGGCTGCCTGTCTCATAGCATACAAGAGGCAGGCAGCAAGGAAGGAACTGGGGACCAAGTAGAACCTTTAAGATATGCTCCCCCAGGACCCATTTTCTCTAGGGACGCCTTATCTCTTAAAGTTCCCACCATCTCCCCAAATAGTGCCTTCACTAAAGGACCAAGTATTCAACATATGAGCCCGTGGAGGACAGTTCATAGTTAACCACAACAGGGGCATTTCTCTGGTTTCCAATACTGTGTTCTTTGTTTCTTTACTGTGCACATTCCCACCAACATGGTTACCATGACAACCTAAGTAATGTATCGTTCAGACTTCCTCTGCAGCTTTTTCTCCGTACCCTCTTCAGAACCACCCTGACTGCTCCATTTATGGGTGTCTGGACTTTGTCTTCCCTCCGCCTCCAAATGTTTCTATCCTCGACCCAGCTGCTTCTACATTTTTAGGTACTTCTTACAACAACAGCCCTCCTCCTTGACTTCCTGTCTTTATTCCGTGATTCTACAGAGGGATCCAACTGACTGTAACGGACAGTGCCTTACACTGACTGGTAACTTGCTGTAAGGAGAATCTTAGGTTTAAAGGGAAGGGCACTCTGGAGAAGGTAGTCTTTCTGTGACAGACCATGGCTGACGGGCAAAGGGAGGGCAAGAGAGGGACAAGAGAGAGCCGAACTCATCCTAGGGACCACCGACTTGTAGTAATGACATTAATCTATCTATGAGGTGGCACCTCTATGCCCCACACACTTCCCAGTAGAGCAGTGGTTCTCGACCGTCTAAACACTGCGACCCTTTAATACAGATCCTCACATTGTAATGACCCCTGGCCATAAAATTATTCTCATTGAGACTTCTTAACTGTAATTTTGCTATGGTTATGAATTGTAATATAAATATTTTCGGAGATAGAGGGTCGCCAAGGGTTGTGAGCCACAGGTTGAGAACCGCTGCAGTAAAACCACTCCCAACACTACATACAGCATAAGAATCGAGTTTCCACTACCTGCCAACCAGAGCAGTGTCAAACCACAGCGAGCAGTGGAGAGACCATCTACAAAACAGTCGATTAGAAATAGGAAAACCCTGCCCCGTAGGAAGGCGATTGTGGCCCATGAGGGCATTAGAGAGGAACCTTTTCAAGACAAAAATAGATACGCCCTGCATAAATCATTTGAAAAATAAGTCTTCTTCAGTGTCATAGTAAGAGTTTGATAACTCTTGCTGTTGCTGGAGAGGTATCTGTATAGAAGAGAGTTAGTTCACATGTTTCTGTGTGGTTTTTCTCAGAGCCATCATAAGAGATCATAGGCCTCTGTGCATGAGGGCACCTCCTTGCTAGCCCCCGAGTTCATGTTTTTTACTAGGGGATCCCACCTTGGGGACGGCAACATTAGATCGACAGCTCTTCTCAACTCCTGGCTGGTCAGTAACATCATACCTTAAAACTGAACGCGAATTAGCCATTTAGAGTGTATTCACACCATGTACGAAATTGGTTGGCATTATTATAAATCTACATGGAAAACGCAAAGGGCAACAATTAGGTGTTTTGGTTTGCTTTAGGTTTGCAGAGTAGGGAGGAGTTCCTTGTTAAACTTTAACCAACTAATGCCTTATTTCACATCTCTCTATACTTTGTTTTATTCCACTTATTTATTATTTTTATTTGTTTTTATTTTATATGTATGGGTATATGTTTGTACACAACATGCATGCCTGATATCCATGGAGGTTAGAAAAGGGCTTTGGATTTTCTGGAACTAGAATTACACACAGTTGTGTGCTGCCATGAGGGTCCTTGGTACTGAACCCAGGTCCTCTGCAAGCAGCCAGTGTTCTTAACTGCTAAAGCATATCTCCAGGCCCCTAGATTTCAGCCCCTGAAATCTAAGACCACTTCTTCGACCTTGCTACCAAGAAGTCTTTACTAATCACCCTGTGCGCCAAATTCCCACCGTAGCAACCTTCTTACGCCTCCATTTGCCTTTAGCCAATGACACAAGGGAGTATAACAAGTCCTTTTGCATGGCTGTATACTTGTCCCCTACTTTCTTCAAAGTAGGCTGTGTGCTCTTTGAAGGAAGACATTGAATGCGTAGCAGGCATTCAACAAGTCATGAGCTGAAACTTGGTCAGTAAGATAGCCTGTCCTGCTTTCCAAGGAACTTCTATCTAAAGAAAATGAATCACATAAACACAAAAGGTTTTATCTTCTATGCCTATGTAAATATTACCAGCTCGAAACGTAGTTGTCTCTTACTACATATAGAAATACTGGTACTGCTTCCACTGAGTGGTAAAATGTACCGCACATTCTTTTCTTTCCAAAGTGATCTTTAAATTATGACATCACGGAGATAAGCTTCTAGTTGACCTAGAGAAGGAAGAAAATGGAAGACTCTGGAAAAGGCAGCTCTACTCCAGCCTCAGACTGCAATTAGCAAAACTGCATGGCAGGAGGTGTTGGACCCCCCCCCCCCTGGGATGGAACACTGTCCTGGGAGCCAGGCAGGGGCAGTGCACAGGCTGGCCCAGCAAGCTGACACCTTGCAGGGGAAGCAGCTGGCAGGGCGGAGGGAGCAGAGTTAGAGAGCGGGCTTCACCAGAGGAAAACAATTCTGTAAGAGAAGAGGCTCCAACCACAAGAGACATTTGGCATTTGCAAAGGAAGCAGCCATAGGCAGGAGAACACAGCTGGTTTGACTTACGGGAAAACAAACCCAATCCTACTTCTTGCAGCTTGTCTGCTATCTGTAAACACAGAGGAAACCATCTATGGATGGCGTTTCAGATTACCCAAGTGCTCTAGAGATGTGCACAGGGGTTGGGGGTCTGCTTTGGAAAAGTTGCGAGAGAGCATGAAGAGGGCAAAAAAGATTGCTCTGCCCTCAAGAGCTATCTGGCGTGTCCTTGCACAGTGCATGGGGATGTTTTACGAGGATACAGCGTGGGTGAGAAAGACCCGCGTGGGCAAGAAAGACCCTCGTGGGCGAGAAAGACCCGCGTGGGTGATGCTTGAGGGTGTGGGGTGCTGAGTCTGATCAAGGAGTAAAGAAAACCAGCTTCCTTCCCCGAAACATTTGGGGGGGAAACATTTCTGATAAGTTGCTGTGTAAGTGCCCCCATGAAGAGGCTTGTTCTGGAGGCTTCTCAAGACAGGTCATTGCCAAGGCATCCTATAAATCTGCTCGCTGCGTGTGCTTGCTTTTGTTTTGTCTTTCCTCCTTTCTCTCTCCTTCGCTTCTTCTCCTCCTCCAGGACCAAAACTACCCTCTCCGTGTAGGAGGAAGGGAACAGGCAAAGCCGGGAGCCACTCCATTAGTAAAGTGCGTGCCGCACAGGCACGAGAGCCTTGGCTTTGATTCCTCAGAACCCATATAAAAAGTCCAGTCACTAAAGCATGTACCTCTCAAACCAGCCTGCACATCCCCTACACACATGCATACATATGCATATCACGTATAGGTACACGTGTACACACACACACACACACACACACACAAAGCACAGCACACACTCACTCACACATACACACATGTGCACACACACACACACTTACAGGCACACATACATTCACACACATGCATGCACACCACACACAAACACACGCGCACACACAGGAGAGTTAGAAAAGTGGGTGTCACAAGTAGCCAGGACTG